>JARKIC010000115.1:0-455765 GCA_029378375.1 Mycena olivaceomarginata | reverse complement strand
CATGGATCAGCTAATGTAAGAACCCGTTATTGGATGTTCGTGCACCTGGGCCGCCGACTGCGCAGACATGTCCAAGTGCGAAGGGACAGGGGCCTGTTGGGGCGGGTGGGGGTTGGGCTGCTGGTAAACATTCACAAAAGCACGGTGATCTAAGATGGAGAAGACGTACAAAGTGAGGGCTCCCAATCCAAGTGCCATCTGGACCGCGGAACCACGGTCTCCCGCTAGCGTCGTAATGAATGCCGGGGAAATTGGCAGGAGCTGTGGACGACTGAGGAAGCAGAGGGCCAGTTTGCGCGGGTCCTGGAGTGCTGTTCTGCGTGAATGGAGGGAGGCTGGGGGTCCGACATGGAGATAAGAAATCAAGAGGAAAGAATGTGAAAGAACGAGGAGCAGACCTCGAACGAGAAAACATTGAGGTCCTCTTGGCCTTTATAGCTCTCAGTGGACGAGGAATGCACAGGGTTATCCGCAGTGGACATCGGGTGCAGAAGGACATCGGGCGCAGAAGGATAGAGGTGTGGTTTATTGGCGCGTCACTATGGATGCCGGTTTGAAGCAGCAACAGGAGGATCAACCTTGACGTACCTTGCAAGGCCCACCCACTTAGTCCATCCTTTTAACATTCTCAGTGGGTGGTAAACTGGCTCCGCTTGCAGTATCGGCGACGTCGGTGGTTTGTGTAGCGCATTCCAAGGCAAAACAGGGAGGAATCGAACGAAATAGTGGAGTATAACTCCACTATATGCTCAGCCATCCCGCCATCGCCGTGGTCGCCGTGTCGCCGAGCGCCAATGAGTGCAGGTCGTATGTGCAGAGCGAGATATGGAGTGGATGGCGGAGAAGTAACACCGTGACATCAGTGACATGCAGCCCAAACGTCGGCAACGCCAACGGATGAGAGCATACGAAAAGCAACAAAGATCGTATATTCGAGAGTAAGAAATTCTGAAGAGGGGGTAGGGATCCCCCCTCCAGATTAGAATTGAATTCAGGTTTGGAAGAGGGTCTGAAAAATTCCAACTGAGATCTGAGCCCAATGGGGTCCTGATGGCTTCCTCGGCATCGCGGCAAAACAACCAATAATATTCCCTAGCATTTATCAATTGTATGGAAAGTCAACCAGTATCAGATTCGGAAATATTCAACTTAAATGAAAACCATCTGAATTGGCTTAGTTTTGGTTCACATGAAACACAATTCCATACTATAAGCAAGATATGCCATTTGCTCTGCTCTGGCTTGCAAAATTGGGGAACAGAAAAAAAAAAATGTTACATCACCCTCTTTATGATATTGAGCCTTCGGTCCGTCTGAAGCTGGATCCCCATATGGCTATATTATGCAGCATGGTAGACAAGCATCATCCGACCGACATGCAGAAAGCAATCAATGTATTCAACTCTGTCAACTTGAGAGTGAACCGGTCCCAATACACAACAAAGAGGAAGGTGAATAAACTTACCTTAGCTTTGACTTCTAAGGTGCTGAAACCACTGCATAAGTTCCTCAGACAAAGTCTGATTGAATTGAGGGGTACATAATCAAATCAAAGAGAAATGGGAGTACTAAGATCCCAGAATCAGAGGCCAAAGCACTTGTCCAGCCTTGATTGTGTTGGCACCGGTTTTGAAAAGGATGGAAAAATCAAGTCGCACAAATTAACCTTAAGTCCTAAGAGTCCTGCATATTTAGTCCAGGTTGATCTTGATGTCTGCCAGGTGGCTTTGAGTTGATCCTTGGCCTTGGCTTTTGGAACTGCAGCACTTTGTGGCCGGGAGGGTGAGGGAGAAAGTGGAGTGAAATCAGGCAGTCTCTTTTGAGTTGACTTTTGAGGGCAGAACTAATGATGTGGAAGTTGCATGAAGGTGCATCATGGCACACAGCCTAACAAAGGTCTAGAATTGTGAAGCTGGTGAAAAAGGTAATGCCTCGAGGCGACTTCTCTTGGTTGAAATGCAGTTGAACTGAGCCAGAAAGTTGGGTCTACAGAGTGATACTGAAAAATGCTGTTTGACTAGTGAAAAGCCTTGGAAAGCTGGAAAGTGGCAGAGGGTTTCTGAAAATTGCGCAGCAGTGGCATGTGAATATAAACAGCATGCTGATACAACCCATCTGCTTAAAATCTGAGGTATTTCAGATATCAGCTCAGGCTGTCTGAAATATAACTATCCTATGTGTACATAGTGCCTGACACACTGACTCTGAGTCTAAACAATGGGAGGTATAAATGCAGGTGTATGAGTCAGACCAGTGCATCCCAAAATCCGATCTGATACATTTGAGGTGGGTAAAGGCGAAGACTAAATGTGGACGTGGACAAAAGCTAGCATAGAAGACTAAGAGGGACATGTGAATGTAATATTTTCATTACTCACTACATTCTTTTCGTCTCTAGTGTCCATTCCCCCCATTCATTGTGTTCAATACTCCTTCAACTCTGTTTATACTTGTGGCGGCCCGATACTTGATTGGATGATTATTGGAACCCACCCCCCCCTCCTAGTATATAAACTGCTGTGGTACAGTGCCAAAACCCAGATCCGAAACAAAAATTGTTTTGAGCCACGTCTGTGGGGCCTCTCAGCTGAGTTTTTTCTCATAGAATACCTGCACGGACTAGAAGTCTTTCGGTGTAAAAAAACTGAGTCCATCCCACTGGTTTGCGTGCACAAAAATCAACAATTGCCAAAACAGGCCAATTTTGTCCGTTTGCAGTCAAGTGCTGAACTCCAAGCTGTTTCTCTACCCATTTCTCCTGCTGGCAGCGTGTCCCATGCAGTCGGCCCCTGGGGCTGCATGAGGGAGATCTTTGTGGTGTGTGGTTGGTGCGTGGTACATTTGACATCACTGTGATCTCGCATCACCAGCTTTTTTTGGATCTAGGTCAAACTCGGAATTCGGCCAAATAAGTACAGGCGCCGTGCCATACAACGGCTCAATCAAAAACTCTTGAAAATATTTGAGGGTACACTTCAGGCTATATACTGTAGCCTAGTTGACTTGGGATCTTTGAAGTTATCTCTCACAGCCATAAAACAGGGGGTCAACTTTTGTTTTTCAGATCTGGGTTTTGGCACTGTATTTATCTTGCTTTGAGGTGAATCCTACACTTTAAACAGTCACCTTGTGTTTGGTCTACTCAATCTTTCGTGTGGCAGATCTCACTCCTTGCACATCTGTTATGCTGTGAGTATGGGAACCGAGTATGAGCCAGAAGGGGGTGGCGGATAAAATTAAGGCAGTGAATTTTGACAGTGGAGTGGACTGATCAATTCTGGCACAAGGTTACAGGAAATTGAGGGTTCTGAATCTGGGACTGCAACCATTACCTGAGGAGCCACACTTGATCAAGAGGAAGCTTTTTGGAGCATTTTTATAAAATGGTGGGTGGGAATGTCACAGGTTTTTCCACCTGTTAATTTGAGTGAGGGTTGAAGATACTCGAAGCATGCCACCAGCATTGGCACCTGGATTGACTGAATAAGATGTTGTGAAACACAAAACATGAGATTCTCAATGAAGGAGAGGACAAGAACCCATCCAGGGTCCAGGATCTCCCTAAGCAAGGCACAGGAAAGTCAGCACACTGTATCAACATCTAATGATGATCTTCTCAAGAACTTATTGAATATTTGAACATACCAGTATTTCTAGTGAGCAGAAAATTAAAGTTCCTACACTTTGAATACTGCGAGATCCATATTTGTTTCTAACCTATAAGTTTATCACAGTGAATTGCATCAGTGAAATGAAGATCTCAATCATCCTCCCAGGACTTATTTGGATGTACCAGTGTTGTTAAGTGGAGAGCAAAAAAGCTCTTGTCTGTGTTGTAAGTTGGTTGCAAAAAGTCTAAGTCCAAAATGTTAATTAATACCTGGTTTATTCCAGGCTGGTAGGCAGTTTACAATGATTGCATGGCCTAGTGGTTATGGTGCTTTCTCTCCGTTTCCTCAGTTTCGGAGAGGTCACTTGTTCAAGTCCCATGGTTCGCACATTTTCACCTTTGAGCCTTGGTGAACACTGTTTTTTGTTCATGTTTATGTTTGAACATGAACCGTGATTATCTATGATTAACAAACCTTGATTAAACAGAACCTCCGTACCTCACCAATGCCCCTGGCCTTCCCTGTCCCCTTTCATATGACTAAACAATCAAGGATCAAACCTGATTTTCCGTTGAGATGCAGATTGTTTAATCAAACTTCATATGGTTACTGTCCGTGCAGTATCATTTGAAGTGATTTTAGAAGCTCATTTCTGACTAACGTTGGGTGGGAGTTGCCGTCACTCATAGAAAACGATCCCGGATGTCCGCAGAAAGGCTTCCTTCATGAGCGTCCCAAATTCCCATGACTGGGTGGCCTTCGGTTGCCAGAACGGCGAATATCCAACAAGTTGTGCTGGAGCTGCCCCAAAGTTCTCCATTTCTTCAAATGCCATAAGTCCTTCTTCGCAGTTATCAAACAGGCCCAGCGCACGAGCTGCCTCTTGGTGCATGGGGTAAGTCACTCCGTTGATATTACAAATGTCAGTCCAATTGAGGGCACTTTGAATGCAATAGAAGTGCACAAAGATAGAATACATCACCATGTTGAGGGTAAACCATCTGGGTACGACAGATCCCAATGTGTGTCTCTTTGTAGAAAACAAATTCACATCCGAGGTCTCGTGGGGTATTCTGTCTCTAGGATCTGCAGAGGATGCAACTCTTGAGTGAGAACATGTTTTTCCAGCCTGCACTTGGAGCCAAATTCCACCTCAGGCTACAACCCCAGACCCCCTGTTAGGGCTGTTTTTGGGTACCACTTAACTGGGCTAAAGGGGGTCTTTTTGACATGTCTGGACCATCTGCTGTGGGATGTCCCATGTTTTGTGTTTTTTTGCATGGGATGTCCCATGGGTTTTTTGGCTTGGGACATACCATCCGCCGCAGGCGGAACAGAAAATTTGTGGGATGTCCCATGGTCCCATTTTGAATGTTGGACCCCTGGCACCAGTGGCCCAAGAAAAGCGCATTTTTGCGGGCATTTCTGGGTTGGATTGGGGCTCGGGCGGGGTGATTCTTGAAGCCTGTGTGCAGGGCTTTTAGTGTACATATATCCGACTGCAATTAGAGGATTTGAATATTACTGCCAGCAAAAAGCTGGGGTTGCGGGCGGCTATTCCGCGCAGCACGGTTGTGCTCGGGTTGCGGGCGGTATTCCGTGCAGCACGGTTGTGCTCGGGTTGCGGGCGGTATTCCGTGCAGCACGGTTGCGCTCGTTGTGGGCGGCTATTCCGCGCAGCACGGTTGTGCTCCGGTTGCGGGCGGTGTTCCGCGCAGCACGGTTGCGCTCGGGTTGTGGCGGCTATTCCGCGCAGCACGGTTGCGCTCGGGTTGCGGGCGGTATTCCGCGCAGCACGGTTGCGCTCAGGTTGTGGCGGCTATTCCGCGCAGCACGGTTGTGCTCCGGTTGCGGGTGGTGTTCCGCGCAGCACGGTTGCGCTCCGGTTGCGGGCGGTCTTCCGTGCAGCACGGTTGCGCTCGGGTTGCGGGCGGTGTTCCCATGCAGCACGGTTGCGCTCGGGTTGTGGGCGGCTATTCCGCGCAGCACGGTTTGCGCTCGGGTTGCGGGCGGTATTCCGCGCAGCACGGTTGCGCTCGGGTTGTGGGCGGCTATTCCGCGCAGCACGGTTGTGCTCCGGTTGCGGGTGGTGTTCCGCGCAGCACGGTTGCGCTCCGGTTGCGGGCGGTCTTCCGCGCAGCACGGTTGCGCTCGGGTTGCGGGCGGTATTCCGTGCAGCACGGTTGCGCTTGGGTTGTGGGCGGCTATTCCGCGCAGCACGGTTGTGCTCCGGTTGCGGGCGGCTATTCCGCGCAGCATGGTTGCGCTCGGGTTGCGGGCGGCTATTCCGCGCAGCACGGTTGTGCTCCGGTTGCGGGTGGTGTTCCGCGCAGCACGTTGCGCTCCGGTTGCGGGCGGTCTTCCGCGCAGCACGGTTGCACTCCGGTTACGGGTAAGAATTGAAGAGGCAAAATATGTTCTCATCTATTTGTTCAGGAAACTGTCTCTTCAGAATCATTCCATGGCTTTGCAACCACACGCCTCAAGCCCTTTAGTTAAAGTTCCTATGTTAGAGAGGAGACGCGATAGATCAGATCTTGAAGCTAAGCCCGGTCAGGATCTGCATGCTGGGCTTGAGCTCCCGATTGACACCTCATTCATTTCCTAAACAATTTCATTGACTTTCTATTTTTCAATACAAAACATATTGGTTCGCCCAAATAATTTGGGACGTCCCACATGAACGTGGGACGTCCCACAATATTAATTAGGCATTGTGGGCGTCCCAAAGGTACGTGGGACGTCCCATCGTAAAACAGAATTCAAGTGGGACGTCCCACACTATCTACCAAAGTCTTTGGGTGTCCCAGCCCAGTTACAGAATTAGTGTGGGACGTCCCACGTCCTTTCGTAAAAAGACATGGGACGTCCCATGTGCAGATGGGACGTCCCACCGTGTTTCCAAAACCCATGGTCCGTCCCATCCTCCTTTCTCAAAGTTCATGGGTCAGACCACACTAAAACACAAATTGTATGGGTCGTCCCACCGCAATTTATCCCATAGCGTGGGACGTCCCATCGTGTTCTCTCCCCGTGCGTCCCATGTCCCATGTCCCATGTCCCATTACCCCTAGTGGGTAGGTAGTGAAGGACTTGTTCACTCGGAATGGTCTTGGGTCTAACTTAGCTTGCCGTCCTAATTTTTCTAAGTACAAGTCATTCTATATAAGAGATAAGATCCCACACCAACAAGCCAACACACCCCATATCGTCCGTACAAGGCAATTTTGCTCCAACTTAACCCGTCGTCCCAGTTTTTCCAAGTGCCAGTCATTCATTCCAGATAAGACATAAGATCCCGCACAACAAGCCAACACAACCCATCTCGTCCGTATAAGGCAAGTTTTCACCAAGTCTGTTGCGCTGAATCAAAACCCCAACGAAATTCCATTGATCTCCCTCATTCAAAATCAAAATGCTTTCAAATACATGCAAAATGCTTTCAAATACGTACTGGCTACCTTGAATTGCGTAACTACAACTACACTCGCGATGAGTCACCCAAGAAACAAGGAGTCAACGACCCCGTAGAACGCTGCCGTTGAGATAGTCGGAGGCACCTCCCGCTGACGAGCTTCCACCTCTGCGGCGGCCTGCATCGCCGCAAGCTCGATAACCAGGAGCTTATCTGAGGGACCGAATCAGATGAAGTCAACGTCAATCGCATAAGTGAACACGTACGTTTCAAGTATTTGCGGCGGCAACCGGACACTCGATGGCTTACGATAATCGGAGTTCAGATACGTCAGAGTGACGGTGGCGTCCTCCAACGTCGACCGGAAATTAGATTCCGGAGCAATGTTCGCCCGTGCTCGCACTGAATACATAACACAAAGTGTTAGAGAAGCAAAGGAATTTCAGAGGCAAAAACGTACGCTTGTGTCGAGGGCGGCGCGCCGTGAATCACCCAGAGGGAAAGGGTTGACCCAACTGATTTCATGCAGCCGCTGCCCCACGATCCTGAACTCCTCCTCCAAGTCGCCGCGACATCCGTCCAAAAATTCCTTGTAAAGCACCAGCATCTGACACTTCGACGTCAGGTCCGCGGCCTTCCCGTCATAGCGCTGGTAAGGCTGGCCAAAAGTCGCGTTAAACTCTTCCGCCGCGTCCATGTAGGCTTGCAAAGGGGCCCGGTTGGACACCTGGGCAGCCCTTCTTGACTATGTCGCATGTTAGCGCCGGACGCGATACGCAAACGCAGATAATGGTACTCACATGCCTGCTCCCAAAGACCATCCAGCCGCGTCGACTCCTGCCGCCTCAGGATGAGGTGCTTGTCGATTTCGGCGTCAGGGACGAACAGGCCAAAATCGGCAGCATAATCCTCGCCTTCGATGTGTCAATGAGTACAAGAAAAGCGAGTAAATAGGATCACATACACAACTGGCGATATTCTAGGGCCTTGGCCTCGTTCCCCGGGTCAGCATCTGCAGAACATTAGAAATGCGCGCGGTAGACTTGACGATTCTCGCGTACCTGCTTGCCTCCTTGGCTGCGTTGGCTCGCTGATTCAGATCCCTACGCTCCGCCTCCCGCTCCGACCTAGCCTGCTTGTGGCGAGTCAATTCCAGCGGTGTGCTCGGGGGCATGAGCTCCGACGGAGGCGGAAAGTCGGGAGAGGAAGCGCGGGGCGGAGGTGAGTCCCGGGTAGTGCGGTCCTTCTTGTGGTGCAACCCTTCGAAGGCATAGCAGGTCGTCGTTGTAGCGAAGCCATGAGCTAGCGGGGATCAACCCAGCGGTGGTGCGCACAGTCCGCTGGCTCGGTACGTCGGTGGACAGGAAAGGAGTCGGGTTTGCCGCGCGATTCAGAGTGGAGCCAGGGACAGATATAGGTGGCATTGTCGTCGTCGTTAGTCAGTGTAGGTGTGTGGGTTGAGCGTAATTCGACTCACCTTTATAACTCCCAGCGTGTTGACCCCCAGCCGCTTTGACCGCCAGCCGACGGCGCTCTTCCCATTGTCCTTCTGTTGCTTTATCAGGCATTATCCTGTTTGAGCGAGCGCGTCAGTGGCCACCATTGTTCCCAGCAGCCCGCTATTTCTTCGAGACATTCTGCAGTGCCCATCAGTGCCATCTCGTTAGAATATATCGGAACACTCACCCAATCGGCGACCCTGAGCAATCGGCGAAGCCCCCATTTCTTCCCCTTTCTTCATGTGCTGGGAGTTATTCAGGCTTGCCACTTGTCGGCAAGAGATTAATTTTGTGAAGTATATGCATTATTTTGTCCCCAGTACACCACTTAACTAAGTGTCGATGAATATGTACAAGTCGCGCCGTAACTCTAGCTAATAATTATCCTGTTCGTCATGACGGTAAATGTCCGCCCTCTCCATCGCATCCAAAGTCTCGAAGTCCTCTTCTTCGCCGCCGCTGCCCTCGTCATACTCATCCTCTTCATCTTCATCATCGTCTACTCCGTAATGCCGATCCTCTCCGCGTGCAGCCACATGGGCTTCGGTGCGACACTGCGATAGCAGACGTTGGCTCGGACCCCACGGGGGAAGCAGTCGCCTTCTTCTCGGGGCCAAAGTCAGGGAGGTGCTTATCCCATGTAGCGCACAGGTGGACTAGTTTGTCTTGGTGCAGCTGTAGATGATATTTGTCGACCGCTGACTCTGTGGGTCTAGTATCAGTTGCCTGAGTTTCATCGGCACATTCCAGACGACGTACCGGCTCTCTCGATGACTTCTACTGCTCAGTTGCCACTCCTCCCCAAACCACACCCGCAGCGCCATCGTCTCCCTCCATAGCCGCGCGTCCTCTTCGTCACACCGGTCCAATTGCAGCATGCCCTTGATCCCCACTCGCACCTGCTCGTCGCACAACCACGGCGGTGGCTCCCCGTCGTTGTCGTCCGCGTCATCCAGACCAACGTCGAGGAAAATGACATCGTCGACTTCAAGTTGCCACAGTCCTTTCGAGGGAATTGGGAGAGGCGCGGTCGAGCCCGCCGGGGCTTTTCCATCCTTGATGAGCTTGGCGAGCTGGCCACAGAGTTTATTGTACTCGGCCGCTATTTTGGTGATCGTCGGTTCGCGGCGCTTCACCGCTGACTCGGTGTGAGCGTGTAGTTTTGAGTCTAAGTAGTGGTTAGCTTCTGACCGTCCTAGTCATCACGATGCCTACCATTCATGAGTCTGCGATACGCGCGCTCCACGACGTCCATCTCGAACTTCCTTGCTCGCAGCCGCTCCCGCAGTCGCAGCTTCAGAGCGCGTGCATTCATCCGCAGGCGCATGTACTCGCTCTTGACGAGCTCCTGCAGCTCCGCGTGTTCGATGACCCCCAAGGCCGCCTCCTTCCGCCGCAGATTCGCTTGCGCTTTCGCCAGAGCCTCCTCCGCCTCCCTAAACTCCCGCTCGTACATCGCGGCCGCCTCGTCCCCGTCCTCGACAGCCCTTAGGTACTTTTCACGCAGCTCGTGACAGAGTTCTTGACGTGCCTTCATAGACGAACGGAGCAGCACCACCGCATTGACGGCTCGCTGCCCTAGATTTTTGTTACGCCCTACACACCCACCGAGTGAGCACCTAGACTTAAGACGAGAATATGTAGCGACGTACGCGGCAAAGGCTTCGTCTGGGCAACTACCTGCAGCTTCCATTGCTCCCGCAAGAACGCGACAGGTTTTCCAGACTCGCGCAGGTCCTTGGTGGCATCGGTGCGCTTTTGGAGGCAGTGGTGATAGCGCCGGCGAATCCAATCCCCAAGGCGGAAGAGGCTGGCCTCCTGGTGGTGAATGATCTGCGCGTCGAGCGTGTACAGGCGGTTGTGATACTGCTCAACGAGTTAGATGAATCTCAATGAAGTAAAAGGCATGCAGACGTACCCCACAGATGCGTAGATGCGCAATCAAGTGGCGAATGGAATTCCAGATCCGCTCCGCCCCCTCGCCGTTTGTGAACCCAAAGCCCACTCGTTTCCGAGGGTGGTACAGCAGCTGACACGCCCACTCGTGCCCGAAAGCATGGAAGACGGACACCGCCCACGGCGATTCGACCCATGAAGCGGTCCAGAAACCCCCACTTCACGCAACTGCGCTCCGCGGAGCAGGCAACGTCGTACAGCAACCCACAACGATGTCGTGGGGGATGTGCTGGAATAAAGTCTCCACGAGAGCAATCACATAGAAATTGCTTTTCCCCCGCAGAGTGCATGTTCGCGAGGAACAGAACTCGATCGTGCCGACACACGAGGGCCATGAGAGCCGTATCTTCAAAGAAGTCGGTGCTTGCTTTCTCCCGCTTTTCGTCGGCGGCCTTAAACGACGCCTCGCATCCGTCCAGAACCGAGCGAGGGAGGAGCAGGTCCTCGTGCTCGTAGCCGTCTTCGTCTTCGTCCAGCATGTGCACGCCCACCCCGCGTTTACGAGGTCGCTCCTTCTTGCCCGACGTACCGCGGACACCAGTCCACATACTCCTCCGTCCGTGCCGTCTGCTGCTCGGGAATGAAGAGCGAGTCGGGGTGCTTTTTGACTGGATCTCGCGCCGACTTCTTCTTCTTCTGCGTGAAGCAGGCGTCGATGCATGGGAAGATGTCGGCTCTGTGTGAGACTTTAACGGGTGGGTGGCATTACGGACCCATCTCAGACTCACTCTGCTGTGGGATCGTGCTTGAGATTGGCGAAGCAGGCGGGGCATCGCCGCCGTAGGTACTCGCTTGGGCGCAGCCGCGGTGGCGGTTCCGGGAATGGGTTCTTGGGTGGCTCCGGCGATGCCTCCCTCCCGCGTTTGTGTCCACCGGGGGCAGCGGGAGTTGGGGTGGCAGACGCCGATGACGCGCTGCGTGGGCGGCGCGGGGTGGGGGTGGAAGGTGCGTTTTGCTCCCTCGTACAGCCCGCGCGCTGGCGAAGGCGCTGGAGAAGATGGCGGTGGGGGTGG
This sequence comes from Mycena olivaceomarginata, assembly GCA_029378375.1. NCBI lineage: Eukaryota > Fungi > Basidiomycota > Agaricomycetes > Agaricales > Mycenaceae > Mycena > Mycena olivaceomarginata. The sequence goes on along the minus strand of JARKIC010000115.1, from coordinate 444,271 downwards.
AGCAGGAGCAGGGGGCGGCGGTATTTCAGGCCCCACCACCTCCTCGCGTGTCTTGTCGATGATGCCCTGGTAGTGGTATTTCATGAGGTCGCACAGGTGGGTGTACCACGTCAGCGCGTTCCCAAACCTACGTCGCAGGGAATGCTGTTTATTCTACATTAATGTCATCAAGTCAGGAAAGCGGGGGCGACGTACCTGGTGCTCAAGCTGATATCCCATGTTTTCCAGCACTCACTCCAAAGTCAGGGTGATCGCGGTATTGTTCGGTGAAATCTGCAGGAACAAATTCCGCGCAAATTCCAAAACGCGTAGGTCGACTGCCAGCGACGGGCGCAGGGGCGCGCAGCCGAAAGCGCCTAGTCGCATGAGCTGCACAGCAGCGGTCGTGCACTTGCAGACTTCTAGTTCCACGTCCTGTATCGCTGAAACGAAGAGTTAGCGGGGAGAATATAAGAGAGCTTGTGAATACACACCAGAGAAATGCACGATTACAACTTTGTGCCTCTTTCGATTGCAGGCACACGAAGGTGTTGCTGCCTCGCGTCCGTCCAAGTCGCGCAAGGACTTCGACTCCTGGAGCAACAACGCCAGCTCGGGGAGGAGAACGGGCAGCACCTCTCCCTGCCACCGCGCCGACTGATTCCCCCCGTTTGATACGATTGTGAAGGTTTAGCGACGTTAGCTCGGGACCCGGGACGTGCATAATATCCGGGGCGTCGGACGCCGCCGCCGCGAACTCTTCGGCACCGGGATCCTCCTCGGATTCTGGGGTCAGCTGTGGTGGCATGGCTCCCAAACGAGTGAGGAGGGAAGGCAGCCGGGGCTGCACGAGCGTCGTGCCGTTGGGAAGGAGGACGTCGCGGCGCGTGGTGTCGAAATGCTGGCGGATATCGGCGACGCGGGCACCGGGTTCCAGAGCGAACGACGGGGAGGACGTCGCTGCTGCGTGGCGCGCCTTCGCCGAGAGTTTCAGAGGCATGATGTTCGTTCTGGCAAGAGTGTTTTTTGTCAGTCAGTGTGTTAAGGCACCCTCTGACGTGCCACTCACTTCACTGGATTTTTGTGATTGGATTCGCGAAGGTACAACGTCTGTTATTCGTTTGTGTGCCGCTACTGTATTTCTAGGCTCCTATTATACAGTATATTGTACATGTACTCTATTAACTCTATTAATACAATCACTACTTAAAGATGGTGGTGGTCGGGATGAAAGCAGAAAAGCTGTGCTCGAGCTATCAATCACTTGTGTTGGCGGCAGCCGGCTCGGAGAAACTGATAAGATAGATCGTGGTTTCTCCGAGGCATCCAACGCGTCAAAAGTCCAAGTACCAAAGTCTTGATATCTCCCAATACACGCGTTTCACGCGCTTTTCTACGCGTCAAATAATATGTTTCATCCACACAACTTCGAGGACGCGTCCAGACGCGTCTCCTGGTTCGATTTGAAACAACATGAATTTTAGCAGATATTACTGCGCGTTGACTATAATTCTACTACAGTACCTATAGCTGTACAGATTTTTATCGGAAAATTGTGACGTCAAAAACTCCATGCAGCGCCTGTATCTTCACATTCTTTGCCAAAGCCAAGCTCCAAGCCGGAAAGTAAAGTGGTCCCTGCCCACCCTCCAATTTCACAGGCACAACGCCGGGACCGTGAATCGATACGAGCTCGGGAAAGGTCAGCGCGTATTTGCCTTTCTGAGCCGTATTATGGTAGATATCTGGGCCAAGGATGATGACCCGCGCGGTGATTTCCCACAATTCTTTCCCGGCGTCGTCTTTGCGGCGTGGCTTGATACAACCTCTCTCAATCTTGTGCTTCATGCTGTTTTTGCCCACTCCAAAAACCTCGATCTTTGGCTCGTTGAGTGGAGGGGGGTTCGCCAAGAGTAGCCAACCACACTTCCCCTCGAGCGCAGGCCATGGATGGCGTGATTTTGTGGAGATGCTGGATGCCGACAACTTGCACATCAACCCGTTTCATCGCGAGTTCGGGCACGGATATCCATTCACCAGTCGCCTCTCCTACATGTTTGTTAAGTCGTTTCAAAAAAGAGAAGGCGATCTCGACTCGCCTGGGAGTTTGGGTAGGGAATTAGAAGCCCAGAGCGGCTCGCTAGTAGGAGGGCCAGGGGGCGTCGGAGCCCGAGGTACTGCGGCTTCCCGCTGCCTGTCGTGTTCACGCTCGGCTTGGCGGCTCTCGAGCCGCGCCGGTGGGACAAACAATGCTTCACACAATCGCATGCCCGACCTTGCAGACTTGTTAAACTGCGATGTAAGAAAACTTGGAAGCATAAAGAACGTACGGTTCGTGCCAAACATTCTTGAGTGGAATTCCGGACACCGTTTTATTGGTCGCGATCTCCTTGATGGTCACGAAGATTTCATCTTGATTTGTCTTCCAAGATGCATCCTCTCCACCCTTCCGCGGATCGAACGCGGATGAGGACTTCGTGTACTTCCACTCCTTCATCCATGCTTCAAGTTTGCTAGCGCGCTTGGGGCCGTCATAATCGCCAATTACCCTCGCCTCGCAACCCTTTCCATAGGTGCTTGCCTCCGACGATGACTTGGAAGTGCCGTTCAGCATACCGCACCCCAGTGTACATCAACGGGTTCTGGCCCCAACGAAACTCCCCCACCGCAGGTCCCGGATTCTGCAATTGAGAGCCTTGATACACCCCGGAGTTCGATGGCCGAGTATACTGAGGCCAAGCTGCCGCATGATGTTGCGACAACTCCTCGGGAGTTGGGGGTAGAGCCCGCAGAGGGAGATCAGCAGCGACGTTGGATGTGAAAGAGCTGGGATCGAACTCCAGATCTGCGGCGCGCACTTCGAGCTGCTCGAATAGTCAATAAATTGTGCAGCGACAAATATATATACGTAAAACATACCAGGCCGGGATTTGGTATGCCCCCAAGCAGGCGTTCGGATTCAGATTCCACTGGCCGTGATTGAGACTAAGGAGGGTTAATCAGTGACGCCGCAGTAGGGGGCGATGAAAGCTACATACCGAGGAATAGATGGCCACCCCCCCACCCCCGCGCGCGCTGACAATAAAGCCGGTGGCGTTTTTGTGGTCTCCAATGTCACCCGCACGAAGTCTCCAAGCTCCCAAATTCGAGTGACATGCTCGATCGAAATGGTGAAGATCTTGCGATCCTCTAGGCCTGGGCTGATGGTGGTGCTCCCCACCACCTCGGTATCGCGAGAAATCGAGATGACGAGGCTACCGCCATCCTCAACACGCTCTACCCGCCCAGTGACAACCGCTGTACAGAATTCCTCCAACCACACGAGCACGATCACCGATCTTGAATACGAAGCAGAGATCCAAGCCGGAACGCTTGAGATGCACGACGTCGGCGTATATGCCATCCTGTTTCTTGTTCTTCTCGGGCTTCTTCTTATCGCGCTCAACCTTATCGTAAACGCGGTTTGGGCCAGGATAAACGCCGTTAGGGCCAGGAGGAATGACCTTGGCGTATTGCACTACCTCATGGGTTTCGCTGTCGCGCCTCAAGATCAAGGCCGCGATGAAGCCGTTGACGCCTTGGTGCTCCCCAGCGACCACAACAACCCTGTCCCCTGGGACGAGGGCGGGAGATGGCCCGTCGTAGGTGAGCGCGAGCAGATCCGGATGGAGGCTGCCGACAAACGGCAACAGTTGGTCGTGGGAGGGGTAGGCGCGGGGATACTGGCGTTTTTTGAATGCGGGGAGGCCGTCCGTGCCCGCGGGGCGTTTAGCCTGGATTGCGCACCCGTTCTGGTATAACTCGCTCCTCGATATAACGAAAGCAATTCCTTTCTGCGTCTTCTTTGACTGGCGCGTCTTCACCCAGGTGCCAGGGAGCACGTTGTTATCGTCGGGCTCAGCGAGAGCCCGGATCACCAGTCTTTGGGTGGGGGGTTTTCACGCCGGACTTGGGCCCTCGGTAAAAAACGCATTGTGGTCGTGGAGACCACCATGGCTCGTGTTGCGCCCGTGCCCACTCGAATCCAGGTCCCTTCGTTCAGCTGGAGATTGAGCCGCGCCTCAATATTAAGCGGCGCATAGCCGATTAACATTTCCTTGCGCGTTTGCCCCACACCTGCTTGCACCCAGGTACCCGGCACCACTGGGAACTCGTCGACACGGTCTTCCCTCCGGTAAAATTCCGCTGCGGCCTCGTCGTAATGAGCAGCAAGACGAAGAGCTTCTGCGTGCTCCCGCTCGTGCTCATGAACATCAACGAGACGGACACGGATCACGGCGTTGTCTGGCTCCTCCCGATCGTCCAGAAAATTTCTCTGAAGCTCTGAAGAAATAGATTAGAATAGAACAAGGAACCGCACTGATTGCGCACCTTCCACATCCTCGTTATCGTTGTCGTCCTCTCCGTCCGTGTCGTCGTCGTCGTCGGCGGCGGCCAAGTCGAGAAGCTGCTGGAGTCGGTGATTCACAAACTTCGTCGGGCGACGGAAAAGACGCAGGAGTTTCTCTCCTCGTCCTCCTCCTGGTCGGAAACCTCGTCATCCTGGTCATCCTCGTCCTCGCCCTGTTCGTCCTGTGTGCGCTGGCGTTTGGCAGGAGGTTGGGAGGATGTGGGCTGAAGATGGAGAGCGCCCCCGCATCTGAAGTAGGATATCAGTATTGAATTAAAAAGTCGGGACGAGGCCTTACATTGCTTACAGTTGGTCCTAAGCTCAACGGTGTGAAGAAGCGGGGGGCTTCGAGCAGATGGGGAGTTGGGCCACGGAGGTCGAAGGCATACGGAGTTGGGGCGCGAGAGTCCGGGAGGAAGAGCGGCGTCTGTGCCCTGAATCCTGGCGGAGTCAGGCGCACGCAGGGGAGTCGACGCGCAGGGAACCAGACATGGGCGATGTCTGCCAGACGGGTGTTGAACTGACCGCTCGGGATGGCGCGTCAGATGGGCTGTCGTCGCCTCGCGATGGAGTAGGCGCGTTCTGGTGCTCGACTTGCGCAGCGGGGGCAGGATCGCGGCACATCGTGTCCAGTGCGAAGCGCTTCCCAGTTCTGAGATACTCCGAGTGCGCGGTCTGCACTCGTGTCGTGTCGAAGTCCGTGTTGTCAGCGGCGCGTACCTGCGCCTCGTAGGAGTCGGGATCTTCGGATCCGTCGGATTCCACCGCTATAGGCAGAAGGTCAGTCCCTCGCTGCTTTTCCTAGCGGTTAGCTCACTGTCGTCGTCGTCGGCGGCGTAGGTATCAAGATATTGGAGGGCGTTCCTATGGTCAATGCCGTTGTCAGCGTCAGGGAACGTCCTCAGCGTATTATTTGCATTAATTCATTTTTTTTTTTCATTTCTATGGCGGGGGCCTGAGGCGCGCTCATTCGAACGTTGGGACGGGCAATGCCCTCAATTCCAGTTCATTTACTATCTACTAACTACAGGACTACGGGACGGACCACTTACCGGCGGCGCGACATAGTAGTTTTTGACAAGTGCGAAAGATTCTCACACATGACAGCAGCAGTGATTTGCCGCCAGCCGGCTCGGAGAAACCTGTCTAAGTTTCTCCGAGCCGTCTGCCGCAAATCACCGCTGATGGCAATGCGGCAATCTTTGGCTCTTGCTCCCGACTGTCAAGTCGCAAGCAGATGGTGGGCCTGGGTGGACAGGAGAGCGCGGCGCTGGCGAGGAGGGCGGGTGGGGGTACTCAGCGCATCCTAGACGACATCTATGTAGTTGTCGGCGACTTGAAGCGAGAATAAAACTGTTACAAAAAATAAAGGGGATTTGGGATAGGGCAGAGATGAAAGCCAGGAAACGGCGCGAGGAGCAAGGGCGGCAAAGGAGTTTGACGAGGGCATGGAACCCAGAGCGCTGTCAATTGCGAGCGCGTTAATTGCGTTAATCGAGGGCGGCGCGGCCCGGCGGGACTTGGAGGCGGGATTAGGCCGGATTTCTAATGGTAAGGCGCGCGCCTTGAAGACTTGAAACTTTTAATACGACTTGAAGCAAGGAGTCATGAAGAAACAGATGAACCGAAAACAGGACCCCAGAGCGCGTTAATTGGGGGGTGGCGCGGCCAGGCGGGACTTGGAGCAGGATGGGATTTCTAATGGTAAGGTGCGCGGCTTGAAGACTGGAAATTTTGATACGACTTGAAGCAGGCAGTTGGATTTGAGGCCAAGGATACCGACTGGAGTACTAGGACAGAGGTCGGGAGCTGGATAGCCTAGTGGAAGCAGGCCGGAATTCTTCAGCGGGGAAAGCGGGAGAGGGTATGGGCGGCCAAGGTGGGAGAGTATGCGCGCCAAAGGGTGGCATACCGGTGCGTCTCCGCCGTCTTTATAACAACAGTCTGAGGCGAGCCACTTACCATTGTCCAGATATACTAGGAAATTTGTGGCCACTTGCGGTCAAAGCGCTCTTGCCAAATGGAGACACAGGGCCACAATTCTCAGACAATGGACGGTACCGGTGAGTCTACGGATGTGCCACCTGCTCGTGGAACTGAAGACGCTTCATTTTCAGACTCAACTTATTCTTGTATCCCAATTTCACGGTTTGAGCCCCCAGCTCCCTCACTGCAAATCGGTTTTTTACTATGCGACCCTCGACCCGATCTACCACAGCGGCAGCTGGCCGCCGCCGCTGCTCCCACCAAGGCACCCCCAAGAAGAAACCCCAGGCCACGAAGAAAAAAAACATCGAAAACTAAATCCAAGGTAGTTTTGTACTGCCTCGCATCTTTCAATCTCAGAACTAACTTGCGTACGCCTGTAGAAAGCTACACCTGCAGCGGCCGACGCTGCCTATCGGCGACGAGGGCGGTCTCGACGCGCAGGGCCAAAACACAGCGGAAAGCAGGTATGTTATTCTGGCTCAAATCATGTCGCCCAGAACTAATTTTTCTTGCGCTTGCTTACCCAGACAAACACGGCTACAACTCCAGTGGATAGCGAGCGTGTCGACGACCTCGCCATCGACGACTCGCCGCGAAGACTCAGGTACGATAACTTCACTGAATGTGTCAGTTTAGAGCGGCCGCTGATGAGTTTGACCCACCCGCAGGAGAACGCAGCTCCAGCGGACCACGGCGTCCTTACCCATCCCCAGAAGACGACGCCTGGCGACTGTTTCGACGACCTTGCCGCTGACGACACTGCGATGACTCAGGTACTGACAAGGACTCGATTTCTCAATTTAGTTTGGCCACTGATAACTTTGACTCACCGGCAGGAGAACGCAGCTCCAGCAGACCACGATGTCCTCATCACCCCGAGAAGCCGACGCCTGGCGAGGCGTCAGTGAACACGAGCGAGGAAGCAGTCGTTCAGGTAGAGTTTTTTTCACTTCACCACCTACATACGACAACTAAGTCACCTTATTAGCCTCACGACACCGTATCGAGCCGCCCCAAGCCGCGTGCGCGCAGGAACCAACACGCAGATCCAGCCCGCGACGCCTTCGACTTGTCTGGCCGGCGCGGGAGGCAACTGGAACGCGGACATGCCGGCCTGCGCGCCAGCACCAGGAACTCGCCCCGGGGTCTTCCACGCGAGGACGACTTCGAGTCGGATGGCAGGGACCACAGCGTCATCTTCGTTGACAGCGATGACGAAGATCCTACGCTCAAGCTTTCGGTGAAGAAAGAACGCCACAACTTTACGACTTCGATGCATTGGAATACCACGAGACGGCCGAGCCGCCCACACCTCCCCGCCGCCGCTCCATGTCACCCGAGTACTCGCGCCGGCAAAGCTCCCGCTCCCCCCGCCGCCAGTCGATACAGGCCTCACCCCTCCCCCCAGCCCAGATTCGTTTCGCCACGACAGCCCACATCCGCAGAGCATACACCACCGTCATCCCCGCGCCGTTCGCCGTTGCCACCCCTCCTCAGCACCCCCAACTCCAATTCTCGAATCCGACTTCGATGACAGCGACGACGACTATGAGAAGGGGCAGGCCCTCAAAAAGCGCGCGAAGACCTGGCAGCGGAACCACGGTGGTCGGGTCTCGCCCTCAACCGAATCGGAGGACGAGGAGGAGGACCAGGCCATGGAGGGGGAGGCATCGCCGGAGCCAAAGTCTAAAAAGTCGAGGGGGAAGCAGAAGCAGAAGGGTCGGGTCTCGACCGAATCGGAGGACGACGAGGAGGACCAGGCGATGGAGGGGGGAGGCATCGGCGGAGCCGAAGTCTAAAACGTCGAGGGGGAAGCAGAAGCAGAAGACAGAAGCAGAAGGGAAAGCAGAAGGCTGTGACGGCCGAGGTGGAGGTCGACGGGAAGAGGGGGAGGAGGATACAGAACACCACAAGTCCGGCCCCATCCCCGCGGAAACCAAGAAACGCCTCAACGACCTCTACGACAAGTTTCTCCAAGACGTCGATGGGCTCGCAGCAGAGTGCGGCAAGTCAAGCACCAGTCTGCACGCGGAGCTGCACCTCGTCGCCAAGCTGCCGCGTGCCACCTCTGTGTGGAATATGTGGCAGAGGTACTTTGCAGAGAAGACACCCGAGGACGAGAAAGAGCAGAGTAAGTCTTTCTTTCTAGCTGTGATATCTTATGGCATCAGAAACTGACGAATATTATAGTGGGGATGAATCTCGCCACCGAGTCCCGGAAATCCTTGATCGCGGCGCTGGACCGGACTTCCCTCCTGACAAGGTCAAAAACACGGCCGCCGTCCTCAAGCAGCTCCCCTGGCTGATCAAGTTCAGCGAGGACCTCACCGAGGCCGCGGTCAATGACCTGCGTAAGACAGGCAAGCTCAAGACGAAGTTGCAGCGGATCTCCTGCCCGTTACCCGGCTAGTAAGTTGTTATGCTTCCTCGCTGGGGTTTTACTTATACTTATATTGCTTCACAGGCCCAGCAGTTCAAGGCTCTCTACAAGGTTCATATGTGGGGCTACGTAATCGACCCCCACGCCCGGGCTAGTTTCGTCTTCGGCGCCGGCGACGACTTTAAAGAAATGAGGGCGCAAACGATGACTCACATTGAACAGGAGATCCGGAACCAAGAGCTAGCATTCGGGTGAGTTTGCGGGCTGCGTACAGGAAGGAGACGACAGCTAAGCATAATTACAGGAACATCGCAAAGAAAAAACGCGAGCGGGGCACTGGTGTCCATCTAGTCGATGTCCCAGACTCCGACGACGCCGCGGGCAGTGCCGAAACGCGATGCGCAACTCCATAACTTCACGAAGATCGTATCGACGCAACTGTGTAAGTGAACGGCCTGACTCGTTATGTCTGTGTTGCTAATGTATTGCAGGGGCGGTCTGTGATTCGGCTGGGACGCTAAGCAAGCTGGAGAAAGACACCCGCAAAGTCAAGATGGCGTGGAACGACAAGTTCATCGACCGAGCGCACGAGGGCGAGTTTCGCATCGTCTGTTATCCCACTGCGCTGGAGGAAGCAGACATGATCATCGGCGCGAGGAAATTCAGCCCCAAGAAAATCAAGGCCTCGCTTTTCGACAAGTTCTTGGGAAAGCTCGCGGAGGGGAACAGGACTGGGGAGATGACGGGTGTTATGCACTTTGAGTTCTGGAGTCAAGGTTCGTGGTCGTGTTTTGTAACTGGGCCTCTGAACTCCGCTGATTATATTGTGGGTTAGACGAAATGGATTTGCCGCTGGAGAAACAAGGCGAAGTGGCGGTGGTCCAGAACGCAAAGGGGCGTCCGCTGGTCAGGGTGAAGGACAGCGACGTGTGGCACAAGCAGGTGGATGCGGAGGCAAAGAAGGCCAAGAAGGCAGCAGAGAAGGCGCAGAAGAAGGTGACGAAGGCGACAGCGTCGAAACCCGGAGCGAGCTGCCACCTCCCCCGCGACTCACCTTTGACACCGAAAACCGTGGATACCCCCGCCCTCAGGCCCAACCTGACAGCGCATGGGTTCGCGAGCGTACACCTACTCGCACCAACTCCCCACCCCGCCGCTCTCCACCTGCACGCGCTGAGTCGTTCCGCCGACGCTCGCGTGCGCCTGACCGGGGATACCTTCGCCCTCGGGACGACCCCGGACAGCGCGTGGGTTCCCGACCGTAGCATCAACTCCCCACCCCGCCGTTCTCCACCTACACGCGCTGAGTCGTCCCGCCAATGGTCGCGTGCGCCTGATGCGCCTCCGCACCAGTACGAGAACGAAGGCCCCCCAGTACGTGAACAGCTACGACTCGCGCTACGACCCGCGCTACGCCCCGCGCCACGACCCGCGCTACAACTTGCAGCACGACTCGGGCTACAATGCACGCTATGCCCCCAGCTACGACTCCCGCTACGATCCCCGCTACGATCCCCGCGATCGCCAATACGACGGGCGTTATGAGTCGCGGCATCAGAGCAGGCCAAGGTCGCCTCTGCGCGGCCCTGCGACGCACACTGCAACTGATGGCGGCCATACCGAGGGCAAGCGGGAGGACCGGCTAGCGGCGCGTGTAGGCGGCGCACCGCGGGAGGACCGGCTAGCGGCGGCATGTAGGCGGCGCACCGCGGGAGGACCGCCTAGCGGCGCGTGTAGGCAGTGCACCGCGCGACCAGGAGGCTCTCGGGACGGGGAGCACATCAGGGGGAAAGAGGAAGGATATGCATGACAGGATGGTGGAGGAGGCGGAGCGCGATGTGAAGCGGTCGCGTCTGGCGACGGAGCCTGTTGCGGCTCTTGTCAAGATGCGTATCATCCCGGGCGGGCAAACGATACCGGAAAACGGCCGGGTGTTCTATGCGACGCGTCTGGAGAAGACAACCATTGTGGGGAAGGCGGATCGTTACACGTTTATCCACGATGCCGAGAAGAAAAAGTGGGTGCGGATGCCAGCGGGGGTTAGGCCGGTCTGCGTTGGCGAGCAACTCGAGCGCTACAAGAGGGAGCTCAAAACCCATTTCCCATAACTTACTGTACTGTAGTGTAGCCACCCTTACCGTTGATGGTACTTGTCTGCTTTGTTACTTATTTTGTATGCTATATGCTCTATGATACACTATGCCCTTATGCCCTATCTTTTGGAAACAGAAAAGAACGCACCTCCCAAATCGACGGGCAGGCGAGTATTTCCTTTTATGAATGCGTGTTATCTTATCTTATCGTATCGTATCTTATCTGAGTTAGGGAGCGTACTTGTTCTCCAGACGCAAAGGGAATATTTGACTGGAAGCAACATATATGGTGGCAGGGCTTGTAGTACTGACATTGTTTCACAGATCACCAGCTTTGTATCTCACTACCCGCTAGGGGTAATGGGACATGGGACATGGGACGCACGGGGAGAGAACACGATGGGACGTCCCACGCTATGGGATAAATTGCGGTGGGACGACCCATACAATTTGTGTTTTAGCGTGGTCTGACCCATGAACTTTGAGAAAAGAGGATGGGACGGACCATGGGTTTTGGAAACACGGTGGGATGTCCCATCTGCAAGGACGTGGGACGTCCCACGCTAATTCTGTAACTGGGCTGGGACACCCAAAGACTTTGGTAGATAGTGTGGGACGTCCCACTTGAATTCTGTTTTACGATGGACGTCCCACGTACCTTTGGGACTCCCACAATGCCTAATTAATATTGTGGGACGTCCCACGTTCATGTGGGACGTCCCAAATTATTTTGGGCGGACCAATATGTTTTGTATTGAAAAAAAGAAAGTCAATGAAATTGTTTAGGAAAATGAATGAGGTGTCAATCGGGAGCTCAAGCGCAGCATGGAGATCCTGACCGGGCTTACCTTTCAACATCTCATCTATCACGTCTCCTCTCGAATATAGGAACTTTAACGAAAGGGCTTGAGGCGCATGGTGCGCATCCTCACTTACTTAATATTGACTGTGACTGTTTCGCCGCCTCAGCAACGCGGCATCCCAACGATCTTTGAAATTCGACTCCTCGAAATTTGGAATTTTTGACGGATCGATCATACTCAACTCCGTACCGACCTCACGGGTCGAATTCTCAAATATGCCTAGGGATGGTGGTAAGGCTGAATGCTCAAAACATCGCTCGAGGTCAACGACGAACCGCGACGCTGACCTCCATTCGCTGAAGTCGTAGCAGCGCTATGCGCCGCGAAGTCTTCATTACGATTCCGAGACCTCGCGATGATTCGCTCCGCGTGATGGGTTCCGCGCGGACCGATCTCGTCTCCACTCCTGTGTCGAGACGAGACCGTGAAACATGCACCTCATTTCCAATCATTTCTTCCAATAAAAGGGGAGAAATTATACCCTCTTTATTCCATTCCACTATCACTATCACGCCCTACTCTGTCCATGTCCGAGCCCACCTACGCCTCGGCCAAGGCGAAGCGATCGAGGAAGAAGCATTGCGAGGAAGCTACCGGCCTCCCGCACGAAATCGACAGTGCTGGGAGGACCCGAGCCGCTACCCGGATCCTCGTGAAACTTCCTAGGTCGACTGCTTCCGCTCCTGCCCTCTTGAACGAATCCACGAGCGGCGCTGAGATCCCCGAGCTGGGTGATACTCGCGCCACTACGGCCGGCGGTACTCCTTTGCCGATTCCTTCGACAACAACGCCAACGCGATTGGAAGCGAGTTACCCTCTCTCCAGACTGTCTCAAGCTCCTCCTTATCAGGAGTCGAGCCCGAGCTTTCTGAAATGGAGCACGTCAGTCCTCGCGAGCTCCTCAGTCGAACTCACTTGCTCGCTAACGCCGCCCGACGAGCCTCAGCGATGGAGGCCGAATTCCGCGAAGGAGGCGTTTACGATGTCATGAACACGAGATTGAATGTTGAGTCTTCAGTGACTCCATCTTTCTCCTCGGTCGTCAATCCCGCCCCTTCCACGGCCGTCACCATGAGGACCGTCCCTTCGCCATCGAGCGCTTCCACGGAACTCCGCAATATCCCAGCGTCGTCCAAACCCGAAGTGAAACCCGTCCCCGGGATCTTGAGTAACGACAGTATCTCTCAGGCCCTTCTGCAGAGTCGTCGTTCTGGACGAATCTTCCTTGCCTTTGGTCAGGCTATAGAAGTCTATGACGAGGGTCTCTCCGCTTCGGTAGCCCGCGACCATGCTACTTTCGATCCCCTCCGCGACGAGGACCCTCTCATTGCTTTTGGAGCCATCGACGGAATCTTACCGGGAAGGACGGCCGAACAATCCATTGCCTTCCGCGACGTTATCATTCGTTGGTCGACGGCTCACCGCAAATGGTTCTGGGATAGCCTCCCGGAAGCTGTGGCGCAATTGAAGAAGATCAAGTTTTCATACCCAGATCTTATCGTCGTCCGCGGGGAAGATGGGAAGGAGGGCGCTGAGTACGCCCTCAATATGCTCCACCTGGAACAAATCACCCAAATCACCCTCGCTATGCACCAAGTGCTGGAAGGATTGTATGACTTCCTAAACAAGGTCGGCAATTCTCGCTTCCCACTCGATCCCGGCTGGCAATTGCTGCGGCTACCCGAAGACAACATCAGTCAGCCGACCATTCTTACTGCTTGTTCTACCCTCCAACTGCGCCTCGAACGCGCGGCGCAGCGAGTCGACCTTTTCCTGAACTCTGTGAAACGGGTGCTCGGGATGGAATCCCTAGACTCTATGAGCTCGGTAGACTCCACCCGGAGCTCGGTTCGTTCGGAATTCGGCCAAGATATTCCGAGCTACGAATTGGCCAAGTTGGTGGCTCGTCCCGACTACCAGCAACATGTCCACAGTCGCGAAGCCTTAAGACTCTTTCAGTCTGCGATCCCAGTTCGCCAGAAGGACATCCGTGAGGAGTATTACAAAATGTCTAAGAGTTCGCCCGCCGCCCGAGTACCTCTCCCGGCGTCTCCGACTCCTTCTCCTCGTTCTCGAGTCGAGAAAGAGGCGAAGACGACTGATACTTCCGCCCAGAGCAAGCCCACTCTCCGCTTCGCTAATGTCCCAGCATCTTTATCCGCCGTTGCCAAGCCGGGATCCGTCAGCACCGTACCGGGGCTAGGACGAGTGCCCGCGTCTTGGGAATTGCCCGGCACGATTCCTGCCGTTGTGGGGGCTCCTGTTCCGAGACCTAGTCGCTTCACGCCCGGAGCCTCTTTAAGAGAAGTCAACGCTGTTTGCACTACGACTGGAATTGCGCGAGGAGCCTCATCCGCTGCCGAAGCTCCACCGATTCTGCCACCCCTTTCAGGATACACCACCCACCAATTTCAAAATGTGGTTCCTCCGAATGCTAACCGTTTTGGAGGAAACGGAGACTCGCCTGGATCAGCTCGTGGGTCGAGGAGCGGCTACAACGGAGGTGGAGGCCCGCCCTCTGGCGGAGGGCCTCCCTCTAGCGGATCGCACGGACCACCCGGCGGAGACCCCTCTTCAGGGAACGGTGCGGGAGGAGGAGGAGGTGAAGGCCCGCCGGAAGGCGGAGGACCTCCCTTGCTCGACCCGAACGCGAATGGCTGGCACAGCGAATGGCAACTCAATCGTAAGCTAAACTTCAATTTGGTACCCGAATGGGATGGGCACGGTAAAACGGTCATCGCGTACCTCTGCAAGATCTCCGAGCTCGTACGACTTTCACCCCAAATGATCACGGATTTTGGTGCCATAGCCCCGCTCAAGTTCACCGATCGGGCGGAAATGTGGTGGGCCACTCAAACGGTTTCCGTTCGGAACTACGTTAGCCAAAGCTGGACCTTGCTGTTCAAGGCCATCGAAACTCACTTCCTTAACGACCAATGGCTCCAGGATCGGATGAGTGAATTCGAGGAGATGAAGTTCCGTCAGCGCGGTCACGAAGAAGAGATGCCCATGGACTTCCTGCAACGACGTACTCGCTACAACGTTTTCTTGTATCCTGATCCGGAAGATGGAACGGCGGTCGTTGACCGCATCTTGCGAACCGCTCCCACCGTATGGCTTGGAGACATCAACTCCGAACGATACCCCAACCTGTTCTCCCTATTCGCCGCCACTCGCAGACACTGCGCCACACTCATGGCCAGTTGGAATACCGCCGTGCAACTCCGCACGCTGGGCAACTATTATTCTTGCCGGTCCAATCCTCGACACGCCCATGCTGTAGATCACGATCAGCTGGATAAAACCACTGATGCGGCAGATCCAGCGAGCGAAACCGAGGAGCGAGACGCTCATGCGGGCTTCCGAGGACCCAGACGTCCCCGAACTGAGGGCAATAGCCGAGCGAATCCCTCCTCGAGCAAGATGCGCTGGCCTGAAGGGAAAACCGTGAAAGGATACGCCTTCTCCAAACGAGACGAGGTTCATAGTGAGCGAAAGCCGCCCGGTAACTGCTTCGTTTGTACGAGCGGTAACCACTTCGCCCGTGACTGTCCGCATTACGGAGCCTGGGAAGCTATGAGGGATGCGAACATGCTGGACGTCTCAGTTTCCTATGAGGATGAAGAAGCGGACCGAGTTGAGTACTTAGCAATGATAGCCGAACGCCTCGTGAACACGACTGATTCTACTTATTCGCGTGAAAACCCGGAGATCAACCTCTACTGAGAGGTTCACCATGTCCTCAGCTCCAAGGATGACGCCGCCGCTGCTCATGTAGTCCGCGAAACGCATCAAAATGGGAGAAGACGGGTGAAGTTTGAGGCCGCGGCTCTGGCTAAGGTTGCGAAAGGGAAGGGCAAGGGGAAGGATGAGGAACGCGTGAGTTTCCTGACGACGAGGCACTTCCGACGATGGCAGCAGTTCCGAAAGAAGCCGGATGTACTACCTGGAGGTAGGAGGCCGCCGAATGGCGAGGACTTCCCCTCCGAGGAAGGAAAGGAGCGCGAGGAGAAGCCTGACTTCGAGCAGTCGCTCCCCGAAACTTCCGGGAACGGCATAGTCAAGGCTGTCCGAGCCAAATCACATCCGCCTGGTCTCAGATCTTTGGGAGTTCGAGCGCTGCACATGAAAGTCGCGGTAGGGTCGCCGGATGCGACCCCTATCAAGGGACGACTCGATTCGGGGGCAGACATCACCCTAATGTCTGAAGAGTATTCTTGAGTCTGGGGTATCTCCCGAAGCCGCGGGGAAGGTCTGCGCATGCGACTCTACGCCTTGACGGGAGAAGCGAAGGTCTTGGGTTTCACCAAGTTCACCATGTATTCCCGGGTGACAGATGGGACTCTAATCAGCTTTGAGGTCGAAGCGTACGTCGTCCGGAATATGCGAGTTCCGCTACTTTTGGGCGAAGACTTCCAAATGGCCTACGAACTGGGCACTACCAGATACTCCAGTGGACACTGTGAGATCCGGATTGGCCAAACTGAGCGTATCATTCCTGCGTCCTCCGCGGAGGCCGTCGATTTAGGCTTCGAAGTCCGCCAGGTGCACGCGGTCAGAGCAAAAGGTTTCTTGCGAAAAACCGCTGCCAGGAGGGAGCGCACTCGTCTAGAGAAATCAGGCGAGGACTCTCTTCCCCAGGTCTTGGCCGCCGAGGATTCCCTTATTCACGCTGGATCGGTGCGAAACGTTCGGGTCATCGGGCCGCTCGCGGGTCGCGAGCAATGGATAGTCGAGAAAGTGGTGATTGCCACGGACGACTGTTCAGTACTTGCGGCACCTACCACTTGGGTGAACAGCGCCGCACCCTTCATACCCATCGCCAACCCAAGCTCCCGACCGTGGTATGTCAGGCGTGGGGAGATCGTCGGTCATCTTATCAATCCCGACGCATTCGCGGATGCTCCCAAGGACGAAGAGCAACAAAATAAGATGGCGAATGCTGCTGACGCGATACGGGTCACGGTGGGAACTCTCCGACAGCAGGATCTAGCGTCCGCTTCGGCGAAGGAGGAAGGGGTGAAGGAGGACGACAAATTGGAAGGAGACGAGAACTGGGGCCCGAAAACGACCGCAGTACCTGAAGAACCTACCTCGGACAGCGATGTTGCGACTCTCGTTAATTGGGGCCCCGACATTCCGGATGAGCACAAAGCTTCGCTGAAGGAAGTCCTGAGCAGGAATGCGAGAGCCTTTGGTGTGGGCGGTCGGCTCGGCCACGTCGACACTAAAGTGCCCGTACCTCTCAAACCGGACACACAGCCGATCTCACTTCCAATGTACGGAGCATCGCCCGCCAAACGCGAGGTCATTGACAAACAAATCGATGCCTGGTTCGAAGCGGAGGTTATCGAACCGTCCGTCAGCCCGTGGGGCTTTCCTTGTGTGGTGGTCTATCGCAACGGCAAACCTCGGCTTGTCGTGGACTATAGGAAACTTAACGAGAGAACGGTGCCTGACGAGTTTCCGATTCCGCGGCAGACTGAAATTCTGCAAGCATTGAGCGGGGCTCAGATACTCTCCTCCTTCGACGCGCTTGCGGGATTCACGCAGCTGGAAATGGCGGAAGATGCTAAGGAGAAAACCGCCTTCCGCTCACACCGAGGACTCTGGCAATTCAAGCGTATGCCTTTCGGGTTACGCAATGGTCCCTCTGTCTTTCAGAGGGTGATGCAGGGAGTCCTCGCCCCGTTTCTATGGCTGTTTACGCTCGTCTACATCGATGACATAGTCGTGTTCTCCAAGAGCTGGGAGGAACATCTGGTCCATCTCGATCAAGTCCTGGGCGCCATAGCTAAGGCGGGCATTACTCTATCCCCGCCTAAGTGCTTCGTGGGCTACTCGTCCATACTCCTCCTCGGTCAGAAGGTGTCCCGCTTGGGACTCTCTACTCACCGGGAAAAGGTCGCTGCCATCCTGGATCTCGCGGCTCCGAGACACGTGTCGGACTTACAAAAGTTCTTAGGCATGTGCGTCTACTTCGCGGCCTACATCCCTTTCTATGCGTTCATAGCGGCGCCTCTGTTCAAACTCCTCAAGAAAGGAGTGAAGTTTGAATGGGAGGCGGAGCACGAGATCGCGTTCCGGCAAGCTAAAGAGGCTTTGGCTGCGTCACCGGTTCTCGGGCACGCTATCCAGGGACGGCCGTATCGACTGTACTCCGACGCTTCGGATTTCGCAATGGGCACCAGCTTACAGCAAGTACAACTGATAGCTGTTAGGGACTTGAAAGGGACGCCGGTTTATGACCGACTTCTGGGCGCGTGGAAAGCAAAGCTACCAGTCCCCAAACTCTACGTGAAGCTCAGCAAGGAAGTGGACGAGCAGTCTCGTCCGGATGAGTGGGCAGTAGAGTTTGACGACTCTATTGTACACGTGGAGAGGGTTATTGCCTACTGGAGCCGGTCAATGAAACCTGCGGAAAGGAACTACAGTGCTACTGAGAGGGAAGCCCTGGGGGCCAAGGAAGCCTTGGTGAAGTTTCAACCTTTTATTGAGGGGGAACAGATCATCCTGGTCACCGACCACGCCGCTCTGCAATGGGCTCGAGTGTATGAAAATGCGAACAGGAGATTGGCGGCGTGGGGGGCTGTATTCGCGGCCTATCCTGGACTGAAGATAGTACACCGGGCTGGGCGGATCCATTCTAATGTTGATCCCCTGTCCAGGTTGCCTTGTATTCCACCGCACAACTCCCCTACTCGCGACGACATTCCCGCAATATCCCCCGATCAGGAGAAAATCGATCGTGCCCAGTCGGCAGAGGATAAAGACACCTTCACTCGAGCCAAGAGAGCCGCCTTCTCAGCTCTGTGGTGGGAAGACGTTATCTACAAATACGAAGCCTATCCCGTGACGACTCGTCGACAAGCTAAACTCGATGAGTCTCCGGAGGTGGAGTTAAGCGTTGAGAGTCCAGCCGATGACGACTTGCCATTCCCTACGGGGGATCATTGGACCTACCCTTCCGGGGTGTTGCCTACCGAAGGTCCAGCAGACGAGAATTGGGAACAACGATCGCACGTTCTCTTGGGGGCGAAGCCGGAATTTCTTCGAGAATTCGCAAAAGGCTATCGAAAGGATCCCGCGTTCCGGCGGCACTACGTCGAATCGGTCCCGAGTCCTGACACCTTGCTCACTCCTTCCCGGTTTCAGAAGGGAAACAATGGGTTGCTATACTTCCTCGACGCGGACTGGAATTCACGGCTGTGCGTGCCCAAAGCTCAGATTCCGTTCATTCTCAAGTGGATGCACGACTCCGCTACCGAAAGTGCTCACGCCGGGCCAGAAAGGCTCCTCGCCAGGATCAGAGAGCTATTTTACTGGCCCAGGATGGCTCGGGACGTGGACGACTTCGCCTCTTCTTGCGACGTCTGTCAAAAGATCAAGGTTGATCGTAGAGCGCCCATGGGGGGCCTCCGACCTTCTCATATTCCGAGCCGACCGTTCGCCACCGTTTCACTTGACCTTATAACGGGTTTACCCCCGTCTGGCGAATCCAAATTCACCGCAATACTGGTTATAGTCGACAAGTTGACCAAGTACGCGATAATTGTCCCAACTCACAACGGATTGACGCAGGAGGGTTTCGCTCGAATCTTTGTGGAAAGGGTAGCGAATGTTTACGGGTTGCCGGAGCGAATTATCGCGGACCGAGATAAGAGATGGTCGACCGTGTTTTGGCGTTCGGTGGTTGAGTATTACGGGAGCGTCATGGCTTTATCATCCTCCCATCATCCCCAGACGGACGGACAGACTGAAGTCCTCAATGCACTGATCGAGCAAATGCTCCGCGCCTACGTCGCGTCTGATCGTACATCCTGGGCTAGATGGCTTAGCGAAGCCTCGTGAGCGTACAATTCGTCCGTTCACAGCTCTACTGGATATACCCCGGACTTCCTCCTCATGGGATACCAACCTCGAGGAGCAGCGGCCTTCCTGATGCCTGATACCGACCCCGCCAAACGACCTTTCCTCCCGAGTCAGAAAGCCGAGGAGTACATCGCGGTCATGGAAAGACAACCGTCAGTCCGCGCGCGACGCCTTGGCGCTCGCGCAGGAACGACAAGCTCGAGCGTACAACAAAGGGCGGCGGCCAGTAGAAGAACTGCAACCGGGAGATCTGGCCCTAGTCAATCCTCACACCCTGAAGCTTATAGACGTCAAGGGCACGGGCAAGAAATTAGTTCAAAAGACCATTGGCCCCTTTGAAGTTATGGAGAAGATTAATCCATTGGTTTATCGACTACGGCTGCCCGATAATTATCCCATGCATCCTATATTCAATCTAGCCCACCTCAAGAAGTACCGAGTTTCAGACCCGCGATTCGGAGAACGAACGACGTTGCCTTCCACACGAGATCTGCTTAGCGCCAGTGAAGAATACGAAGTTGAGGCAATTCTTGGACATCGCCTCACCAAATGCAAAGACGGAAACCGTCGAATGTATTTGATTCGCTGGCGCGGATTTGAACCCTCGGAGGACTCTTGGGTTTCAGACTATAGCTTGCACAACGCCCCCGAGATTCGACGGGAATACTTGAATAAATTGAAGAAATAATTCAAGCATTCCGAAACGATCGGATCAATCGGCCCGAGACCTTTGCTCCTGTTGACTTCACCTCCTTTCTCCTCTACCACCGCAGCAAGCATCCCCTATTCGACGCGACTCTCCTCCGCTAGTCCCTGGACGCCTGATCGAGCAAGCGTAGCATGACGTCGTAAGACTCCGCCCTTGACTCTCTGAAAATGTCCGCTTTCGACTCCTGCAAATTCTCCACCCCGCGACTGCGCAACCAGCATGGTTATCGCCCGGAACCCTCCGTAGACGACACGTTTCTCGGAGGACAGATTCCCAGCTTCGGATCGTATCGAGCTCGGGTCGTAGAGGCCAGGAAGAAACTCTGGCTGATCTGGAGTCCGAATTCCGGCCAGGACCCGTACTACCCTGGCCCAGCTCCTCCTTCCGAAGGAGTTCCAGTAGCTTCCTCCCCTGAACAGAGAAGGTGCGACGGTCATGGCGGGAAGTGGGATTATACCCGCGTACCCCAACCGTATGCCCCTAATCAACCGTGGCTCGGGATGATTACTCAGGAAGGGACCCAAGAAACTTCCAACGTCGAATTCGTCTCTGGAGCGTCGTTATGGACTTCGACCAGCGACTCGGAAGGAAGGATCCAACTGGACTACCTCGCCTCGCTCGTCGACCAAAACGAAGCTGTCGAATTGGCCACAGCTACTCGGCTTCCTCAAGTCGCTCATCATCGATTCCTGGACCGCCGCCCCATCTTCCCTCGCCGCGCTGACATAGAACGGTTGCGCGACCTGTTCATCTTCGATCTCGCCATGGATGCTCTCGCCGAGTACCAACGAGGAATTAAGGAGAAACACGCATTGGTCGCCTTCATGGACAAATGGGCTGAGTCTCCTCATCAGAGTGAGCGACACTATCCTGGAGGAGTCAATCCGGCCGACGACACCTTGATCGGGGTATGGGTCAATGGAAAAACCCATGACCTCGTTAACTGGTACCCTCGTCGAGGCGTACGTGCCGTGTTTCTTCATTAGCGAGTTGCCTCGCAGTCTGCAAGGGTCCCGCACTCGGACCTCGTTCTTGGAAGGAACTAGTCTCAACACTCTGCTCGACAACGAATTCGGACGGATCGCTTCTGCACAGGGTATGAAGTTTACAGAGACTGAGTTCTACTTTCCTCTCCAAGAGAACCTCACCCCCGCGCGGGACCTGGACCGAGTTGCAGCGAGCCTGCACTGGCAGCTGGATGTGCCATGGGCGTGCCCCTTACACGAATCCGACAACGTGGAGGACGCCTTCCAACGCCTGGAAATTCCCCCGGTCTCCAGCGACGCTGAGAGCAAGGGGAAATGGACTGTCTTTGCTCAAGTCGAACCAGAGGAGGACGAGCCGGATGTCGGACCGCTCATGAGCTCGCGAGGTTCGAATACCCGAGGGAAAGGGAACACGGAAGGGGACGAGGAAATCTGGTACAACCGAAAGTTGAAGCGCAAACTCATCTTCTCGGATCTGCCTGCTATGCCCCGATCCCTGGAGCACATAGACGAGGAGTTCGGTCGACCGGTTCCGGGCTGGGCCTTTGGAGGACGTCGACACAGAGACTGGGTCGGCGCCGTTCCCTCGGTGTGGATGTATAGGGGAGAGAAGGCCTCCCGACATCGTGTCGGCGAGAGATACTCTCCCCCCACCCCCAAGATGCGAAGTCCGGAACCTGAGATTGTCGAGATGCGCCCGACTCCCTTAGCTATGCCCGCGCGCCAGGCTTCTCCGAGCGAGGAATCTATTGTTTCCCTCGGCCCCGAAGAGGATGGCGAGATGGAGGACGTGGAACCGCTTGGACATACGGGAAGGGTACCGCCGCCCGAGCCGGACGTCGAGACGACTTATGTCCTGATCCACGGCCAGAGTTTCGCCTTCGGGATGGGGGATCTCCGGCTGTGGCTGCAGCGTCTTGAAATAGAGGATATCCAAAGCAGCATAGCGGGTATATATCGGCTCCTACAGTCCGACTACCGAGTCGATTACCTCTTTGAGGTCCGTAACGCGAGGGACGCCGAGGTACTACGGCGAGCGGGAGAGCAAAACGCCCGAGCATCGGGAGCTCGATTCCTAAGTCGTGATAGATTTGAACGCGCGATTATGGGTCAGCATCGCTTCGGTTTGGCTGCCACCCCCGCCTCCAGAGGATTCCGAACCCCAGAAGCCCAAGCTACCGTCCTTCAAAAGGAACGTGATGCCTAGAGCTCCGCTTGAAGAGCGTCGAGCTCTTGCGCCGATCGAGCCCTATACCTCGACGCGAGGGAGGACTAGATCCCCGGAGCGCCAGATAAAGTCTCTACGGCGATACTCCCGCTCCCCTTCTCCTCGACCTAGGCAACGCGTGCGGAGACGAAGCCCCTCTCCTCCTCGACACTGGGAACGACGCCTGCCTCAGGGTAGAGAATTTGGATTGGTTACCAGGCGACGTACCCCTTCCCCGCATTATTCACGCGGACCTCATCCTCCGTCATGGAGAAGGACACCTTCCCCTCCGTACTGGCGATCTCCGCCTCGAGAAGCCCGACGAGAGGAACAACCTCGATCCGGACCTCTTCCAGATAGACGGAGCTCGCCCATTCGGTCTCGCTATGGATCCCGAAACGAGGGAGGAGAGTCGTCTCTGGCGAATCGCTTGACGGACCCGGACGCCGTTTCCAAGGTCGGAAGAATGGCTGCGCGGACGGTGTGGGACTCGGAGCGACGTCCGACGCCCATGGCGCCCCGTGCCGATCGCATGTCGACGAACCGCGCGCCGGTAACGACCCCAACAACTCCGCTCCTGCAACGGTTGACGGACCCCAAGAAACCCCTTCTTGAACGTCTGCAGCCGACTCACGAGGTGGGAAAACGGGCGTTGATGGAACGAATGGATGTTGGGCTACGAGAGCGGGTTTCTGGGCAAAGGGCCACCACGGGACACAAGCGCGCGCATAACCGACCGAAGAAAACACTTAGAGAGATTGCTTCGTTGGGAGGAGGAAATGCAGGGCGAAGGGAACGAAGCGCGATGGACCGACGCGGAAATCGACTGGATCATTGATCAAGAGGAATTGCTGCCAACCCGCGACGAGGACGAGGACGAGGATCGAATGGATGTGGACTAACGCCTCCGCGCTGGGGGGCTCTGTGATACCGTGATATTATTCCTATGTACATAATTACGTGTAGATGCTTACTAGTAGCGCGATCAGCGATAGTTTACCATTGTGTACTGGATTGGTAATACGATTACAACTTAACCTATGATCACCACGTTCCACTGAAGAGAACACGGGTGAGCCGGTACCGTAACCCCACTCCGGCTGGGCATCCAACGTCTGCCCACCTCCCTAGGTCACAAGGGCCCTGTTGAGGGTAACACAACTCCTACCCAGGGAACAGGTTAGAGTCCCGCTAGCGTGCGGACTCGCCTTGCATTCCAGCAAGAAGACCACGATG
Source organism: Mycena olivaceomarginata (assembly GCA_029378375.1). Lineage (NCBI taxonomy): Eukaryota > Fungi > Basidiomycota > Agaricomycetes > Agaricales > Mycenaceae > Mycena > Mycena olivaceomarginata. Next base: position 420,567 of record JARKIC010000115.1, on the reverse strand, counting down.
GGTCGCGATCGTGGTGAGGCTCCTATGGAGCCCCCAATCCGACTCCGTCTTGCGAGGAGCTCCATGCCAAAGCACAGAGGCTTCACAATCACTGACAATGGAATTACTGTACGATTTTGACTGGGTATTCGGTCACGGGTCACAGAGCCTGCCAAATTGAATACTTGGCAAATATGTCCCAGGTCACAGCAATTTGGATCGATGTTTTTAAGCTTTGGTGTTCCAAATAAGCAATTTTTCGCGCCAGGGGCACCAGAATTATTCCCAAAAAGGCAACTCGAATACTTTACGAGTACTTTATGTACTCGTTCTTTTCATCAATCGGGAACCAGATTTTCAATATGGCAAAACATTTATCAGTGCGTTTGAATAGTGTAATGAAAATAGTGGCTGTGTTCGTTAGGTTTTTGAAGTCTTTTAGCAGGCTAATCTAATGAAATTAGTGATTATATAAACCATTGAGCTGGTCGTGGTTCAAATCCGCTGTGTCGATTTATTTGGGCAACCTTCGGGTTTCTCGAATTGCAGTTCCCTTTATTCTATTTATACCCCAATTGTTGTCTATTCAGTGTATTAGTTTATTCTGTGACAAATTTGGATATGTGCTGCTTCCTTTATGCTCTTGTAGTTTATAAAGGAGTGTTTGTTCAATCGGCCGCTCACCTTTCACTGTATAACTTGTCGCTAAACTGTAAAGCATGTCAACAATACATTAACTCCTTGTTGATGTTCGTATGCCTCAGCAGGCTTTTCGCAAATTATGACTGAGGGCATCCATGTCGATGTATTTGATCGCAACAATCACTTAAGCGATGTGATGCCTGATCGTGCCGTAATCCCATTCGGTCGGTCAAATCACTTAATATGAGGTGCATGAAAATCTATTGTTTCTGTTCACTATTTTTAGTGGCTCATTCCTGTCAGATTATTTTATTCAGCTATGTTTCGCGTATAATTACTTCTGCATGTAGTGATCCAAAACGGAAGGAGATATTTAGAATGTCCTTGATTAACCCGGCTGTCACTTTTGAAATGTAAGTTTGCACCGGATTTTTCAATTGTTTCAATTCTTTAATTGTGTCATCTATGAGCGCAGTTTAACAGTCACGTTGATATCACTTAGATACATCAAGTTTTACAGATAGTCAGAACTTGAGTACAGAATGTAAAATACATGGTGGACGGATAAATGATGAGCAATCAATTTCCGGTGATTCCCGAAGTGACTCGTATGTGGCGTGTGTACAGCCACTGCATGCACTTGATTTACAGCCGTTTGCAAAAGTAATGACACTCGTCTAAAAATAGTAAGAAGAAAGCAATTTAACACACCAGATCTCCAAGCTGATTTCATGCTCAATTCTTAACAGATTTACTTGCAAGTGAGTGCGTTCGAAAGCGGGGATGCAGGGCTTCCATTTAGTACCCAACCTGCCTAGCATACTGTTTAATTTGAATATACAAAAAATCCGGCTGTCTGATTTGAAGCAGACACGGCAACAGTCGTATCTCCGTCACTTCCTGGCCGATTGACATGAATCCGGGTGGTTATTGAGGGTATATTCAAGGCAAAGCTCTCGGAAATATTAGCTTTTGGTTTTATTTCAAGGCAACCTGCGAGGAATGAATATTCAGTACTGGTCAATAGTTCCATTCTTACGGGTAGCCATCATGTGTGCTTCATTTCAGACATGCACACCACTGATTGCCTCCATTTCAGCTTTCAGAATCATCGGGACTCGTGTGAATCGGTTCGCTGGTATGGAGAAACCGCCATTGCTACGTCTGGTTCAAATCAGACAACCGTATTTTTGAACATACAAATTACGTAATGTACCTAGCGAGTAGGGTACGATCTGAAGGATCTGCTTACCCGCTCTCGAACACATCCACTTTCATGAGAATCTGTCAAGGAATGAGAGAAAAATGACCTTGGAGATCTGGTGTGTTTAAATTGCTTTCTTTTACCTATTTTTAGATGAGTGTCATTACGTCTGCAAACAGCTGTAAAGCCGGACGATAAATGCATGCGACGTCAATTGTCCGTGCCCATCGAGGTATAGGGTAACACTAGACCAAGTAAGTCTTTTGCAAAAGACCATGTTAGTGGACGGGGCGGGCCTTTGTAAAAGGCCACAATAACCATATGTGGTAAATTGTGCCTAAAAAAAATGCGCAAAACAAGGATTGAACCGGCGACCTTCAGATACTAAGAATAGCCGGCATCATTACCACTACACCAAGGAGGTTATAAAAGTTTAGGTTGCTTACCCAGCTAGGTCAAGCCTAGGCTTGACCTCCATAAGCTTGCATAGCTCATATATAGGTGGGAAAATACAGAATAAGCCTTGCACCACCCCTGTAGGGCCCGCATAGGGCCAGGTTAGGGTTAGGGTGGTTAGGGTTAGGGTTAGAAGGTTAGAGTTAGGGGGTTAGCTGCCTTGTCTCCCAGGTATATTGGAGTTCTTTGGTTAGGGGTTTGGGTTGGTTAGCTTGGTTAGGGTTGGTTAGGGTTGGTTAGGGTTTTTTACCCCATCAAAACACTGAATGAACTGTGCAAAACAATTTTCAAAGACCTAGGGCAGCTTGCCTGCCCTAGGTCTGGGTATTAGCAGTCCCAGTTAGGTCAAGCCTAGGCTTGACCTAACTGGGTAAGCAACCTAGACCTTTATAACCTCCTTGGTGTAGTGGTAATGATGCCGGCTATCCTTAGTATCTGAAGGTTGTTGGTTCAATCCTTGTTTTGGGCATTTTTTTTGGGCACGGTTTACCACATATGGTTATTGTGGCCTTTTACAAAGGCCCGCCCCGTCCACTAACATGGTCTTTTGCAAAAGTCTTACTGTATCGGCTGAGGGTAAATATTCACTTTCGATGTAGCCTACCGTGTACATTCGTTGCAAGGATCATTTATGTACCTTTAATTTCTGTAACGGCAAATAGCCGTGTAATTTTGGTTGTGATACAAGGTAACTACTGTGATGCATTCGGATATACACATTCAGTCAAGTATTTTTCAGCTGTGAATGTTTCTAGTTTGAGTTTCTTTCTGGCCTGAGTTTCTGTGCGCTAAAATATTAAATCAGCATTCACGAGGATGGAGACGAGTACAAAACCTGTATACATACGTTCTGTGTACATTCAAGAACTTTCACCGTGAACGGTAAGCACCAACACCATGTCTCTAGGTTAACTGGGTAATAGTATTGTTATTCGCTCGATGGGTCTGATTGGTGGTATGAACATAGTTTCCTAGTGTATGTGTTGAGCCACTTGTATGGAGTCCTCGAACACAGAAACAAGATACTGAATGAACTGTTATTTGCGTTGAATTGTCTGGTTTAAAAAAGAAAGTGCACGACTTCGGCGGCCTGTTGAAGCGCCGCAAGCACTGAAGGCTGGAATCGCACATCCGGCTGAAGGCAGATGGCGTCAGAAACGGTGCGCTTGAATATGCACCTGATAGTCTTCAGCGATTTCTTTCACTAGATGCTGAAACGACGTCTTCGGGATCAGCAGAGAGGTATCCTCCTGGTATTTGAATTTCGCGCAAAGCCACACCGGTGTCATGAATCGCCCGGGTTCTACGTTTTCGCGCGACGCGTCTGTATGGATACAGACGCGTCTTAGCAGCACGGGACTCTCATGACGCCACCACGTGACCTTCTCATGGTTGAAACCCGGCCTCGGATTCTAAAGCCGCAGACTCAGGGAGTCTGCGCCACGGAATACAGAAGACATTAGGGACTAGGAACCCGTACAGACGGACTCTAGTCCCCGGACGCACCAAGGGCTGACACAGAAGAGTACACGAAGTACAGGAGTGGTTGCAAACCCGATCGGGGTTTGAACCACTGGATACGATGACACTTAGGACTAGGAAACCCGAACATTGGGTCTCCTAGGTCCACCAACACCACGGAAACCAACACAGGGGAGTCCAGGAGCATCAGCATTAATGCTCCTTAATGCTACGGTGCAGGAACTGATCGCGATTGACCGCGATCACTTTAATTTATTAGAAGCCTATATAAGCACGGTAGAATCTCCATGTACAGTAGATTCTACCTTGTCTAATCTCAGGCTTCTACCTTGGCTTGACATAGGCATTGTCTCCACCCTGCCCCGCTTCCTTCGCACCGTACTACGGGTTATATCCACATCCCGGGTTGTATACCTGAGTGGATATCACACCCTCTTCGACTTGTTCCGGGTTCCACCTCGCATCCCGACCTACGACATACGGCCTCCTAGGGAGGACGCCGTATGACTGGTCCTACTGCTCGGGGAACATACAAGCTACTAGCGTCTATCGGGTTTATCCTGGTTGGGGTTCTCGTCGGGTTACTCGCTGTTTAGCCGACCCAGAGGCCGTTGCTGACAACCGGTGACATGATTTGGGTTGTGTTGGCAGTGGAAGGGCGGTCATGCAGGGAAGCCGTACAACGGGGGCCTTTCCTGTCAGTGACAAGGAGTCAATATCCACCAATGCGGGGTATGGCCTGCACTTGCCGCCGGCAGATTTGTGAAAGGTTTGCTTCTGACAGCCAATGAGCTGTGAAGTGGCAGGGAAGCACAGGATACGCACCTTTTTTCGGGCCATGTTGTGAAGATATACGGACGATGGTTGCGGTGTAAGGATAGATATGTCGTGCGACTGCGGCTCCCACATCATATCCAAACTTTTTTAAAAAGGTGTTATTTTCCGTCGTGATGAATCTTGTCGGCGAGTATTTGATTGCATCAATAACTTTATTATTCAGCTAGCCGAAACGCTGAAAGCGAATACAATCACATGTAGCTTGATTAATACCGCATCCCCGCCTAAGAAGATAAAGGTGTTGATGAAAGTCTGCTAATTGACATGTGCGACAGACGACACAAACAGCGGCACAAGTAGATAATATGTAAAGTGCGAGTTATGCCGTGCGCCAGCATCGGCCTCCCCCCAAGTCAGATCTGAATACTTATGTTCACAGGTCACAATGGGCAAATACTTGGTTGAAATCATACAGTATTGTCGCATTTGTGGTAGGGTGCTGACCATTAGAGAGAAGCATTGTACCTATGTGTGATCGCTGAACAACCAGGTATCTGGTGATGAAAAGGTACCCTACCGCATCAACAGTTGTGGTAAAAACACCGCCAGCACCCGTGTGTGCTGCCAGTACTTAGATCAGCCATGATACATCGAAAGATACAATTCTGTTTAATACGCACTATCTCCAACTTGTGGCTCACCATCGCGACCGCATACAAATATGTGGTAGAGTTCAGTCCGAGGGAGTCGATGATGTGGTCTGTAACATAGCGTACGAACGATGGCTTGTTTGGCAGGAGGATGGTTGGAAGGTACGCAAGTATAGCATACATTATGCTGTTATACTGTGATTCTTTATCAGAAGAGGAATGGAATCGATGAATAGGCTATTACCTGGAAAGTCCATCTGAACGTAGCGGATGGCTTCAGGTATGGAAGACATTCGACCTATTTTCCTCAACTAAACACTGCACTCAACGTCGCCATGGATGAAGCTCACCAAGGCCAGGACTCAGTTGTTATACCTGAAATACGCGAAATCATGCCTGGGGAGGCCTGTCCGATGAGTCATGAGGTCAGTAATTGTGCTTTCCGAGGTTGCGATAGGATCCAAGAGCTTCCAACTGGGAATTATTGACGCGAGCTTGGTTTCCCAGGAGATCTGAGGACGAAGCCTGTCGTTTGGTATCAGAAGCCCAGCAGCAAGGGTGTCGAAAAGCTAAACGGTTATTATCGATGTTTTGAGTAACACAGAAAACAAGAAATCCCAACCCTGGAATTTGGATCCAAAAAATGGTATCTGGAGTGACCTTCAAGCCATTGTAGCAATACCATAGCCCTTTGTTTCGACCAGCCAGCCACCCTGGCCGTCCATGCGAAACGGCAACAGCGAGGGGTACGTACTGATATTCGCTGTGTTGCATTCACTGAAATTTCGTTTGGGTGAAATGCAGCCAGGTGCTGACAACCAATGATATCATAACTTCTGGAGTCTTTGAACGTTTCAAATATTTTTTTGCTTCGCTAATAAGTGTGATGAGGTGATGATGTGGCGAGGTCAATTGATGTCGGCATCGGCACCAGTGCCGTACTTGATTCGGAATTCGGCAATGTGCTGAACGGCTGGGCCAGACTCGCTTGCCGCTCATGTTCTCATCCCGCAGTGATCCCAAAACTTCCACCTGCAGATTGAGGCTTGATCAACAGTGATTGGACTAGGGTTGGCCAGATTGGATATAGTTTACGAGGTGCGTGATTCTAAATCTCCCACCATCAACAGCGCACACTGTACGCTTCTGGCCAACTTCTGGCAACTCCCTGCACTGAGCTCGAGTTTGATCTTATGCCTGCAATTCTCCGACACCTCGTGGTTAAGGCCGACTGCCGACTTTGAACAGGTCTCCAAACTGCCCAAAAAGTGCAAAAAAGACAAAATTTTCAGTTCAAATGTCGAAATTTCCGAGGTGTTACGCAAAATTTTGATGGCTGCCAAAATGTCGAATAGGTAAAATGGGTCACGCATCACACCCCCTGTTGATTTGAACGAAAAAGTACAGTAGTGTTCTGAGCTACTTTGCATTGCTTTGAACTCTCTAATTCAACTTGGTTGCCAGCAAGGGATTGTGAGAAGTGGTATTCCCAAATTGCAATCGGACCAGGCCATATGGTGCCACCATAGAACTTTGCAGACATTGGCATGTATTACTGGCTGGAGATGCCTCGCGTTGTTCATTTGATCGCATCACAATAAACGACAACACCGGGGTCTTGCGCTTCCACCTTACCTCCGCCTCGCTCTTCCATCCGAGACAGGACCGTGACTCCGCTTTGGGCATCGCTCTCTAGCTCTACTGAAAGCCTCTTCCATTTACGTTGCTGCTCATTTCCGTTGCTTTCTGGTCTCTGCCGGCTGGTTCTCAAGTTGTCCAAGACCAATTTGGCAATGGCCACCCTGCTCAATATAATCTCACTCTTGACTTGCTTTTTCTATCGTGCTCTACGGCAGAAGAAGCCACCTCCTTCAGAAGTCAGCATCACAGAACTTTGGGGCGCTTATCCTCCGTACTTTGACGCTGGGATGTACTTCGCCCCACCAACTGGATGCCACATCGATCAGGTCTGTCTTGACCCCGAAAATCATGTTACCCATGCTGAAAATGGGTGCACTTTAGGTTAATCTGGTACAGTGGTGACGAAAAGTTCTGCACGCGATCATTCTGACCCGTGACAGCATCAAATCACCTCAAATAAAATTGTACAACAAAATGTGAGTGATTTCGAGTGTTTATGCACCATTTTATCCATACCTACTCTGTACCGTTGTCTCGTAATAAAATCAACAGTGATTTTCTGAAAAATCGAGTCTGTGGATTTGAGAGAAAACAAAAAATGGTATGTGCCATCTCAAACTACTTGTAAACGCGACCCTATCCATATGTTAGTTGACCCAAATTGATAGGGATTTGAGTTCAGAATATCCATTGCAAGTTGGTCATCTTCAGTGTTTTTGTGCCATTTTAAGCAAATTTCAGTGAAAATAACCAACTTGCAACAGAGATGCTGAGCCCAAATCCCTATCAATTTGGGTCAACCAACATATGGACAGGGTCGCCTTTACAAGTAGTTCGAGATAGCATATACCATTTTTTGATATCTCTCAAATCCACAGACTTGATTTTTCGGAAAACCGCTGTTGATTTTATTATGAGATGATGGTATAGAAAGGTATGGATAAAATGGTGCATAAACACTCGAAATCACTCATATTTTGTTGTACAATTTTATTTGAGGTGATTTGATGCCATCACGGGCCAGCACGACCGCGTGCAGAACTTTTCGTCGCCACTGTATGTCGACTCACGATTTTCTAGTGCTCGTCGATTCAATATGGTCATTGACAGCTTCAATGACATGGGGCGCGCTTTCAAACCTCGGGTGCTGCAATGGGGATTATTTCGGGAATCAGCAAGCTACAGACCATGCAGAATCACACAGACTCACGACTGGATTTCCTCAAGACCTTCACATATTCTCTTGGCCTTGCTAATGTGGTGCCATTTGGAGCTCATCAGTACGGCGGTGCTCTGCTTCAGAACTATGCGGTGTTCAAGGGAATTACATTTCATCAGATGGTCGCAAGCAGGAACACTAGCATTCACACAATACAGCGACTTGGTTTCCGCACGTAGTCTACCCTTCGTGCATGCGTCAAGTAGCCCACGAGTGGTTGATACCGCAACTAATAGGACTGCTGGTAAGTACTTACCTCCATTTGAAACATGAGTTCATTATTTCATTGTACACATAGGCTTTTCAGTTGCAAGCCATCACGTCTACAATCCATCGCTATCCGTGATACTTTCCGAAAACGCGAGCAACTTTCTCTCTTCTCACACTTGGATTGGCCAATCTCAAGGCACACAGGGAAATGACACATTGGACAATAGTATGTGCCCCAACACCGGTGATTCTGACGCACAGACAGATGCCTGGCTTGCAGTCTTTGCCCCAAATATCACTGCTCATTTGAATCACTGGGCGCCTGGCATGAAAATCATGGACACAGAGACCTATTCCTTGATCTCCATGTTCCCGTTCCACACGGTCACATCATTCATCCCCAGTGCGGCGCTCTCGCTAAGCCCCTTCTGCGGGCTCTTCACAACAGAGGAATTTGTTGCCTTTGAGTACTCCATGGACCTGGACAAGTACTACGTACCAGGTGCGCCTCCCCATGTTCCTTCACATCAATCCAAATGAAACTAAGTGTGTCGCGCACCACAGCTATGGGGCGCCCCTCGGCCGCGTGCAGGGTGTGGGATACGTGAACGAGCTCCTCGCACACCTCAAACAGATACCCGTCAACAACTCCACGCAGACCAATACAATGCTCACCGCAAACCCTGCGACATTTTCGCTCGATCGCACCCTCTATACGGACTTCTCCCATGACAACTAGATGGCCACAATCTACGCGGCGATGGGGCCCTTCCCGCAGGCGGCTGCTCTCGATATGACCCATCCCACACCACGGCGGACATGGGTCGCCAGTCGTATCGTGCCGTTTGGTGCGCGCATGGTTGTTGAGCAGCTGAAGTGTGTGGAGACGCAGACACAGTTTGTGTATGTGCTGGTTAATCACTGTGTTCAAGCCCCCTGTAGACACACCTTAGGCCACCTCTGTCTACCTTAGTCTACCCTCTGTCTACATATGTGTACCATGACATGTAGACACATGTTGGTTTACCTCTGTCTACTCCTGTCTACCTCTGTCTACCTAAGGTGGACAGCCTTTACCTCTTTCTACCTCGGTCTCTCTTGGTAGACACACCCCGTCCAAACTTACACTGTTAATTTGGGCTCACCTAGGTCTTTCCTGTGTCTGGACATCTCTCCTTCCCACTATCCCCGTCTTGGCCTGCATGTATGAGTGTTTATGTAAACCTGTGCCAACATGTGCAAATAGATTGACCATCAAAGAATCACTTGATTTCCCCTCTTCAGCAACTCACTTACAGTTCACTGCGGACTTCGCATCGACCTGGGTTGAAAATTCACCAGCAAAACCTGATGTTGATGTCAGCCTGACTATGTCTATGTCAGTCTACCTCGGCCCGGGTCTGGCTACCCCTATCTACAGGGTAGAGACATGGTAGACTCAGGTGAACTGGGCATGTGTACGCAACATAGACTGTGGTAGCCAGACAGGTCAGTCTACCCAGTGTCTACCCAGGTAGACAGACCCTCTGTCTACGGGGGGCTTGAACACAGTGAATGACGCCGTGCAGCCGCTCAAATTCTGCGCTGAAGCAAAGGGGATGGGGAGGGGTGTTTGTGAGCCGGGGCTTTTGTTACGAGCCAGACATATGGAAATGGGGGAGAGGGAGACTAGGAGAAGTGTTTTTCCTGAATCGTCAAGGGTTTGGGGTTTTCACTTGGTGTGGTTTATAATCCATTTTATCAGATTCAGACCCGATTCACGCTCAATGAGCAGGGCCCACCTACTTGGTTTGATATATGGTAGACGTGGAAAATCCAATGGCCGCTCTGCTGATAAGCCAGCAATTGGGTCATAGTTAGATACACATAATTTTGCGTGTTTCTGATTGTGCTCATTGCTGAAACTGTTGTTTCTATGCAACAGTACTGGTTCCTGGTAGCTGTTGGGCGAACCACAGAGAAACGGGTGAACATTCTAAGGAATTAGGGCGTCCATTGGCTAGTCTCACCCTGAAAACCGTAAGGGAAACGTGTAGCCAATTAATAGCCATGCTTATATAGGCTTCTAATGAATTAAAGTGATCGCGGTCAATCACGATCAGTTCCTGCACCGTAGCATTAAGGAGCATTAATGCTGATGCTCCTGGACTCCTCTGTGTTGGTTTCCGTGGCGTCGGTGGAACTAGGAGACCCGACATTTGGGTTTCCTAGTCCTAAGTGTCATCTTATCCAGTGTTTCAAATCCCGATCGGGTTTGCAACCACTCCTGTACTTCGTGTAAAACCAACACGCTTTCGAGGCGAAGTGGTCATGAGAAGGGGGCGCAGGATAATTCGAATCTTGTGCTGCTTCCAGAACAGTACTTCCAGAGGATGAACGGGGAGGAATTTTTGAAAGCCATGCCGGCAGTCTTGGACGACACGGCGGGTGATCAATTCATGGAGGACATCAAAGCTGGGAAAGCTGATTGGGAAGATGTGGTTAAGAAAGCACTAAAAGAAAAGGCCTAGGGCTGGGAAGAACACGAGGACGGGTTCATAACCCGGTATTAAACCGTATACGTTCCCCCAACTGGAGATCTACAACACTGGATTCTACAGGCACACCACGACAACTACATCTCCGGACATCCAGGACAATTCCGAACGGCAGAACTAGTAACCCGGAACTACTACTGGCCCTCTCTGCTATCGGACGCTAAACAATATGTCTCGGCTTGCCCCATGTGTCAGAGGACAAAGCTCTTTCCCTCTAAGCTCCAAGGACCACTACATCCTAACGCGGTTCCGGAGAGAGTGTGGCAGAATGTTTCGGTGGACCTAATCACCAAACTACCCATCAGTAATGGGTTCGACTCTATCGCAGTGATAGTGGATCGACTAGGGAAAGGAATCCGGGTGGTGCCTTGCACCGAGCACTTGGGAGGAGAAGGGATGGCACGCATTTACCGCGACCATGTGTGGAAGGACTTCGGGTTGCCCGAGGTGGTGATAAGCGACCGAGGGACACAGTTTGTGGGACACTTCATACGGGATCTGTTGAAGCTCCTGGGCATAAAGTCGAACACCTCGACGGCCTATCACCCGCAAACCGATGGACAGACCGAGCGTGTCAACCAGAACATTGAGCAATCTTCGGGTTTTCACCAACTTCTTGCAGGACAATCGGGCGGACTGGTTGACTCTGGCGGAATTCAACCACAATGACCAGGTTAGCAAGACTACGGGTTTCAGCCCCTTCTTCGTGACCATGGGGTTCCATCTGCAAAAGGGCACGGAACCACGTCTCGAAGTACTGACCGAAGATGCAACGAAGTTTGCAACCCGGATGTCGAAGGTCTGAGAGGAAGCGGGGGCCACTATGCGAGCAGCACAGGAAACGATGAAAGGGTTCTACGATGCCAAACGACAGGCAGACCCCAACTATAAACCCGGTGATAAGGTGTACCTCTCTGGAGCGAATTTGGTCACACATCGCCCAATGAAGAAGTTCGAAGCTCGGCGCTATGGTCCCTTCACGGTCATCTGTAAAGTTGGAGCCATCTCCTATGAGCTTAAACTTCCCGACTCTTGGAAGGTTCATTCGGTCTTTAACACCGTATTCCTTTGAACCTGGGTTCCACCGGTGGCGGCTCATCAGCACCATGACGACCCCCCCTCTGCCGGATGTGGTGGATTGGGTTGTACGAGATTGCAGAGGTGCTGAAGATACGCCTCAACAAAAAGCGGAAGCACTTGCAATACCTCATTCGATGGGAGGGTTATGGACCCGAGGATAATACCTGGGAACCATTGGAGCACTTGGGGGATTCTACCGAATGTCTTGAAGACTTCTACGAGAAGTACCCGGCGGCTCTAAGGGAGACCGCACATGGACGGAAGTGGGTTATCACAGGCCAGGACCTGTGGAACAAGAAGCGGTGTCGATCGTGAAACCCGAGGCGGGTTTCACCTAGAGGGGGGGTAATGTCATGAATCGTCTTTTCATTTTACTTCCAGAGCCCGAACAACCCGAACAACCCAATCATTGATCAGATCAACTATCTGATCAATCAAACTAGGATACCGTTTTAGGATCCCGAACGGTTATGATCGGTTTCCCAACCTTCGGGTTCCTGATCGCCCCTCTACATTCATATACCCCTTCATTTGCTTCGCATTAATCTTGTCTGTTGTCATTGGACACTGTACCTTAATTTACAAACCCCTAGGGACTTTAGTATATAAGCTGTAGTTATTCTCCTGTACTTTACACTATTCTAGTCTAAACTCCGGGCTTAATCGCTGGAACTCTTTGTGCTTCAGTCAGCCCTCGTCATCTCAGAACCCGGAATCTGCTCTGTGCTGACATAACCCACGAAGACATCTCTGTGCCATTTGCAGCGACGCACGGGATGACACCTGCGGGAAGCAAAAATGTGTATAAAAAACCACCTAGGGGTTATTCCCGGTAAGATACACATGGTGTGTTCACCGTCACTATGACGCAATTGTCACTGATGACTGTTTCCCGATGAGGGATTTCACGAACCTTTTTTCACGTGTTTTTCCGTGTTTTTCCGTGTTTTTTTCGCATTTTTCCGTGTTTTTTCCGTGTTTTTTCAGTGTTTAAAAAAGACATGAAAAAGGTGTTGAAAAAACATCAAAAATTGGTCAAAAAAACTCGTCGTGAAACACCCTAGGTCCCTAATGCATTTCCTCGCCCTTCATTTCACCGTATTTTCTGTCTTGGCTCTTGTGGCCGTGGTGACCGTAATTCCTGTAAGCTCAAACACTACCGGTTCTCTGGGCTTGACTCATCTAGAATACAGTCATTTTTTGTGCTCCGGAGCATCATTAGGAGTGTCGAATAGCACCATCTGGCTACCAGAGTGAAAAAAAAAAAGCCGCATGCGGGGAGTTTGCGCACCCAAAAGCCGCATGTGGTTTTTGCACAAGCTCTCTAATATGCGACCTATAGGCTATCGTCCTACGCAGCCTATATAGGCCTACATAGAATATTCGGCTTTCCAGATCTCTCCCGCACTTACTGATCGCGACCGCGCTAAGGCCGCCCATTGATTTTTGCTTCACACGGGTGCAGTTTTTGTTACCTCCGTTTCCCATCTGCCAAAGATTGTGTTGAAAACCCCATCAAGGAGTATTCCTTCGTTCTAGCCACCATTGTTTCCCGGATTTCACGGACGATGGTCAGCCAATTGCTATTTTTTTTTCATCTGTTTTTCCCAGTTGAATAAAAGGAGGACCGTAACATCCAGCAGCGTATTCTTTCCTCCCACTTGTCTTCCAGTCACGTATGCTCAGGCTCATGGCCAAATTAGAGGAGGATTTTGGCTATGACACGGACTCTGAGGGCGACAATTCTGATGAGACATTGTTTATTCTATTGAAAGTGCCTTGTAGCATCCATTACTTAGACAAATGTCTCTTTGGCTCCAAATGACGTACCTGAACGCGGCGTTCAGGTTCGATGTTCGGCATTTCCACGAACCGAACGCGAGATTCAACGTTCGGAGAATATCCCCCCAAACCTGAACCGAACCAGGACCGTCCCAGCACTACCGGATACGGATTACGGGTTGACTGTTACAGGCTGCAACCTCGACATTTGTCAGTATTTTGAGGCGAGAAGTTGCATTCCTGTTGTAAATACTCACAGTAAGCTGTCCTGCTCAAGCTTTGCCACTCATCTAGCCTGCAATCTGGCACACTGTTGAGTGTCTGGTGGCGGGATCATGGCACATCACCTTTGTGTCATGTCTACAACTGCTTGAATAGTATCGCAAACCTGATAATTGCTTGAAATATCGAACGACCAGATCTTAATAAACAATTTAAATTCTGGCATGGAAGTTACACAAGGGAAGGGGGCCAAAGGCTTATTCGAGGGTGAACAACCGGGTGCAGGAAATCAAGGGGAAACATATCCAGCGGGGGTGTTGTAACATTTTGTTATGAATTTAACCCGCGACATCGCCGAGCGCGAGTGTCGACCGCGACTGGAAATCTGAGTCATACCCCGCATCAGATAAAACAAAAGCGCCCTGTACCTGTTTCTTTGAGTCAGAATCCACGCTGTGCTGGATGACGAAAACAGCGATGTGACCCGCAGTATCTTCACCATCACCATCAATCTTACTACGCGACTGCCCTGGGTTCGTGAGGTATATGTCAGAGCCAATCGCGGTGTCCGAAACAATACTCGAAGGGTTCGCGGAATACCACGGTACTCGTCGGCCGACGTGGCCCTATGCGCGCCACTCTTTGTGGACTGAGCTCTTCGGTGTGAATGTCATAGTTGTAGGTGTAAGGCCTGGAGTCAACGTCTTCTGAGTTGCGGAGGAGACGATATAGGGAGGTAGCCAGTACCCCGAGATTGGCAACAAGAAGCGACGTAGCGGCCTGCCGAAATGTCATACATGATAGGTTGGATATCACGGAAGAGAATCTTACCTCTACCTGCACCGTGACACCCTCAAGTGGACCACCAGGACCGAGCTGTACCACCGCATATAAAATGGAAACGACCGTGGTAAGTAGACAGGCAGCGAAAATGACCCAGAGCATTCTAGCGATAAGTCAAGGAATCAGCGCAGCAATGGATTCCCTCAAAAATAGACATACCTACGCTGGGCAATAGGGATTCTGACATTGCGTGTTAGGGTAATTGGGATTATTGCCAGGGTAAAATCAGCAAAAATGTCGGCTGAATTGAGAGTTATTGGCATGTGTTCAACGTTTTTCGTGAGTAATGACCGACTTACTAACAAGTTCCAAAACCACAGTTCCATCACCTGAGGGACATTGCTGAGGGCGGTGCCCTTTGTACCACGATTTATCCGATGCGCAAACGTGGACACGTTGAACAAAGAGGGCCATCCAGAATACGGCGAATATCGCGGCAACGCCAGTAGTAATCTGTTGGCGAGTAATTGAGTAATATCGTTCGCGAAAGGTTTTCTAAAGCGTACTTTGCGAAGCCTCACAAATTGAGTGGGGACAAGACGAATAACGGAGAACATAATGCTCATTCTAGAGGCCCTATAGTGTGATGTCAATGAGTACCCAGACACTAAACAGAAATAATGGAACGAACCAGAGAGTGGTGGTAAAACCCAACAACGATCCTACCCTGGGGAGAGTGTTAAAATATCAGAGGATGGGTGCAGGAATCTTTCACCAATAGGAAGTAATCATAGTGGAGCTGCTTTGAGAAGGATCGGACCTCAGCCACGTTGCGATAGGCATCGCGATGGAGCAAATAGCAGCAACAATAACCCCTGGGAACGGAATTATTCCGCAGCCAACAATCTGAACAGCGATGGAAAACACACAATAATCATCTAACCAGAATCTGCGGTTGCGAATTCGAATCCTCAAGCGGACCAGGGTCGCGAGATTGGCAATCGCTTCCAAGGTTGTGGACACGACTCGCTTTGTTGTGCTCGACGGTTGAATCCAAGCGACCATCTGGGTGAGCTGAGGATGGTCTGTGCCTTAGGACAAACACACCTTCTTTTATATCTCAAGGGACCCGGCAGAGTGGTGCTTGACTACGGGACCCACTGAGAAGATTTCAGCCGAACCAAGAATTCAGAAGACGGGAGAAGAGTGGTGTTTAATTACGGGACCCACTGAGGAGATTTCAGCCGAACCAAGAATTCAAAAGACGGGCGAGTGAGCAGCTTTCACTAAATGCCGCTTTAAACGCCGTGAAACCAAAATCAGGGCAAAATCGTTATAGGTCGTTAATACAATTAGGACTAGGCGGCGGAAGAGAAGCACTGGAGATCAAACGGAAAGCGCGCATCTGTTTTGACCGGAAATACGGGCCCCCACCGCCCAAGGACCTTGACCAGTGAGGGTGATTTTAAGCCCAGTTGCTCCAAATTGGCCAGGCGAAGATGAGTACAGAGAAACGCGACTCAAGTCATTCAACTTCGGAGGTGAGCGTCGCAGAGCATGGAATGATCGCTTGCGAAGGGAACGAGCAGCTGGCAACGACCACCGTGAGTGGCATCAGCTCCGCGCTGACCTGACATGCACCATGCGGTACCTTCGCAGGGACCCACAACGAATTGTATGAATCAAAACTTTTGATTGTTCGGAGCCTACAAATGGAAAGGGCGTTTGCACGCCACGACCGAATCATGGTACAAATATCCGCTTGCGTCGGTTCCAGCAGGGCCCAGGGTAAGCTAGGGCCAAATACGCCGCAAACGTACTACACCCTCCTATACCATGGAGACTGACGAAGTCGCCGTACCGCCGGGACACTGTCACATCACTAAGTAATTTCGGGTTGAAATCTGATCACTTTGTTTCAGGCCGTTTGAGGACAGTCCTCCGGCGGCCGGCTCTGGCCAAGTGCGTTCGTCAAGAAATTCCCCAAGATGCTCTTTAAATGAGCACGAGTGAACGAGAATTGCATCGAAGTGGCCGATATGACGAGCGACTAACGGAAGCGGAACGATGGACCAATGAATTGCAGAACACATGTGGTAAATGAAGAAGGATAAATCTCAAGCCCTGGGAGTTGGATGCACAAACGTCACGGACGCACAAATAGGATAGACAAATAAGATGCGCTGAAGGACTGACTGGGAAAACGAGAATAGATTAGTGGAATGTTGAGCTAGAATAATTAGAAGGCTAGATTTGGGAATGCATGTTTTTCCAAGAAACCGAACGCCGCCGCCAAATGAATTGCAGGCGGGCATCAGCGAGGTGGAATCAGCCATTTTAAATGGTCAGCCATATTGAGTGATCATGGCTTGGAACATAAATAGCTTCAACTGATGGAAATCAGACATTTTGCGAGTCCCCTCGGTACTTGGGAGACAATTTATGACGGGGAGTTACGGTTCTTGGATAAAGTAGCCTCAATATGGCTGGATAAAGGTCGCAGTAGGGTGGTGATCCCCCCTATTATTTCGTTCGGAGCTAGGACTTATTCCTCCCAACTCGGCTGAATCTTAGACCATTGGTTTGAACAATTCCGTACAGCTCGTTACTTGAGCATTCGGACAGCATCAATGCGTTGGGACTTCGGTGATCAATACCCAAAATCCGTTCTGGGCAAGGGTACCCTCGAGTGTATTTGCACCGTATAGATGGACCTTGTTATCGGATTTGAGACTCCTAATTCGGGTGAAATAGCACAGAGAACTATGTGTAACTACAAACTCTCTCAGACAGAGGGAAATGTGTTTTTGTGCACAGTTGTCGATGTTGTTCGATGTTTGTTGACTCTGAAGGCCAGTACATACTTAGTCCGTTGGAGGCGAGAAACACGTGCAAATTGCCAAGCCCGTTTCTCGGCTAAGCGCAAGCCCGTTTGGCAAGCCGAAAAGTGAACTCTCAAAGCGAAATTCATTAGGAAACAAGGAGGTCCGTATCAGACATAGTTACTAAGGACAGGTGTAAGTAGTTGCCAGAGTCATCGTAAAATCGTCAGTGTATTCAACATCCATCGATCCGCACGGCCACAGCCGGGTGCACCACAGGACTCTAGTTTCGATAGATATTGCCGTCTGTGGATTTTTCTTCATCCATTATTTCAGTACTCTTCAGATACTGTGAGTCACTGGATGTTTGCGCATTGCCATTCCCGTGTATGGCATAATTGTACGTGTATGGTTTGGCATCCATATCGTCGTCCGACTTGTAAAAAAAGCGATATGCGGAAGGTAACCAGGACCCCGACATTGGCAACAAGAAGGGACGTAGCGGCCTGCAGAAAGGTCATACATGACATATTCGATATCACGGAAGAGAATCTTACCTCTACCTGCACCGTGACACCCTCAAGTGGACCCCCAGGACCGAGCTGGACCACCGCATAGAAAATGGAAACGACCGTGGTAAGTAGACAGGCAGCGAAAATGACGGTGAGCATCCTAGAGGCAAATCAGCTAACGACATGTGCTCTGCAGAATAGAGACGTACTTTCGCTGGGCGGTGGGGATCACGGCACGGCGTATCAGGATGGGAGGAAGTATGGCCAGAGTGAAATCCGCAAAAATGTCGGCTGAATTGGGAATTATTGGCATGTGTTCCACGTTTTTCGTGACTAAAGACCGACTCACTAACAAGCTCCAAGATCACAGTTCCATCACCGGAGGGACATTGCTGAGGGCGGTGCCCTTTGTACCACGATTTATCCGATGCGCAAACGTGAACCCGTTGAGCAAAGAGGGCTACCCAGAACAAGGCAAAGATCGCCGCAAATCCAGTGGTAATCTGTTTCTGAGTGAGGAACATATTTGTGGTAAGTTCGTGGACGGTGTACTTTACGGAGCTTGGAGCGGTTATCATGAGGGACAAGGCGAATAACGGAGAACATGATGCTCATTCTCGAGGCCCTGTAGTATGATGCTAATGAGTACCCAGACACTTGATAGAAACAATGAAACGAACCAGAGAGTGGTCGTAAAACCCAACAATGATCCTATCCTGGAGAAAGCATTAGAGTAGCAAAGGATTGGCGCAGGAATCTTTCACCAATAGGAAATAATCATAGTGGAGCTGCTTTGAGAGGGATCGGACCTTAGCCATGTTGCGATAGGCATCGCGATGGAGCAAATAGCGGCAACAATGACCCCTGGCGCAGAATTAATTTATTACATAAGAAAATCTCTGAGCCGCAGTGCAAACTTACAAATGTCATCCAACCAGAATCTGTGGTTGCGAATGCGAATCCTCAGGCGCAACAAGGTTGCGAGGATGGCGACCGCCACCAAAGTCACTGACAAGATTCGCTTTGTTGTGCCCGATGGTTGAATCCAACCACCCATCTTGTTAGGGGAGATACTCGTAGGAAGCAAAGCTTAGGGATTGCTTGTACATCTGGCGCCTGCTTATATCCAAAACTGAGAACGCGGGACACCGTGCGGATAGGGAGGTGTCCCGGTTCCTGATCCCTACCATATGCTTCTGACATCCAAACGCCGTTCAGCACGTTACGTGGGAATCAGATTGTGGTATGGGTGCTACGCAGAGAGGTAGAAGGCCGATCCGCGACTCGTACTTTGCTTACGACATGCCTGGTGTGTTCTAGGGAGGGGGCGGTGGTATAGGCAAGTTGAAATTGAGCGAGGGCGGCGGAGCAATAGTAAGTAGAGTTCCAACTTCCAACGGATGACAGGCGTGCTCCCTGTGTGACGGCCGGTAACATTTCAGGAACGTTATTTCAGATTTCCACCTCGTTCAACCAATCATCTGATGCCAATTTGGCCTTTCTTTGAGCCTAGTGATCTATGGACCCACAAAAGACTGTATTCCGGGACACATTCGACGCCGAGCAATAGAAACGACACAAGCCGAGGTAATGGCAGGATATCCCAATCTGTAGTCGTTCCTAACTTCTCACACCGAACGAGCGGAGTTGGCGTGCTGCTCAAAAATTATTTCCAGGTATCGTACTTTTTCGGACTCACCGCGAGAGAATTCCGTCAGGGTTGAAGGGGTGTGGCGCTTCAACGGGAATAGCGGGAAGGCGCTGCCACGGTATGGTGGGCTCCAACTCCGTTGGTTCACCGTCGCCGGGAGATTTAAGGGCGACTATTGGACCTCTGACCAAGGTCAGTCGGCGCTACAACAGCTTAGGTTGTTGACTTGACTTAGGAATTCCACAGAGTGGATTGGACAAGCGCGGCCCTTCCACCGGCAGGAATCCGGTGGAAGTTCATGGTGGGTCCAGATCTGCTGTTAGAATGATATAGCACGTAGATAGCTTTTATGCCGTGGAGATAGGAGGGGCCGCAAAACCGGCGCCCCGACGCGGGGTATTCATGAGAAGATGTGAGTGAGATATTCCAACGGATTCGGAGAAACCAGGATATTGGGGACGTTCAGTGTATAATGGACCGCCCTTATCGGCGGAGCGAATTACGAGCCCGCGACAAACCTGGCCCTGAGATGTGTACTGGTGTGTGGCTCTCGGGCCCTGTTGGACACATGCGTGCAGAATTGGTAGCCACGTCACCGATCCGCGTCCCTGTCTCCACCCCTACAAAAAAAAAAAAACGGAAGGTCGCGGAGGCTCTCAAGTCTCGACCTTTGTACTCTTAGCGATGCCGACCTCTAGGGCGTCGCCTGTGTGGTGCTGATAGTTATGGCGTCGGCACGATCTTTTCGAGGAGCTAAACGACGCGGCAACAGGAGTATTAATTCATCTTTTGATGTAATGGTATAGTGGTGTTCGGATTTGTTGAAGGATCTGGAGCCTGAACAGCATTAGTGGCCATAAATACAATACGGAAAAATATATTTTGAATATATTCAAATATATACCAATAGGATGTGGAAGGTGCAAATAAAATATAAATATGATATGATAAGGCCAAGGTGTATTCAAATATATTTGAATACGGTGCAGTTGCTGTTTTTCCACTCAGATCTGCCGACTCAACAGCCCTCGGAGCTCAAAAGTCATCAACGGGCCTCAAAATCAATGATCTGACCCCTTGAAAATTGACAGGTCGGCATGACACCGTATCGGTTCTGCTCACCCTTGGATTTGCCGAGATCAAGCTTTGTGATCCGAAATGAGTTCAACTTTTTGGCTCATCCCTGACCAATAGGAAAGAGCCAGCCAGACCCTTGAATAGTTCCACAAGAGTGTTCACATAATTCTACAATAGATTCCCCAAGGTTATGACCCAATTTTGCTCTGAAAGTGAGGTCTTGAATATATTCAGAGATATGCAGAGATATTCAAAATAGATTCATATTCACCTACCAGAATAGGAATATGGTGAATACGATATGGATATGATACAATAATTTGTACTCATATTGTATTATGGCCAGCACTATGTCATGAACCGCCCGGGTTCTACTTTTTCGCATGACGTGTCCGTATGGATATAGACACGTCTTAGCAGCACAGGACTCTCATGACGCCACCACGTGACCTTCTCACAGTTGAAACCCCAGCCACGGATTCTAAAGCCGCAGACTCGGGGTAGTCTGTGCCACAGGATATAGAAGACATTAGGGTTAGGGACTAGGAGCCCGTACAGACAGATCCTAGTCCCTGGATGCACCACGGCTGACACAGAAGCGTACATGACTGGTTGCAAACCGATTGGGGTTGAACCACTGGAGATGACAACATTAAGGATTAGGAAACCTGAACATCGGGTCTCCTAAGTCCTCCAATGCCATGGAAACAGACATAGAGGAGTATCAGCATTCACACTCCTTAATGCCGCGATGCAGGAACTGATTGTGATTGACCGTGATCGCTTTAATTTATTTGAAGCCTATATAAGCTCAGTAGAATCTCCATGTACAGTAGATTCTACCTTGTCTAATCTCAGGCTTCTACCTTGGCTTGACATAGGCATTGTCTCCACCCTGCCCGCTTCCTTTACATTGTATTATGGGTTGCATCCACTGCCCCGGGTTTTATACCTGAGTGGATATCACACCCTCTTCGACTCATTCCGGGTTCTGCCTCGCATCTCGACCTACGACATACAGCCTCCTAGGGGGGACACCGTACAACTGGTCCTACTGCTCAGGGAGCACATGAGCTACTAGTGTTTATCCTGGTTGGGGTTCTCACCGGGTTACTTGCTGTTTAGTCAACCCAGAGGCCGTTGCTGACACACTAAAAAATATCATACCGAGAAGTTACAGTCTCGTTTGCAACATTGGTTGAGATATGTTCAATATTGAATGGGAGAACTGTATTTTCTTCTGAGTCCTGAAGGCAGGATTCATCAATAGTTATGTCTCGATACAGCGGGTTGTGTACTTTCAACCATTGAAGAGCCTTTCGTCTCGAGCAGCACTCATGGCTGAGCAGTTTTGCATGATCACACAACCATTCTGGTTGGTGATGAACCTACAAACAAAACACATACAAGAGAGATACTATATTCGATAGCAGGGACAGCACAAGGACAGAAATGGATTATCACTGGGCAGGACTTGTGGAACAAGAAACAGTGACAGACGTTGAAACGGTGCACTTGATATACGACTATGGTGCAGTTCACTTAGTCACCTGCTACTTTGTGACAACTGCTATTTCTCACGCAGAAAAAATCCCACTTTTTTTTCCTCTTGCCAAAATGCTCAGTTTAATGAGGGGAAACTTTCCCTAAGACGGATTCTTGTTTGGGTCAAAATTGAGTGAGTAATAAAATTTCAGTCCACCCAAATTGGGACTTCCCATCAAAACGGCCCTCCTACCGGTCAAACGCCTGCGCATCACGATCGAAAACGCGCCTGTGAGACTTGTACTGCCGGGAACCAAATTTACGGACATGCAATTGTGCATCTTGAGTCCCCATACCGGCGCAATAAGGCATCCATCCATTGGTACATGTCACACCAAATAAAGCAAAATTTCAGTCTGGACTGAAATGTGAATTTATTTGGTAAGAATTAATGCACATATCAGCCGCATCGGATTTGGCCCGTATCTGAGACGGCTGATTCTCATAGCTATTTTGTAAGAATCAATACACATATCAGCCGCATCAGATACGGCCCATCATCTGATGCGGCTGATTCTCATAAAGAAACTCAAAGAATCAATGTGAGTCTCTGCTGGGCTGAAATCTTTGAACAAATTTTGCTATTCGTTGATAAAAATAGCAGCCAGTAGCATAAATAGCTCAGGGATTTCAGCGGTACAGAAACTCACTTTGATTCTTTGAGAATCAGCCGCATCAGATACGGCCCGTATTTGATGCAGCTGATATGTGTATCGATTCTTACAAAATAGCTATGAGAATCAGCCGTCTCAGATACAGGCCAAATCCGATGTGGCTGATACGTGCATTAATTCTTACCAAATAAATTCACATTTCAGTCCAGACTGAAATTTTGCTTTATTTGGTGTGTGTGATGCTCCCATCGCCGAATGGTGCGTCCCATGGCTTTTGTGGTGCAGTGTTGCTTCATTATGAACTCAGAAGTACAGGTAGAGAGTTGTAGTAGTAGAGAATGTAGAATGTATCCAGAGGATGTGCCACCCAGTGGCTAGAGCAATTTTTTTTCGGCCTTTGGCCGATTTGGGACTCTAGTCCCAATGTGGCGGTGACTAAGTGAACCGCACTATAGAAATAGCTTAGATTTGAGATTGCACAAAGCAACCACAAAACCACCACTACAACAATCTATTCCTCCAAAGATGTAAGTGCTTCTCTTTGTGAGTTCAGGTCCAGGCCGTAGTATGCGACCAACGGGTTTGGAACAAACACAATTTGGCTGCTAGGCTTCAACAAACCCATTCAACAACACGCTAGCACTACGCAGCTGCCAGCAACAATATCGCTAGCACCTGGGATGGTCTGGGGTTTATGGGTTGGGTGCGAGGTGACTGGATCACTAGATCGAGGGCACCAGGGCAGAGTATGTAGGTTTGTGAAAATCCTCGCAATGGGGTACCCAAAGACTATTGAGGCTAACAACAAGGGACTTGAATCCTCAAGCGACAAGGCAGTCCTTAAGCCTGCTGACCTATTCCTTAACCAAGAACAGGAATGTTTCCACTTTGTATTGGCAATAGACACTATAAGTGTCCAGCTAGCGACCCAACACACTACGACAGCGCTTCCGTCAATATCAGGGTGAAGGTGAAGTAACTGACAAGTTACATGTAACGGAGAGCTGTCGGCTAGACATCGAGAGCTAGTTCCGGTACACGGGTGGTTGGTAGTCACAACAAAGTAAGTGGCATAATGATAGTATTGACCAAGGTCTATCTATGTACAGTCCGGTATATAATTAAGTACGGTAGCATGTGAATAAAGAAAAGGATCAATGATACAGGATGCCGGGGCATCAAGGGGAAAGGTAGTGTAAGACAGATGACGAGTAAGGAATGTGTGTGGTTGGAAAAGGAAATAGAAAGAAGTAAAATAGGGAGGCACTGGAACACACCATTACACCCGCCCTCCAGATTGATGTGCAGTGGTGATCTACCCCATCACCGCATCAGCACCGTGCGAGCCCCCCTCCTCTGCATCCTTCTTCTTCTTCAAGGCGGTGGCTTCTGGGAGTGCTTTACGCCTTTTCGTGAAGTGGGCCTGGGCTTCTTTGGTCTGGATAGTCGGCAATGGTGAGAGCGCTGCAGCCGTTGTGCTTGTCCTGGCGCTCGTTGTAGTACTTCGTCTCGCAGCGCTGGTCCAACTGGACGAGGCACTCCGCGTTTTCGAAGTACATGGTCGACACAGCGACTCGTTGGTGCCCAGGATGTGTCCCTCCATAATCTCGTGGTCGAGGACACAAAAGGACTCAGGATCCGCCGGAGTCAACTTCTTCGTCTCATCCCAGACAATAACCCTGTCCTCGATGTATGCCCACCCAAAGCCCGAGTCATCCCAGTTCGTTCATGGCCTTGGCGAAGATGGAGTAATGTGCAGGGGCCACCTCTGCCAACATCTTTCCAAAGTAGACGGTGATGTTGTGTTCCGCAAAGACACGGACACAGGCGGCGGTAAAAAGGACAGGTTCGTATTCAGAGTTGCACTGGAAGCGGAACAGTGTTGGGGAGAGGCGCTTCAGCGCAGAGTGAACAACATTGTATGCCTGGAAGCGTTCGGAGATAGGGGGTTTGTAATCAAAGTCAAAGACATTGGGTTCGGTAGCAGCCATCAATATAGATTCAGTTGGGGCGAGCTCCTCTATCTGTTCGCCATTCTTAAAGGCCCAAAAGTGTGTCATTGCTGAGGCAACCATCATGCCTTGTTCCTGAAGAGGTGGCTGTCCTGATCCATGCGGCAACTCTTTGATATCAGAGAGGCCGATAGCTTCAAAATATTCCACCAAAGTCTTAGCCTGATCATAAGGCATCTAGCTTTTGTCTCCAGATTTCCACAAGACTTCAAAAAACGCCTTAGAACATTGTCCATGGTGGCTGATAATTCGGTCGACAGCCTACTCATTAGTCTCGCTATCTCCAGCAATCCCCAGTTGGCAATCAAGTCTTCCGGGGAAGCGACAATCATCATTCAGGGACGTGAATCCTCAATAAAGACGTGTGAAACACGTCGTGAACCCCCCGCTGCTTCATGTTTGCGGGCAGGTCAATCTGGAATGAATTATTTCCAAAGTCCTGAGTGATCACATAAGGCCCGATGAATTTGGGAATAAGTTTTGCGGGCAAGTCCCTTCTCAAACTTAATATTCTTCGATGGGATATAGAGAAGGTCACCTTGATCGAAAGGTGCCTCTTGCCTTTTACAGTTAGCAGATCTGGTCTGCTTAACTCGGGCGGCAATCATGCTGTCGTGAGCAGCCATGATTGCTAACCTGCGCTGCAATGCAAATTTGGCAATGCCCGGATATTCACTTGATTGGTCCGAGTTCCACAAAAGCGAACGGGGCATACAACCGGTATCCAGGAAGAATGGAGCATACCCAGTAGTCTCTGACCGAGCCGAATTCAAAGCGAACTCAATGGCAGGAATTTTGCTCACCCAATCTTTCTGCTTTGGCCCAATGCATTGCCAAAGCATTTGAGTTTCCGTCCGTCTCGGGGTGATATGCTTCAATTTCACACCGATTAGCTCATGTAATCGTTTCCAGAAGATGCTCGTAAATCGTGAGTCACGATCGCTCACTATGTATTTCGGTAGCCCATGTAGCTTGTAAACGTGTTCAAAAACAAGTTCTGCCATTTCCCTAGCTGTATAATTGATGCGAGCGGGGACTATGTGTACCCGTCCTGTCAAGTGATCAATAACGACAGCAATGGTGTTGAAAACTCCATCTCAATTCCTTGATTCAGGGCAAAGGTCTGACAAAGTCGATCCCAATTGCCTCCCAAGGTTCAGTGGGCGGATTAAGCAAGTGCAGGAAGCCGTAGGGCTTCTGTTTGCTTGGCTTGCTTCGTTTACAAGTAGAACACGACTCACAGAAGCTCTACGTGTCATCGACCATTTCATTCCACCAGAAGTGATCGCGCAGATAGTCCAATGTCTTCCGTACTCCAAGGTGAGCAAGTATTGAATGAGCTTCCGAGATAAGGATCTCACGAATATTATGTCCTTTGTACGTTATATCCGGGACACAAAGAACTCGATGGTCGGCGTCCTTGAGATAAATTAGGCCGTTAGATACCTCAAAATTGCGGAAGTCCTTGGGATTCTCCAGAATTTTCTTGAAGAGCACGTCCTCACCGTAGTTGTTAGCAAGCAGCTTGGTGAGATCGAGGCCATGCCATCCAGTGTTGATGACATTCAAAAGTGAGTCGTCCATCCGTTCGAGTTCGTCCTCGAGTTCGTACCCGGCGGCAACTTCATTTTGATTGACGTCGCTTAGAGGATCCGCACTCGGGGATGATCGTGATGACGGATCAAACGTCACACGTTTCTCTGACTTTTCCCGTGTCTCGCCCGCTGATGTGATGGACGAGCACTCAGGGTTATACAAAATTGGATAACAACTGAACGGAGGCTAAATAAAAATGGCCATCCTGCCAGATCCTTTAAATCAGGTCGGCTGCCCCCGATCCTAGGATTCATAGGAGTCAAATTGAAAGACTGGATATCACTTGTGCCGCCGTTCACCTTTCTGAGAGAATTATAGTTGAGAAGATCCTTTTCTCCTCAGTCAATAATATTATGTTTTACCTCTCACTGCGTCTTATATATCCACTCATTAACTCCAAGAGGGAATGGCTCATCAAGTCGGCCTAATATCCAGTGTATTGTTGTATAATAAATAACAGTCAGGGTGAACTCCATAGTTCGTTACATACTTGCAATGCATCCACCGTGTATTGTTGGAGGGAGGACTCCACATATGGAACAACTCATCTAAATTGCAACTTGCAGCTTATGAGCTTCAGCACCTGTGGTTTCATTAGAAAAGAAAGGATAATGGATAGTACAATTTGATTCACCTGTTGCATTACTTTCAGGACCATTTGCTGATGTAGGTTGCATCGAACCTCCTGCAACTGTTGAAGGCGAGCTTTGTGGCGTGGATAAGAGGGCTAGTTGTTCCAGTTTATTCCATTTTTCCTGACTGGCAGTGGTTTGTGAATCAGTGACCACCACAGAGTAATTAATTCTGACTTTTTGATGATCTTGAGCCAATGTGAGTTTTGCAAGGTGTGTCTCAATTGTGGCGGCATCTTTGGTTTGGGAGGATTGGATGAAAAGCGGAATGGCTGCCTCCCACATTTCCTTCGCTTTGACCATGTCCCCACGACGACTCATGATGTCCCCAATTCCGCCCATGCATTCAGCACGCAGGCAATGGATACCACTCTTTGTTGCTCCATCTAATGCTGTAAGGAAGAGGTTGAGAGCAGACTCTTCATCATTGAATATGAGAAAGATGTCTGCCAAACACCGAAGAGTGCGAAATGTGGCCACCAGATCCTTTTTCTTCTGAACAGCAGCCAAGTATATCATGACCCATCGGAGTGTGTTCCAAGCTGTGTCCATCTTGTGACGTGGATCTCCAAGGGCTGCAAGACACGAAATTGGTATATCTGCATAGAGACCTAAGCTTCTCGTGAGACATTCCTTGAATGCAAAACTAGCAATGCCAAGATTCCCTCGACTGAGCTCCAGTTCTGCCCTTATCCAAGAACATAACAGGATTCTTTGGTCAGCAAGAGCCTTATACACAGCTTCTGCAGCTTCTGAATTGTTGAGGATTTCACCTGTGGTGCTACCTATAAGGATACCAATGTATGCATTTTCCACAAGGAAATGTGCATAGAACCTGGGAGAATGTGTTATAGCTGTGGCTGTGAGAGCAGACTCGCAAATCTGCTTGGCCTCAAGATATTCAGTTTTTGCTAAATGGATATTTTTCTGAAGATCAAAAATAGCAAGAAGACGATCTGAGTTTTCCATGCTCATAGCATTGACCTGCTCATGGAGCCTTTCAGTGAGGGTGCGAGCCCGGGGAAGATTGCCCAAAAATAAGTGGGCATTCGCCTCATAATATAAGCAGTCAATTTCCAACCAAATACTCCATGTCAATAGGGCTAATTCACGGACTTCTTTCACAGCCTCCAAAATTCTAGAGGGATCCTGCATTGAGTAGGCAATGGAGGCTGTAAACAGCAGCAAAGTCATGATCAATCTGATATCTGTGGTTTGTTTTCCCAATGAAAGTGCCAAATCATTGAATTTAATTGCCATTGTAAAGTCCCTCCGAGATTTATAATGCCGTGATACTGAATTGTAAAAGTGAATGACTGAAGGATATATTGAGTGCAGGGTACAAGTCAGAGAGAATTTGAATACCTTCCCCAATGGGACAATTAATTGTGCTGAAGTATTCAACACCCTCGTTGATCCAAACCTCTGCATCTGCTGTCAAGTGAGGGGAGACACTATCTCCATGTAGTTGGCTACATCGGTATCGCCATTTCAGCCATGGAATATCATTTGCTTCGGCAAGATCCCGAATTTTTTCCATGAAGGGACTGGGGCCTCTGAGCATAACATTTGAGAAGTGTCGCAGTGTGAAGATACTGTTGACAATTCCTAGCAAAGATGTTTCATCATCAGATAGGCCCTGCAAAGTAAGTTCATTTATATTTCCGAGGGAGGCCATGATGGTAGATGCCAGATGGTCAGAAGCCAATTGTCTATGTGTATTCCACATTGAGACAAAATGCTGCAGATGAGTTCGAAGTGGCCTGGAGAGAGCAACTGATGGAGGATGCACCCTCCTAATATATTCACGGATGGGGAACAAACTTTTAATGCGTCCCCCGGTGTCCATGTAGGCCAAAGATGTTTGAACAAGAGATGATGCACAGTGGGGTACCTGTGGAATAGGGACTCCTGCAGCAAGAAGTTCCTTGACTGTAATCCCATCCGGTAGCAGGGACAGAAGGGAAAGCAAATCCTTTGCATGTGGAGATGACATGCGTGGCCCATTGAGTGATAGAATGATAGACTTCTCGAGATTGGAGCTCTTATTGTGGCCATCGGAGAGCAGAGTGGTGTTCTCGTCATGCCAACGAGACAGAGCACCGGAGTAGCCTTCAAAGGACACTACATTGGCCATCAGACTGACTGCCAAGGGCAGACTTCCAGATAGCTCCAGCAGCTCATGAAGGGCTGCCTCTTCTCCATTGGGTGGTTCCTCTGCCAGGTCAAAGAATATCTGCAATGATGCAGAAGCAGATAGAGGTTCGAGTGGTTTGAGAAAAGGTCGAGTCCATTTTATCCTTCCCCGGCCGTTCTGCTCCACGCATGGTGATCTAATGCAAGATGAGCAACTCAAGAACTGAAGTTATTAAAAACAGACTTACCAACAATGCCAGGCCAGGGACCTCCGCGAGGGCGGAGAGAAAATCCTCAACTTTCCGTCGAGATTGTGAGGGTTCCCACGGGGTTTCAAAATTGTCCAGGACCAACAGGCATGGACCACATTGGTGAAAGTGTTGGACAATAATCTGGAAAAGATGCCCAGAATTCTCAAACCTTAGATGTAAGCCAAGCAGAGATACCAGCTCGAAACTGCTATTTGTGGATTCACAAGACACAAAATGCTGAATGGGATATTTTTGCATGATCGCTGAATGATGCAGTGCCGCTGTTGCCAGAGTTGTCTTTCCCATGCCACCAGGGCCGAGGATGGCCACGCGAGGGGAATCTGTGATAAGACTCAAAACAAGGTCACTGAGTTCAGAGTCTCTTCCATGGAAAATTTTTGGAGTGCCTGGAAGTAAGGAAAAAGAGCCAGAACTGCATCAATGAACATGAGTTGTGTTACCTTTGTAACAATGGATCACGACACTTGCCTGGAACTCAATATGCTTCCCCGGATCTATGTTGAGAGGCTCTGAGATCTCCAAGTATGCTTCGGAAACTCAGTCCACTTACAGAAGATCCAGTTTCAGCTAATTCGCTCTGAGCCGCTATAAGCTCCAGAAGCTCTTGATGCCGCTGTTCTATGTTACCATCTAGTTGTGCAAGAGCACTTGCAACACCAGTTCCCAGTTTTATCTTTAGTCCAATGGTCCTCAGATTTGATGTGAAACAGTTTTGAAATGACCCACCGTAAATACGTTACAAGCATCGCTGAGGTCCCTTTTGCAAATATTCATTTGTTGCGTAATTTCACTCTGCTTGAAAAGCCGTTTCAAGTTGCCCAAGTCTTTTTGCACCGTCAGACAGGCATGAAATTTCTGAAGGGTCCTAAATATAATTAATATCACACTTCGTTTGTTTTATAGGACCACACACTGAGCATATTCCGCAATACATTCAAGCAGCTGGGGAGAACCAATATTGTCTGAGTCGACACAAAGGCCCATCAGCGCACAAAGCACAAGATGAATATCCTCAACCATCTGGAGGCATTGTTTCTTCTGATATTTGGTATTCTATATGACTGTAGTGAGTCAACGGAGCCAATTAGAGAGTTTGCGCAGAGCCACCAGATCAACTGATGGCTATTTTTTCTCTGCCGCCAGCACATCTCTCAGCGCCTTCTTGCCACTATATATAGCCCCTGTGGAGAGGATTTCATGGTGGCTAGTTCATGCTGAACGACTGCCCTGCACGCCGGAGAGAGCAGCCACCAGTTAGACTGATGGCTCTGCGCAAACTCTACTATTGCTACGAATGGCCAACCTGGATGAGCGGAACAATTGCATGCGTCACGCTGCAAACAGTGCCAACAAACGGAATTTGGGCGGTCTTGCACAGGTTTTGGAGAGCATCGGCAGCAATAACAGTGGACTGTAGGACTGTGTTGGAGATATCCGAGGAGTGATTGGGCATTGTGAATTAGATTGTACCTCTAGGTGTGCGGGGGCAAATGCACTCCTCTTTATGTATGCGCCACAGAAGCCTTTGACCAGGCTGTGGAGAATCAAGGAGTGCCTGATTAATACCACACTAGCGGGAGAAGAGGGCTGAAACAAGATCTTTGTTCTCCGGGAAAAATATCTTTGGAATCGGATCGGGTGTGGGTTAGGGACAGAATGCAGTAGTTGTCAACTGTTCAACCGCCCATGCAGAATGATGGATTTTGCATACACCAACGCTGCTACCACTGTGCCCAAGCACCACTGGGAACTTGTAAGCAAAAATCTTCAAGTTCATCAGTCCGAGGATTGAGGGAATCACGGCAAGATTTGGAACGGCGGTGTCCAACAGATATCACTCAGTAAAAGGAGGGTAAATATACATTACCCGAGTCTTTCCTCGACCCTCCAAAGGCGGGACACGGTCTGTTACTCATCTGCCGCATTTAGTTCCGCAGGAGGGCGGTGAACTTTCCCTCGTCCCAGTATATTTATGGAGAAATGCGATCCAACGGACACGGAGAGAATTTGTTTATCACTCCGCGGTGATTCCCGCTACCTTTAGGTAATTCCCGCTACCTTTAGGTAAGGGTTTAGGGCGCCCTATTTTAACTGCCTGGTGAAGATCACATTTTCATTACAAAGACAAACAAAGCTTCGTCATATCGAATATGTCATGCTTCGAAAACACAGCAATAGAGAGTTGTTCAAACAGCATTTCGGCTCCCACTCAGAGTCATTTATCATCTGTCTCTTGGCTGTTTTGCTGATGTTTTTGGTTCAATATACAGATTGTCAGTGTCCAGATCCGATGAATGAATTTGTCATTTTTGTTTCGTAGTTCAACCCTGCCGCACGGCCATCAGTTGCTATGTGAACACCACATTCCATGGCCGAATTCCTACTACCTTTAGGTACAGGAGGGCCTAATTTTCACGTCCTGCAGCGAAACTCCGTTTTTCGTCAGCAGTTTTTGCATAAGCTCTTTCTCGCCCGCCAAACTTGCTAGGTAAGCTCTCCGTGATCTCCGCTCGTCGACGTGGCATTTTTTTCCGAAATCTCTCTTTCCTCCACCATGTTGCCCGCTGCTTCCTTCCACAACATTCCTCTCTCGACATCCTTCAATATTGATCAAGAGTGTTCTGTAATATCTTTGGACTGGGTGCTATCTTCTGGGTCCCCGCCACCAATTCCTTCGCGTCTGGTCTTCTGTCCCTACCTTGTGGCGACGGTTCCTTTCGCTCCGTGAATGTCCAACTTGCAATGAAAGCTTCTCTGCCCTGTGATCTCGTTCTTGGCCGTGATTGGAAGTTGTACTGCACCAATGTGTTCCCCCATACTTGGTTTGTTATGGACTCCGGATGTGTGCATATACATCCTCCTGGTGCGTGCGATAGTCCCCTTTTTTCGGCGGTCCCTGAGCGTATATCACTAGCTTCCACTACTACTCGCATTTCCGATGATTCCGGGATGGATGTCGATGGTCAAGTCCTGTCTGGTGGTATGTTCATTGACCGTATGCGTCTTGCTGCCTCTTACCTTCCCTCAGGTTCATTCTCCTGTCTTTTTCAAGATCCTTCCACTCCCGTGTGTGCTTCCGCATCCAATGCTGTTCACGGCCATGTCCCTAAACCCCCTACATCTTCGCGCAATATCCTTCGGGATATCTTTACTGCCCATCACTGCACACATTCACGTATCTCTGTATTCCATTTCGATTTACCAACGATAAAAATTGCTCTTGCCTTGCGTACTATTCCCCATAGTGAATCTCCTACAGTGTCGACGGGCATTGATTCATCATCTCGTTTCGGGTGCTTGTTTCGAGCACAAGTTGGATGCCCACCCCAATTCTAAAATCGATCGTTCAACGTGTGCTGTTATCGTCGAAGAGTTTTAGTCCACCTCTTCTATAACTGCCGCTGTTCTGGATATTATTCTCACTGCTGAGCACAAAAAAATCTCTACTGAACACCTGTATCATGTTGCGGCTGCCCTCGACATCATCCCCTCGGGATCACACAACCTTCGCTTCAAAGTGAGAGCTTCACTGCGTAAGTGCCTTCAATCGCGTCAATCTACATCTGTGGAAAATCACTCTTTCACTTCTTTTGCTGAGTTTTTCAACTCTTTCAACTCTTTCGAGACTCACCTCCGGCCAGTACTGCTATCGATCGCTGCATTGCACCGTATTGAGGTGCTGTCAAAATCTGGAGTCGAGACGATCCGAAGGCTCATTACATACACATTCTCTCAGGCCATTGTACGCAATTTTCGCACTCGCATCCACCAACCTCTGTTCCATTGGATTTATCATCCCAGATTGCGCAGATGTCTGTGATGAATGGGAAGCAGACAATATTGACCCACACATCCAAGTTCACATACTCACTGCGATATATGGAAGCAAGACTTGTCAAAATGTTATGCGACGGATTCTAAATGCATTGAATATTTAACATGACCCCGTTGATTCTGTTAAGACCTATCGCAAACAACTGCGTTCTACTGACTTTACGAAAGGGTAAACGCGCCGGACGCGAACAGCAGACCAAGGCTGACGATCTTGCTCAGTATACCGAAAAACTCGAGAAAATTCGCGAATCTCGGCCACAGCTTATTCCTCAGTCCCCGAAGGACAAGATTATCAAGTTGTTCCGTGAAATGACGTCGTCCGAAGCTCTTTCTTCTTTCATGTGTGCGTCGTGTGCGGAAGCGGTACCTCTTTGTTCCCATTGCTCACTTTCTACGAAAGACTTCAACCTGGAAATTCTCAAACGGCCTGACATGGCGGAGAATGAAGCACTACTCCTAGATCGTTACAAGTGGCTGCATCCAGACTGTATTCCACCGCCGATGCCGGCTTGAAAGATCTGCTTCTTGATCCTGACGGCGTCACTTTCCCTCCAGATAGCGCACCTGTGCCGTTGCTTTGTTCTGTCTGTCATTCTTCGTTGAAAAACAACAAGCTGCCGCCTTTTTCATTGGCAAATAAGGTGTTTCTTAGTCCCGTCCCAGATGAACTCAAGAATTTGACAGTCGTCGAGGAGGCAATGATAGCTCGGTGCCGCTCAAAATGTTGGATTACTGTGCAATTTCGTTCAATTCGGCACGGGTTGTGACCCGTGACCCAAAATACCGATTCGGCACTTCGGCAACCAACCAAGTTTGGCGTGACACCTCCAAAAATTCGGGATTCAAGACGGAAATTTTCGAAAATTCTGCCTTTTTTTGCACCTCCAAGGGAGATTTGGCCCGAATGTCACGCATTTTACATTCGGCACTGGGTGCCGTGACCCGTGACCGAAACCAAAATTCATCGCAGCGCGGGGGGTGCGTGACGCGTGACCGCCGAATTGAACGAAATTGCACAGTATTCAACTTCGTCATGGAAATTCTTGCGCGAATTAAATGGTCGGACCTCTCCAGGTAGCGGGCCCTGCCGCTTGCCGGCCTTACCAACTTTATCGTGAGAATAGTGGAGATCCGCCGAGCGAAAGTGAGCAAGGAACGAGAAATCAGACAAATTCTCAAGAGCTGTTCTTCCCTGTTGGCTCGTTTAACTATTCGAGAATATACAGCCAAGATGGGGGAGCCGCGAGTCACATTTCGATCCCCATCCCAGACGGCACGGTGTCGGAGGAGCGGGGGGGAGACACTGAGCACGAGTCCAAAAGTTCGATGAAGTGAATTGAGATCAACGAGAATTCGATTTGCATAGTCGGCGTACCCTAGAACAGACATCTCGAGCGAACAGATCGGAGGCTCTGATTCATGTGGAAAAGTTGGATTCTGCCGTGAATCTGGGAGTAATCAAGTCCAATGAAAGGCCGCAAAGACCGCTATCCTCGGCCATCACTTCACCATTGGGAAATGAAAAACAAGATGGAGGCAATACGTACAGCCGGCGTCGAGCCCGCATACAATGCCTCAATGCCGAAGGCAGATGGCAAATTCGTCCCGCTCATTAAAACGGTCAACATTCATCGCGTTCAGTACCGTCACATACGCGCCGTTGGACCATAAGAACATATCATCGTGAGTCGTGAGGGTATTGTCGTAATATGTAAGGGATATCGGAATAATCCTAGAGGTTCAGGGACATCACTGGGTCGTGACAATGGCGTCGAGTTAGTATATCAAAACGGTGAGGATGAGAAAAACAAGGATCGTGGGACGCAGGATTGAGTCGAATCGGAAATGCGGAACGGTCGAAGCCCGAAGCGCGAGTCGCTGTCAAATTACATCGTCGCTCCCTCCGTCTCCGGGACTAGCTCCTTCCCGGCCAGTCAGCCAATTCGCACTCAAAAGGATTCAACGACTGCACTCAAAACCAAGGTCTCCAACCACTCAACCGCCGCCTCCTCCCTCACCACCGCGCCGTCCGCCTTCTTTTGGCTTTGACGGACGCCAATGCTTCGTCTCTGCGGGCGAGAATAGCCTGTGTTGGAGAGCAAAAGCGTTAGGACCGGAGAACGGAAGGATATGCGAGAAGTACTAACCAGTCAATGAAAAGTAGCCGTCAATTCATCCCGCCGGAACTCAATCACAGTTCCACTGGATCATTGTGATGTGCACATTTTGATCCGCAGGTTCAGGTTTGAGTGAACGTCGAAGGAAAACTACTTACAGTCCGAGGAATTAACTGACTGTCGTTTGAAGGCCACTTCGCGCGAAAAGGAATCAAGGAATGAATTATGAGCAAGTGTGATCTAGCGGCCCAGAAGCCGGCCCCGCAGCAGACAATGTCCCTGTCTTCGTCCCTACATCTCTTTTCGACTCTTCAGATGCAGATTTAATCCTCCGATCTTGCGACGGTGCCGATTTCCGACTACACAAAGCGGTTCTGTCGTTGGTCTCGCCGGTTTTCCGAGACATGTTCACATTCCCGCAACCCGAATCCGCTCTCGAACTTTCCGTCGTCGACGTTTCCGAGGGCTCTGCCGTCCTCGATAGGGCCCTCAGTTTCTTTTACCCTGGAGCGCAGCCCACAGTCCAGAATTTGGGCGAGCTGAGCGAGATCATCGGCGTCTTGGTCCATGCAGAGCATCGTCCCCACTGCCAAACAGTATCTCGAGAGATACGTCGTTGACGAGCCTCTCCCCGCGTATTCTGTTGCGTATAAATTGCAGTGGAAGGATATAGCGATCGCCGCCGCAAAACAGACATTAAAACATCGTCTCCGTGCCCTGGACGCAGTTTGCCCACCTGCACTTGAAAATTTCCCAGCGTCAGCATACTATAATCTCATTCGCTACCATTATCTCTGTGGTTTGGCTGCGACGGGGGTAACAACAGTCATACGATGGGTACCCGCCCAGAACAACCTCATATGGTTCACCTGCACCAGCTGCGCTCAAGCCTAGTCTGTTGTTAAGCGCGGGGTCCCGATTGGCTGGTCTCTTGCACCGACTTCCCACTCGCAACCTCATTCTGAAGTCTGTTAGTTACCGCGCCTTGATTACCGTTACCCCGCCCTTATTATGTAAGTTTCCATTTTGGGAACTCACGTGTTTGTGTTCCGGATGCGTCGAATTGCGTTGTTGACGCGTTTTTCAAAGGTTCCTGTCTTGGGACAGCGCTAATTGCCGTTTTGTGCTCTGTGATACACATCATGGAAAAAGGACACCATGGGAGGGTGTCAACACCCAATTGTGCACCTGGAGCTGCTTTTGATGCCAACTCATGCACAACTGACCAGGCAGCAATCACAATACTATTCAGACAACTCTTGAACCTATTATAGACCTGAGAATGTGTTCCCAAAGAATTTGTCACGCCTTGACGCCTGGAAACGTGTCCTTCCAAGTCTCGCGTAGTTTCAATTAGGTCCGAAAAAGGAAAGCTTACATAATAAAGGCGGGTAACGGTAATCAGGGCGCAGTAACTAACAGACTAGGTAAGTGCAAGGTAAGTGCTTGTTATATAATCAGCACAGCCACACTGTTCTTTGGAAGACGACCGCGAAACTAGCATCAATATTTTCGAGAAATTCTTGCATACCGAATGTTTTATTCACCACTTACAGCTAATGTCAGAACCGAAGGCGCGACCAAAAATTTCCTCATTTGGACACATTTTGGAATCCGCGACCGATTCCCTCATTTCTCTCTCATTTCTCGTCGGATTACCATGGTTTATGGGTCATTCTTTCAGGATAATTACGGCGCAATTAGTGATAGAGCCAGATTTTCCAAGGATTCTTTTCTTTCTACCACATGACATGGGGCCCTGTTTTGAGTTTAACATGTTCTACAGCAGTAAGTTCTAGTCTGAATGAGCCAGAAATTTGGGAGGGACGACTCTAACGCAATCCAAAAAGGGTGATAGAGTCGGATTTGCAGACTTCTTGTCCAGAAAATTGTTATCATGGGGCCCTGTTTTGAATTCAACACGTTCTACAGCAGCAGGCTCTAGTCTGAATAAGCTAGATATTTGGGAGGGACGACCCTAACGCAATCTAAAAAGGGTGATAGAGTTGGATTTGCAGATTTCTTGTCCAGAAAATTGTTATTGCACCAAATGGTCTATAAGGTTTAGACACAATAACTCCCTCAGTTTTCAACTAAAATCATTGAATCAAGGGACTATGGTGTTTTTCTGGAGGCTGCCTCTGGATTTTGGAATTATTTTGGTCAAAAACATGTCCCAGAAATGCTCCAACCAGAGTGCGTTGTGTTCGCATACGTCATCACTGTGACCCTCATCACATCACTTGCGCCTACAGTCACTTGGTGCACGTCGTCTTTGTCTTTCACCACCACTGTATTTCTCATACAAGACCCCTCTAGGGTTTACAAATGGCATATAAATTCAGTGCAGAAGAACTCAATGTCAATCCCTTACTCTCCACATCCTTCCAACGACTCATTCGTCCATTCTCTTCTTTCCAGAAAACCGTTATGCATGTGGCTGCATGCTCAAGGGTCCCACCTGGAAGATATACAGAAAGCTCTCCTGACCTCTCATGGGCTCAATAAGTCCTTCCCTGAAATTATGGCTGCCATGGAACCATTGGACTCGGACTCAAAGCTTAGTGAGCCTGTAAGATTTCATGTGAAGTACCACTGCAGCCGTACTGAACATGTACTAAATCTATGATAAAAAGCTTCAAGTTCCCTTGCTTCTAGCTTCGAGCTCGGCAGGACAAGACGCATCTGGAGGCTCAAGTGTACCTGTTGTGTTTGTGAGGGGTTTGCGGTATGTAATTCTCTGTTTCTAAATAGCCATCCTCATCTGGATCTTACTGCTTCCAAAGGTCTCTCTACTGGCCGACTCAGAGGTTTGAATATCTAAGGCTTTCTCGTTGTTGGTCTGGGTGTAGAACTTCGATTCACACTAGCTTACTGTTTCTGGTGTTCAAAGATATCAGCCAAGTACAATGATAAATGTCTCCGCTCCAAACCTTCAACGTGTTGTGGTCGCGTCTTGAAATGCATCTAGTCCCTTGATTCAATGATTTTAGTTGAAAACTGAGGGAGTTATTGTGACTAAACCTTGTAGACCATTTGGTGCAATAACAATTTTCTGGACAAGGAATCTGCAAATCCAACTCTATCACCCTTTTTAGATTGCGTTAGGGTCGTCCCTCCCAAATATCTAGCTTATTCAGACTAGAGCCTGCTGCTGTAGAACGTGTTGAATTCAAAACAGGGCCCCATGATAACAATTTTCTGGACAAGAAGTCTGCAAATCCGACTCTATCACCCTTTTTGGATTGCGTTAGAGTCGTCCCTCCCAAATTTCTGGCTCATTCAGACTAGAACTTACTGCTGTAGAACATGTTAAACTCAAAACAGGGCCCCATGTCATGTGGTAGAAAGAAAAGAATCCTTGGAAAATCTGGCTCTATCACTAATTGCGCCGTAATTATCCTGAAAGAATGACCCATAAACCATGGTAATCTGACGAGAAATGAGCGAGAAATGAGGGAATCGGTCGCGGATTCCAAAATGTGTCCAAATGAGGAAATTTTTGGTCGCGCCTTCGGTTCCGACATTAGCTGTAAAAGCTCCTCCAATTTATTTGAACTTTTAGAGTGCTGTTCGAGGCTCGAAGTGCAACACAGTTGATAGTCACATGTCATGCTTCGGTGCTTCATCCATCTGGATTCTGAGCTCTAGATAAAAAATCTGAGCAGGCAGGAACATTTAGTGCACTAATATAGATTCATTTGCACCAAAAACCAGTTTAATTATCTATCCTGTAGGCACAAAACATCGAAAACTGGCGGCGTGGCTGTGCAGATTATATAACAAGGTTTTACGCTGATCGGACCCCTGCACTTACCAACAGACTTCAATATATCGAGGTACGAGATCAGGTAATATTGAAGTGTCTGTCTGCGAGAGACTAGCTCAAGCCTCATTGGCTTGGTAACTTTCTGACAATGCCCCACACAACATCTGAATCTGGTTCCATGCCTGGCTCGAGAGCATACCCAGGATTTTTTGGCCGAGGCCCCGGCCACAGACATTGAGAATCACGCATCAGTGTACGATGTGCTCAAAACCGCGGTGCCATGCAGCATCTGCCGCGCAAAAGCATTTGAGTAATTCCCTCAATGGGTTAGAACTTCCCTGAACCATCAAATTGCGCAGGCGATTGAAAAGGCATGTCTTTAGCTTCTCCATTCTGATTATTAACACTTTTTTTAGGTCGAGATGATATGCTGATTATTGCCTCACGTTGTGCGAGATTCTTCTGTGCTTTGTTCTCTGATACAGGCAGTCTCCAGAATTCCCAATTGTCATTTTCTTCGTCTGCCCATGTTATGTCTTTGTTCCAATTGATTCCCATGTAATGAAGTTATGATTCTGAATCCGAACTTCTCTTGCAATCATTGATCATTTCTTCTCTTTGTTTTTGCCTGAATGCGCGCCCCTGGCCCAGTTTTTCTCATCGACTCCGAGACTAACTTGGAGCGGGAAATTCCTCCAGTCCAACTTCCCCGGACCTCCGCCAAGTTCTCCAGTCTTACAGCCAATGTCGGAACCGAAGGCGCGACAGAAATTTCCCAATTTGGACAGATTTTGGATTCCGCGACCGATTCTCATTTATCTCACCCATTTCTGGTCAGATTATCATGGTTTATAGCGCATTCGGTCAGAATAATTCCAGTGCAATTAGTGATAGAGCCAGATTTTCCAAATACCGATTCATTTCTGCCACCTGACATGGGGTCCCAGTTTGAGTTCAGTGTGTTCTAGCATGCCTGGTTCGTCTCCAATCTGGCTGGATTTTTGGCAGAGCGGAATATCAGCTCTTTAGAAGAGGTTGATAGAGCTTGAATCATAAATTTTTTCCCTACAAGCTTGCTATCACATCGTGAGTGATTTCCAATTGTCATTGTTTAAATCAACATTTCTCAGTCAGTTCTGAACCAAATGGACTGCTGAGATCAACTATGGCAATGTCTCTGACCCTGCTGGCAGACAATCCAGATCATTCAACCGAATACACATGTCAGAAATGTCCTAACGAAGAGTAAGATTCTTGATGCACGGCTGATGCTATAACAACCGAGGTACGAGGCTAGAGCTATGTCTGTTTATAAGAGACTAGGCTGATGTGACCTTTGGGACACAACACTTGTCAGTTATGACGTGTTTGAGATGTGCATTGTGAAGGGTATGGAGCAGAGATTTTTATCATTGCACTCCACTGATATCTTTGAACTCAACAAAACTGTACAATATTCAGAGCTCAGCTAGCAGAGAGTACCCACAAAAGCAGAATGATCCAGGAGAGAAATGACTATCTAGAAGGCAAAATTGCATACTGGAGACCTCTCATAAACCCAACAGGTACCTATTTGGAGCGCCTGGAAGAGTGTGGTACTGCTGAGCTCGGAGCTATAACCGAAGGCAGCTAATTATCATAGATTTAGTCCTCATTCAATGTGGCTGGAAAGTCAGTGACCTTTGAGTCCGATTCTGATGGTTCCATAGGAGCCATAATTTCTGGAAAAGACAGATCCAACACATGTGAGGTCAGGAGAGCCTTGTGGATATCTTCCAGGAAGAACAGCAGAGATGAAGCCACATCCATGATGGTTTTCTGAGAAGAATAAATGGCTAGATCAGTGGTCAAAAGGAGGTGCAAAGCAAAGGAATGATATAGAGTTCTTCTGCATCAAATTTATAGACCATTGGCATAGCTGTATAAGCAGCACAGTGATGGAAGACGAGGACAATGTGCAGCAAGTGATGTTGCGAGTGATGTGATGGGTATTACAGGCATGATGCGTGTGGATAAAATGTGCCGTGATTATAATATTTCCGACACACTTCTTCGGTTGAATAAACTGGGATGTCTGACAGCAGGGTCAGAGACGTTGCCATAGTCGATCTCAGTGGTCCATTTGGTTCAGAACTGACTGAGAAATGTTGATTTACAGCAATTGGCAGTACCTAAGGCGTGGATTGAAAAAGTTCTGTTTTGTGATGTTTTGGAAGAATTCCCGATATCTCAACAAGTTCTGCACCGATTGACATGAAACTGAGATAGAAATACTCAGCTAATTCATGCCGAATTACTGATAGAAAGACTTTTCAAAAATGATGTATATTCCGCAACATTGGCTTAATGGGCCATTTTATAGATGAATGCAATTTACAAGCATCTAGACACATCCAAATGATGTTGACCTTTGTCAGGTAAGGCTCTGATACATTCTGAAAGTTGTAATAGATTCAGATTTGCAAAGACCTCAGCAATGGATTCAAAATTCACAATATTTCCTGATTGCAGTGTATTGCTCATTGTCCTAATGTGTTTACAAGCATGATAGATTGATCTTTTGAGGATTACGACTCTATTACAAGTTTCAGGATGTATCAGAGCCTTACCTGACAAAGGCCAACATCATTTGGATGTGTCTAGATGCTTGTAAACTGTATTCATCCATAAAATGGCCCATTAAGCCAATGTTGCGGAATATACATCATTTTTGAAAAGTCTTTCTATCACGAATTCGGCATGAATTAGCTGAGCATTTCTATCTCGGTTTCATGTCAATCGGTGCAGAACTCGTTAAGATATCAGGAATTCTTAACAACCAGATTGCAGAAATTTGATCCTCCAAAACCCAATATTATGTAATGAAACTGGTGTCATTGGATGCGGCTGTTGAAACAATGAATTTAGAGTGTGGACACCTACATTAGCACAGCACTAGTTGGGAGATTCAAAATTTTCAGCACAATTTATGGTGAAAAATGCCGTTTCTTTTTCAGACATTTTTCACTGAAAAAAATGGTGAAATTTTCAAAACTTTTTCACCCCTTTTCAACTTTCTTTCAAGTTTTCACCTCAAACCAGAAAAGTGGTGAAAAAGCTTTGAAAATTTCACCATTTTTTCAGTAGAAAATGCCTGAAAAACAAATGACATTTTTCACCAT
This sequence comes from Mycena olivaceomarginata, assembly GCA_029378375.1. Classification (NCBI taxonomy): domain Eukaryota; kingdom Fungi; phylum Basidiomycota; class Agaricomycetes; order Agaricales; family Mycenaceae; genus Mycena; species Mycena olivaceomarginata. The sequence continues at coordinate 378,153 of JARKIC010000115.1, read as the reverse complement.
AAATTGTGCTGAAAAATTTGAATCTCCCAACCAGTGCAGGAATGAGCACAAAATAAATAGTTTCCCAAGCCAACTCAAAACAATCAAAATTTGATCTGTGCCAATACATATGCAAACTGCAATAACCACTGAACATTGAAATTGCTGCATGAGGATATTGGCTGATTTCAAAATATTCATTGTTAGTTCTTTTATGCCAGATGAAGAATAGATCTTTTATTGCAAGATATATATATGAGACAATCTGGTTTATGTGCAGTAATGAGATGCAGAGGGTATCAGTCCATACTACAGAAACGACAAGGTCATTTGAACTTTGAATTTCAGAGATGGAGGGGTTCTGGTTACTTTTTTTGTGATCACAGGTATGGAGAAGCTGTTTTCGTTTCTCCAGCACAATCACATTGAGCTCCTCTGCCTTCCTGAACTCCCCCAGCTGCAAGTATGTGGATCCCAGATTACCCATTGCAGACAAGGTGCCTAGATGATTCTCACTCAGAAGCTGTTTGTGTTTCTCCAGCACAAGCACCTGGAGTTCTTCTGCCTTCCTGAAGTCTCCCAGTTTCGAGTATGTGAATGCCAGATTACCCATGGCACACAGGGTATCTGGATGACTGTTACCCAGATGCTGTTTCCATTTCTCCAGCACAACCACCTCAAGTTCTTGTGCCTTCCTGAACTCTCCCAGTTTTGAGTATGTCAATACCAGATTACCCATGGCATGCAGGATATTTGGATGACTGTCACCCAGAAGCTGTGTCCGTTTCTCCAGCACAACCACCTGGAGTTCTTCTGCTGTCTTACGCTCTCCTAGGTCCAAAGATGTTATTGCCAGATTACCCATGGCACACAGGGTGTCTGGATGATCATCACCCAGAAGCTGTTTGCATTTCTCTAGTACAACCACCTCAAGTTCTTCTGCCATTTTGAGCTGCCCAAGTTTACGGTAAGTTGATGCAAGATTAGCCCCAGCTCGCAGAGTGCCTAGATGATCTTCACCAAATGATACTTTCTGTTGCTCAAAGACATCAACTGCAAGAACCTTTGCTTGATTTGCTTTTCCAGATTCATAGTATATTCTCCAATATCACTGGTTGGGAGATTCAAGTTTTTCAGCACAATTTATGGTGAAAAATTTTGTTTGTTTTTCAGACATTTTTCACTGAACAAGGTAGGGAAAAACTCAAAACATTTTCACTATTTTGTGAGTTTGAGGTGAAAAATTCAAAAGGAAGCTCAAAAGAGGTGAAAAAGATTTAAATTTTTCACCGCTTTGTTCAGTAAAAAATGCCTGAAAAACAAACAACATTTTTCACCATAAATTGTGCTGAAAATCTTGAATCTCCCAACCAGTGTATGCTTCTTTGAAGAGGGTAACCACATGTGTTTCAAAATGCTGTGATGATTCAAGATGAGGAAGTATTTTCAGACTAGCAAGCTGCATATCCTGTTCTGGGATGTTTGCAATTGCCATCCCCAGTATGCACTGAATGATGAATTCATATGACTCTTGATCAGTCAGTATGGTGCGACTCCAGACATGCACTAGTGGATGGATAGCAAAGACCTTCTTCTCTGAATCAAATCTAATCAATGAATAGGCTTTGATCTCATTGGTTACATCCAAAAACCGCAGAGAGTCCCATTCTCTGGTTGGCCCCAGAAAATATGAGAGAAACTTCAAAGGCTCCTTCAGTTTTGCCTTAGATGGACCATCACATGGAAACTCATACATGGATGCATTGCAGAAGATATCCTCTGAGATTCCTTCATGGTGAAGGAATGAGCAAAGCAGTAAGAACATAGCAGCTGGTGCTTTGAGCCGGTCAAAGCTGATTTGCCAGGTTGTGTACACTGTCCAGGCATAATGGTCATGAGACTGAGAAGGCTTTTCAGCCAATAACTGTCCTTGATTTTTTTTGTACAGATCCAAGTAGCTGCTGAGATCCTCTGACTTTGATATGAATGCACCAGCCTGTGTAATTGCAAGTGCAAGATAACCTAGAGTCTTTGGAAAATATTCAAAATCAATAGGATGCATAGACAGGAGACAGTATACCTTCACAATCTCAGTAGCAAATTTTAGATTGCTAGGAGAGGCATCTTGTTTAGCACTTTTAAGTAACAATGCCACTGCATCCTCCTCCTCCATATTTGAGATGGGGGAGTGTGCCCCAGCATGAACACGGAGTCCAGGATTTCGAGATGCGATGATGACATTGCCATGTTCACACTGAGGGATAAAATCATTCAGATCGATGCTGGGGTCATCTGCATTGTCAAAGAAAAGAAGCCATTCTTCAACTTTGCTAGTCAGCCAGAGTAAGCCATCTTTTGAAGAGTCCCCAATATTTTTTGCTACAGCTATGCTCTTCAAGCCTGTACTGATGGTATCCTTGGTGCTTGTGTCAACAAGAGAGACATCAGAGAAACTAGGAGGGTAAGACTTGGTCAACAAAACTGGATCCCCAGGTTCAAATGAGCAAATTCACTAAGATGACAACTCCTTTATGAATTTCAGAGCAATCTGTGTCTTCCCTGCACCCCCGAGTCCATAAAGCACATAAATGTGCTGTTTCCCCTTGTCAGATGTAAAAAATTGATGCATTTTGCCCAAGATGGCCTTCCTGCCTTGAAAGACTCAGGATGGAGGAGGACAATGGTTGGCAATTTGAGCTTGCATCACAGCTGAACTGCCTCCAGATTATTCATGGTGAGTTGTCCTGCTGCAAAATGAAAATGGAGATTAGGACCCCCCAGCACCTCCAGCGCCACCATAACCTTGTACACCTCCCCCTCCACCATTGCCTCCTTGACCACCTGGGCAAAGTGAATGATTGTTTTGGCATTTCAACAAATTCCCCTCGCACCAGAGATGCAATAATTGACTACTGGGGAATCACTACCTCGGCCGTGGTTCATGGATTCTTGGATATAGGGAGTGTGGATCCTGAAGCACTATATCAGTCCCTGGCGAAGTTTCCACAGGAGCCAAAACTGACCACAGAAAGAATCAGGACAATGTAGTGCTGCTGCAGGGGAGGAGGAAGACAAGGTGGTAGACACAGCCATATCAGGAAGGTCCTCTTTTGTAATGGTCATGTGGCCTCAAGGCTGTGGACATCATGCATTGACAGATTGACAGATGTCGGTTCTGATTGCTGTTAACAAAATTCATACAAAGTGACAGCATCAACTTGAATTGCCGTCAACAATCTGGAGTATACCTTGTGTATTAAGCAGATGCCTCTGACCCAACAAAAGAACATATACCCCAGGCATTAAGTGCTTCCACACCGAACACATCACACTAATGTATGCCGGGAAGGAAGCAATGTGGACACACCACTTCATTTCCGAAGTATTCGCCCCTCATTAGCTATGATGATAATTAATCTCTTCTCTTGCACTTGCACATGCGGAACTCGGCCAATTCCACACCCGAACCAAGTACATTGATATACACTACCATTTTATTTGCTACACCATTCAAACCAGCATCATTCGACTCATCTATTGTCCTACGGATGACATGCTTGTGGACACGCTTACTAAAGCTCTGCTGAGCATGAAAGCCAAGCCTTTTGCTCGAGGCCTTGGACTCATTCCGGCTTGATGGGTGCCGGTAAGCCCAAACCATTCTCAGTGTCTCGGGTTCGGTGGGATTGGGCCTCAACTTCGTGTCGTTCTATTCAATCAATACTACGTTATAACACCTATTCAAGCGCCAACTGAAGTGGTGGCACTGGTGGGCCACGAAGCGACCTGCCACGCTCTTGTAATATCAACTTTAAGCCAGTCACTTATGTCCGCTGCCATAACTCCTATGATGGTCCGTTTGCACTTTTATTCCCATGCAACACTTTTTGATGCGCGCAACACTTTCTTGGTGCGCGCAACACTTGTTCAAGTATTCCGGAAGTATCCCCCTTTCGAATCAGCAACCCGGCCTCTGGCATGGTCTCCAAACCCACCCGGCACTGTTCGCATCAGTTTGGTTCCTTTTAAGGCTTCTAGAAGGAGATCCGCGGGGTTATGTGTACAATTCTTGCTCCAATGTTCTAACTGTCTACCGCTTTAATTGGAAGGCCCTCCCTCTCATTCTACACTCTCTGTCCTCCTGAGCCTGTCTCAGTATCCAACTGTGATGACCTAAAACCTTTCCCGATTGAGAAATCTGGTCAGTAGTGGAATTTCAAATTATCTCCTCCTATCCACAAGCTCATTCAAATGGATGGGCTTCGATACACATGTGGATGCACGAGTTGCAGGTCGAGTAGGGGTATGATACTGCAATAAAGGTCAGCATTAATGAGTATATGCAAGTGGTGGAATTGAACTCACCAGGACTCCTTTGGGCACGATGTCCCTGCTCGGCGGACATCCAAAATCCAGTGAGCATGGTCGAGGCGGACGCGAGGTATAGCAGAGAAGGATGGACACGTCAGAGGCCAGAGAAGTCCCAGAACACGCATGATATACGGTGCTGGAACATTAAGGTCAGTAAAGTCATGTAAACTGTTAGACAAGACTTCCCAGCACCGGGCTCCCAGGCATGTATAATGCTCAGGGCGAGTTGGGATATCGGAGAGCCTGTCCGCGAGCCGGCGAGGTCTGAGTCAGGTATGTCTCCCAGTCATGACGCGGTGTACCAATTTTTGACCGCTGGGTTTCGCCGTGCACATCACAGGCGAGTGAGATGTCGGTGTCGCCGTTGTGTGTGCAGGTATCAACATGTGTGTGGACCTCGGTGGGGGATTCTAGCGGTGCAGGAGGCGAGTTGACAGGCCGACGTCACTGTTGTGCTTGACATGCACAAGGTGAGTGAAAGAATAAAGTTGATAGATACTCACCTCTATCCCCGTACATGCGCGTGTACCGTGCCACTTGGAGGGTATGGGGGCTGGCGGCATCCAATAGGCAGGGCCCCAATGATCTGTTCATGTATGAGGGGACAAACGACCCGAGGGAGGGGCCGGGAGCAAGGGTGTTCAATGGATAAAATGCAGGTAGACTCAATGGACTGCACGAGGTCCGCCTCACCCTGAATCCGCTCGTACACCTCCTCCCTTGCCGCCCACTTGCTGCGCAGGCCCGCGATCTCGGAGTGCAGGGCGGCGTCGGCGTTGCCTTTGGGCTAGCAGGTGTTGACGTCGCAGACGCGCGCGGCTGGAGGGCGTGGGACTGCCCGTCGGCCCGAGAGTGAAAGCCGTAGATGGTCCGTTCAGAGATCTTGAAGCCCTTGACATGCACAATTGGCAGGACTGCACCGGACTCTGCTGGGTCGATGTACTTGAAGCCATGCCACGCCGTAGCAGTTGGCCCTGTTTCTGTCTCACCTTCCCCTACCTCAGATATTTGTTAGCATAACCAATTATATCAATCATATCTTCGTACCACACACGGTACAATGAGGTCTGGGTTATCCACAACGGCACTGGAGGAGACGCGAGTTCTCCGCCTTCATGGATGGCACCGGGTGTGCCCGCCTTAATGTGACTGTACCAGCGTCAAATCTACCGCCTCGCGTACAAGTTGAGTAAATCTAACCTCAGAAAGCCATGCACTAAAATTTGCGATGAGTTTCTCGAGACCTTTGCGGTCCCCAGTCATTTGCGGACAGAATGCGGAGAGCAAGTCCTCAATCCAGGGAGGATAGGATGGTGGGAGCGCCGTCGCCTGAGAAAGTTAGCAACACGGGTTAAGACACAATGAGCATGCTGACCTGGCCCAACGACATACAACACATTGAGATCCGTCTTACGGATGAGCCTGTTAAGGTGTGCGTAAATTATGACAAGGCCAGGGCATCTTCCCCAATTGCCCAGCAACCTTGCCTCGATGTTGTCTAGAGTAATGTCGCGCTCGACGAGCACGTTGTGCTCGAGGAAACAACGCGGAAGAGAGCAAGAGGATAATTTCCTTTTCGGGAATATCAACCCTCTTGCTCTGGCCCGTAAAAACAACGTGTCGCGTTGACTCACTACGCGGGCATGTCACGGTGAGTGTATATGTACTGTACTATTTCGACCAAATGTTCACAGGGTGTCACCTGTCACCTAAGATGTTCACTGGAATTGGTGTTCAAAATCAGTCCAACCTGCGTCACCTACCGGGGAAATGTTCATTTGTCGGACGGCTTCCCCAGACCCGCTAAGACCACCCACGCTACGCAGGCATCCCAACAAGGCTCGAGAAGCAAGGGATCGGGCCGCCATGGACGACTTTGCACTTGCTTACTGTCGAGTTGTGTCCTTGCCCAATCAACCGAAGAGATATTGAGCATAAAAATCATACTACAGCGTGAATGTGCATAGAAACAGAGCAGAGATGGTGTATGATCTGTGGAAGCGGAGTTTTCACCCCGTGAATCTCCGACCATCTCCTTTGCGGCGGGTCTTCTGTTGCAGACAATTTTGTTCTCGGCGATGATGGAGGAATTGCCGGGTCAGGAAATGTGGAGGCATCGGAAGCTGAAGATGAGTCTGATGATGCGCCTGTGCTTCTGGGACGGACAGTGGAAGAGAATCGCGGCGCAGCGCTATCAATGCACAGCTTGGAAGCATTAGGTTTTTTCGCCCATATTTCAAGATTTTATTCTATCAATTTAGCGTAGCTCAAAATTCATTTTTGCGCTCTCTAGCGGTGTGAAAAATCAAGGTGTTCATTACCCGACCGTCACCGTTACATGTACCAAATTTGTTCAGTTCACGACCCCCTGTCACCTGTCACCTGAACATTTGGTCAAAATGGTACAGTATACACGCCGTGGCAGGTCGATTCGGGTGTCGAAGCTTCGACGTCACCTAGGCAATTTATCACCGCGCCTCGTCGTTTGGCCGCATATATCCGTGTTGTAATGGCCAGCCAGCATGTGATGTGCACAGGCGTTTTGATTCGCCCGAGGTGGAGGAGTAGGTTCGGAGCAAGCCTGTCTCCGGTCCGGTAAGCCGGACAATCTCGGAGAGAGGCTTGGTACAAACTCAAGAAAACAAGGCATGTGTTCAGGGGCAACTTTCTCCACCATTTCAATTCAGATTGCTTCGGTGCAAACTGAAAATTTCTTCATTCGATACTAGTTTTCAATCCTAGCCATTTATTTTTGTAAGAAATTCAATCGTTCCCATTTTATACCGAGAGTTCTGAGCGATAACCTTCCAGATCAATTCCAGGTGACAGAATACATTTTTGCATGAATCCTCAGGTTTTATGGGCTCGATGAATGCGGAAGTGTTTTTCAAGAAGGTTCCTCAGCAAAAATGAAGTTGGTAGCTGCTTCGGTCGCCCAGAAAACATGCTCTCAACTTGATGTCCAAATCGGGCAGTTTGACATGGGCGATGCAAAGGGGCGAAAATTAGCGACGGGATGGCGTCTGAGGAGTGAATGATGATTAAATCAACAGCTTTTGGCTATTAGAATGTCTAATAATGTTTGTGGAATGAGGAGGATGTGGAGAGTCGCGACGCGCTGATGACAAATAATCACAAATTTGGCCGTTTTCCGTCTTGACCTAGCACAAGCAGTTCTGGTCATGTTGACCCCAAATAAAGCTCTATCCACATTAGAAATGTACACACTACAAATCTATCTCTTCAGAATTCTTTTATAACAAGCCGAAACAATTATATTCATATGTTTACATGGTCGTACTTTCGGAAAAGGCCCACAATGTCCGCCAGTTTCCGAGATTTTTTGAGGACCAAAGAGAAATCTGAGCAGAGCAAACTATTCTCGTGCTTCCTATCTACAATTGTTGTCGAAAGTCCGGATTGTTTGACGCGATTTCTGAGCCAGTAGGACGCGCAGAACACATTGCTGTTTTTCTTGAGTTTGGCACAAGCCCCTTCTCAGAATGTGCTGTTAAGCACGTGAATATCATGTGACTGAGAACGGCGGCTTGATCCAAACCTAGTGGAGGAGCAAGACGAGAAGCTGCAATTGATGGCATCACGCATCTTTGTTGGGAGCATCGTGTCAACGGAAGCCCCTATCCCCCCAGAATTTGCCTAACCTCCCTCTTCACCGGAGGGATGAGCTTTCCGGATCGTCGGAGCATAAAATTCCTTCGAGTTCCATACGAATACGCTCCAGCTTCCTCGCGGTACCGGTCGACACTTTTCAAAGTTGAAGTTGAACCGGATCCGATGTCAATGAACTTGAAATGCCATTCCCAGTCTGAATCCTGGACTGCTAGATCCTGAGTATACTCGGTCCGGTGAGAAGTCATTTGATAGCCAATTCCAAAGCTTGGATTGATTTTCTAGATCTTTCAACCCAACATTTATTTTGAAGAGACCCCCATGTACATAGAACTACATTTCAAAGACCCCGGCAGTTAAAGCAACGAATGCAACCTCCGTCCGATACCCAAACTCCATCTTCCCCTCCAGCGTATTCTTCAGCACACTCCCCGCCTTCCCATCATACCCCGTCTCCCGCATCCGCTGCTCCAGTGTATATGTCCCCTGATATACGCTACGTATCCACTCCATAGCGTTGTCCACAATATCATCCCTCAACACGCGCAAAACTCGTTTCCCGCATCCACTGCTCTAGTGTATAAGTCCCCGGATGTACGCTCCGTATCCACTCCATATCCTTGTCTACAATATCGTCCCTCAACACGCGCAAAAACGCCTTGAAGTCGTCCCCGACCGTCTTCGACCCGTCTCCACGCTGCTTGTCGCTCGCCAGCGGCGCCTCGAGCTTCGGACCAGTTTGCGTGGCTCGGGCAGCAGGGGTGCACTTCAATCTCGGTGCGGAATGCGTCGTCGATGGAGCAGGCGCAGGAACACGCGCATCGGAAGCAGCGCGACACTGCGGCAGAATCAGAAAAGCCGCCAGGATCGTCGAACTCGTCCCCGGGTCGAAAACATATCGACTTGGATAACACGGTTACGCCACGGCGTAATTCAGATGGATGGATGCACGCTTCAACGGCATCCTCCACGGCTGTATCCAAAGTTATTGCAGATGCATTGAATTCAGGGACCCAGGAGCGACGCCGTCGTTCAAACTCTTGCCCACAACCTTCGTCACTAGCCAAGGTATCTTCCCCGGTGTCCCCAAAGACATTGTCTCCTCCGGAGCGGCCGGCCGATGCGCCCAAGTCGCAGAAGGACGGAAAAGGAGATATCGAGAACTTATATGGCGGCGATCCACCAAGGCCGCTGAAGAAGACAGGTCCGGAGACCTCAAGCGCGAGCAGCGAGGGCCGCAAAAAGGGAGGCTCACTGACGGAGTGCGCCGTAATGGTGACCGGAGCCTTCACGGATGTCATCTCGGACGTGTCAGAGGCGGAGGTGCAGCGACAGAAGGAAGCTAAGGCGGCATTGATTGCGCAGAATGATTGATTGCGCAGAATGAGGCAGAAGAGATGGAATTTCGCGCGGCGAGGCAGGCTCTTCGGTACGTCGAGTTGCGTCCGCCCAAAAGCTGGGCGGCCATAGATACTAAGCAGTCGGCAGCACGAGTCTCGCCGCGCAGCTGAGGTTGTATCGTACATTTGGGTGTCTGGGTTGTTGTACAAGGTGTAATATATGAAGTCAAATACATGCCGTGCGCGCGCAACGTGTTGTATTACATCAGTCCCAAAAAGGATACCACGCTTGACCCTGTCCTCGACTAGACTGTCCTGGTCCCAGTAACTCAAGGGAGCTTCGCTTCTGGCCATGAATCTGAGTCGATACTTTGTGGCACTCCGTAACGCTACGCGACGCGCTAATTCGTCACGCGCATCCTGTTATTGATGGACGAAGACCCTGAATTCTTCTATGTTGATGAGCCCCCGATCCGCGGGAGCGGCAGGTATAGGCGACGAGAAAGGGGGTGCGCAGGAGCTGCAGCACAGTGGACCATCGTCGCAGACGCTCCACGACGCTGAGGACGTGGACGGGGGAGTGCGGAGATGGAATTGCCGTGATGCGTATGCGGACGGTGGTGCGGCAGGGGGAGATGTGCGCAGCGGGGTGTGGGTGCAGCTGAGGGCGACGGTGGGACGCGAGGAGGGTGGGCTAGGATTTGATAGATGCGGCGCGGGCGATAGGGGCGCGCGCTGTGGACAAGGGTGATGGCGGAGGCTGCACCAAGGGGTACACAGGCGGCGGTGTCGGGCGGTGAGGGGCGGGGCGCATTGAGAAGAACGTGGGCGCGCGCGGGGAAGCGACGAAGCTGACGTGGTGATGGGGAACGACTGTCCCAGGCGGCACGTACAATGGGGAACGCCTGTCGCGTGCACGCTAGGCTTGAGCAATCGGTGAGACGCCACCAAGGATGCTCGTAGTGCGCGGGGAGGTAGCAAATGTGGTAAGGGTGCGAGGCTCGTGAAGTGTGCGGGGGCGACGAATGCGGTGCGCGCGATGGCCAATAGCATGCGCAGGTGCTATGCGTGGTGTTGGGGGTGAGTTTGACCGGGCGCGTCGAGTGGGGAGGTTGGGACTGCGCCGAAGACCTAGGTGGGCACGATGAGGGGAGAAAGATGGCGTCGGCGATGGGGAAGGGTGGCCACGGCGGCTGCGGATGCGGTAGGTGGTGCCAGCGGTGGCGAGGGGCGCCGGGTCGAGCCATGAGGACGGTACCCTCGCTCAAAACGCTCGCGATACGGAGGACAGCGAAAAAGACGGTGCAGGGCGACAAGAAACGGCAGCGACACCTGCGGCGCATGCCACCGATGATGCGCGTTGTGTGCTCGGTACGCGTGGACGTGGTGTGGAGTGTGTAGGCCTCGTACGGCGTCGGGGATGGCATAGTGCCCGCGGGCAACAGTGTCGCAGTCGCCGGCGTTGCGCAGCACGTCGTCGATGCGCGTCGAGGCTTCTTAGCCGTTGGGTGCATCTCGCGCGGGTCGTGCTGCTGTAGATGGGGCGGGGGGCAGCCTGCGGCGCTGGCAGTCGCAGCGCATGTTGTACGTGAACCTCGAGCGAGGTGATAATCGAGGGCGCGCACGACGGGCGGTACGAGGCCGTCACAGTGTATGTGCCACCCGTAGAAGGTGAGGAACCGAGATAGAATGGATAGAGAGAAAGTGTGGGAGGGGAGGGATTGGAGGGAGACGAGGAAGGGGAAGGGAAAGGAAAACGCACCTGATTGCTAAAATCCGCCCATCAAGCATGTGGCCGCTTCAGCAGCGCTAATCAATCGCAGCGGGGGTGAGGGAGAGTGAGGATCTTCGGTCCTCGCTTTGGCGCCGTAGGTCGAAGTGTCACGAAGCGGCTACAGAAAAAGGATGTCGTCAGTGCGCGTTCTTGGTGCTGCATGGATCAGCACTAACAAAAAAGAGACGGACCGTTGCATGAAAGCAGCAGCAGTGGTACTCGATTACTCAGCCATGGGAGACGCAGCGTGCAGGGCGGAGACGGAGGGAAAGACCGTACGGAGGGGAAGACGCAGACTTGGGCAGCGAGAAGCGTAGGCCGGTTAGGTCGGGATGGGTGTCGGTGGGTAGGCTCTGGCTAGGCGGATAGGAGGGCTAGCGGAAGGCGGAAGGCGAGGGTGGTGAGTGAGGGGTTAGGACGCGTCATCACAGGTGACGACGACCACGTGCGCGGAAACGAACGCGTCGTGTCGGCACGTCGGTGCGGCGGCGTGGAGGAGGGTACGCGATGTGTAGGCGATGTAGAGGGTTAGCGGCATATGTTAATTGATAGTGGTTAGGAGAAGCGAAATTATGGATAGGAGCGGGTAAGGAACTTATAGCTCGGACGTAAGTGAAATGGCGGGAGTGTATGACGGTCGGATTGCACTTTTATTCCCACGCAACACTTTTTAATACGCGCAACACTTTCTGGTGCATGCAACACTTTCTTCCGTTGCGCGACACTTTTCAACACTTTCTTCCCAGCCCGGCACACGATACTTTTAGTTTTGTCCACAACACTTTCCTATTTCCAACCACACTTTAAAACCAGCGTCCCCGGAATGCGTGTTTCGTCAACGCGGAGAGTAAAGAAAAAAAAAGAAGAGGGTATGTTTGTCGTCGAAGCATGAAACTCGCAAACTCATCGAGCCATTCCATATTTAATATCCGTCGAATATCTATATCATGGAGACTCTAGAGTTACACAAAATGTAGAATAACACGAAACGGAATAAAGAGAAAGTCCTTGTTCGTAACGGGAAGGCGATACAAAAAATGAAGAATTCGAAAAGAAATCCCTGTTTGTGCAAGGTGATACGATTGAAGAAAGAAGTAAAATGAACGCCCCTCCCTCAATCCTGCCCTCCTAGTGGAAATGCCGGATTTTTGTGGTCCAGGGAACCTCCAAATAGATCTTCTCCCTTGCGTTTCCCCGTTTCCACCATCACGTCCGCTAAATTCATCACCTCTGTTGTCTCCCTCAATCCCGTTTCCTATTTTGCTCGATCCCAGGATACCGTTGTTCACTCCTCCTCTTCTGAGTCCTCTCCTTCCAGTTGCTCTCGTCCGACGTTCGGCTCTTCCACGATCACAACCACAACCACTGTCGTCAACTCGGGGAGGCACTGGAACCTCCGGCTGGTAGATTGTTACCACGGCTGCGCCTCCTCCACGCCCTCAACCCCGACCTCTGTCTGCCTCACCGCGCTCTCTCGCTGATCTTGAACGTCCGGCAGGCGGTGCAACGAATGGGTGTTAACACCGAGACTCTCGACAGCATTTGGAGGCGCTAGGTGGTCCGGCTGGTTGATCGCTGGCACGGTTGCTCCTCTTCCACGTCTCTTTCCACGGCCTCTGTTTTCCCCACCACAATCGCTCGCTGATCTCGAGCGTCCAGCAAGTGCTCCATGACCGTGAGCATGACCCTGAGGCTCGATTTTGTTTGTTTACTCCTCTCTGCCCGCTTCGCAGTCCATAGCATTAGTGTCTACCGATAACGAGGGTAGTCTCTTGCACTGACTTCCCGCTCACAAACGAGTCCTGAGCGAAAGGTACTCGAGCAGATTGGTCAAGTCATCGACAGTGTCCCCTGAGCTTGACATCTAAGGAGGAGTCCCATCGAGGTCCGAGTTCCTATCCGAAGGCATGAAAGCTCAGTGCTCACAGCTGGATCGTCCTCGTACGGTCAGTGGGAGCGATGAGGGGACAATAACACTGTCGATGGACATGGGAAAAGAAGAGAGTTAATTATCTTGTCTACGCCGCCTTAACAGCCGGAACACCTCCTGTTCGTCAGCAGATCCCGAATACCAAAATTAACGTTCCAAAGCCCCCCCGAAAGGTTCCTTTTCAACATGGTGGAAACTTCGGTCGGATTGGTGTGGGCCATGCCCTTGGTATACAGTAAGCTACTGGTACGCACTCCAGAAGTACGCCGGCCAAGCCGGACGCACTGCTAAGACTAGGCTTGGCACTAGGGCACGATTGGCTGGCCTCGGCCATATTTCAACATCCCCGAGCCCGCTGACGCTGACGTAAGTGATATTCGGCGACAGTCATTGACTCGGGCACCTACGGTCGGCCTCGCTCATCGTGCCTGTAAGTGGCACAGCCAAATCTGGGCTTCCGGGGGGATATCAAGAGCAAGATGGATGAAACAATTCTCAGAAACAACAACAACCCAATTTCAACCAAGTTGAACTTTTCTCCTTCCATTTCGAGCGAACAATAATGTCTACATCTACACACTCGCAGTCCCATAAGAAACCCATCCTCGTCATCGGCGCAACCGGTGCGCAGGGGCAGGGCCGTCATCGACACGCTGCTCGCGCCGGACGCGGAGGGGCGGTCCTCATTGTACACTATTCGTGCGTTCACACGGGACCCTACAACCGCGTTCTCGCAGGAGCTTGCAAAGCGCGACGGCGTTGAGGTCGTGCAGGGTTCGTTCATGGACTTCGACTCCGTGGCAAGGGCGCTGAAAGGCGCGTATGGCGCGTGGGTGAACACGGACGGGTTCACGGTTGGGGAGGCGGCGGAAATTGTGCGTACCATTCATTGATATTATGCCGGGCAGAAACTAACCTGACATTTGGATGATGTAGTACGCGGGGATGCGCATATACGAGGTCGCGAAGCGTGTACCTTCGCTGCGGCACTATGTGTGGAGTAACCTGCCATACGTCCTCAAGGTATGATTGGGTTCTGTTCGATTTGGGTTCGGGGCTTACATGCATACAGAACGGGGGCTTCAACCCGGATTACGCGGCGGACCACATGAACGCGAAGGGCCGAGTAGGAGAGTGGCTGAACGTGCAGCCATCAGGGCTCGGCGAGGAGCTCACCTGGAGCCAGGTCACCACCGGGCCGTACATGGAAACACTCAAGGCCGTACGTAACATACAACTTCTTTCCAAATTTCAAGGCTCACGATGAAAACATAGGGCCTCTTCGAACCTCTCAACGTCCGGGAAGACGGCACAGTCGTCTTTGCTTCCCCGCTCGAGGACGGGCACGTCCCGCTCATTGCGCTGAAAGACATCGGCTGGTGGGCGCGCTACACGTTCGACCACCGCGCGGAGACCTCTGGGCGCGATCTCAACATTAACTCCGAGTGCGTGCACTGGGACGACCTCGTCAAGACCTTCACGAAGGTCACCGGGCTCCCCGCGGTGTACAAGCGCCTCTCGATCGAGGAGTACTTTAGCGTGTTCGAGGCAGAGAAGCTCGAGGCGCCGCTGGCGAGCGACAAGCAGCGTGGAGACGGGTCGAAGACGGTCGGGGACGACTTCAAGGCGTTTTTTGCGCGTGTTGAGGGACGATATTGTAGACAAGGATATGGAGTGGATACGGAGCGTACATCCGGGGACTTATACACTAGAGCAGTGGATGCGGGAAACGAGTTTTGCGCGTGTTGAGGGATGATATTGTGGACAACGCTATGGAGTGGATACGTAGCGTATATCAGGGGACATATACACTGGAGCAGCGGATGCGGGAGACGGGGTATGATGGGAAGGCGGGGAGTGTGCTGAAGAATACGCTGGAGGGGAAGATGGAGTTTGGGTATCGGACGGAGGTTGCATCGTTGCTTTAACTGCCGGGGTCTTTGAAATGTAGTTCTATGTACATGGGGGTCTCTTCAAAATAAATGTTGGGTTGAAAGATCTAGAAAATCAATCCAAGCTTTGGAATTGGCTATCAAATGACTTCTCACCGGACCGAGTATACTCAGGATCTAGCAGTCCAGGATTCAGACTGGGAATGGCATTTCAAGTTCATTGACATCGGATCCGGTTCAACTTCAACTTTGAAAAGTGTCGACCGGTACCGCGAGGAAGCTGGAGCGTATTCGTATGGAACTCGAAGGAATTTTATGCTCCGACGATCCGGAAAGCTCATCCCTCCGGTGAAGAGGGAGGTTAGGCAAATTCTGGGGGGATAGGGGCTTCCGTTGACACGATGCTCCCAACAAAGATGCGTGATGCCATCAATTGCAGCTTCTCGTCTTGCTCCTCCACTAGGTTTGGATCAAGCCGCCGTTCTCAGTCACATGATATTCACGTGCTTAACAGCACATTCTGAGAAGGGGCTTGTGCCAAACTCAAGAAAAACAGCAATGTGTTCTGCGCGTCCTACTGGCTCAGAAATCGCGTCAAACAATCCGGACTTTCGACAACAATTGTAGATAGGAAGCACGAGAATAGTTTGCTCTGCTCAGATTTCTCTTTGGTCCTCAAAAAATCTCGGAAACTGGCGGACATTGTGGGCCTTTTCCGAAAGTACGACCATGTAAACATATGAATATAATTGTTTCGGCTTGTTATAAAAGAATTCTGAAGAGATAGATTTGTAGTGTGTACATTTCTAATGTGGATAGAGCTTTATTTGGGGTCAACATGACCAGAACTGCTTGTGCTAGGTCAAGACGGAAAACGGCCAAATTTGTGATTATTTGTCATCAGCGCGTCGCGACTCTCCACATCCTCCTCATTCCACAAACATTATTAGACATTCTAATAGCCAAAAGCTGTTGATTTAATCATCATTCACTCCTCAGACGCCATCCCGTCGCTAATTTTCGCCCTTTGCATCGCCCATGTCAAACTGCCCGATTTGGACATCAAGTTGAGAGCATGTTTTCTGGGCGACCGAAGCAGCTACCAACTTCATTTTTGCTGAGGAACCTTCTTGAAAAACACTTCCGCATTCATCGAGCCCATAAAACCTGAGGATTCATGCAAAAATGTATTCTGTCACCTGGAATTGATCTGGAAGGTTATCGCTCAGAACTCTCGGTATAAAATGGGAACGATTGAATTTCTTACAAAAATAAATGGCTAGGATTGAAAACTAGTATCGAATGAAGAAATTTTCAGTTTGCACCGAAGCAATCTGAATTGAAATGGTGGAGAAAGTTGCCCCTGAACACATGCCTTGTTTTCTTGAGTTTGTACCAAGCCTCTCTCCGAGATTCGCTAAATCCGAGTTTTATTTCTCACTTGCTTGAAACTAAGGGTCAAATACATATGACGTTCCAAGTGTCACATTATTCATTTTGGAAGAAAAATCTCTCGAGGCAAAAAAAAACTTGGGCTCAGATCACAGAATGATTCCATATCACATCTATGTATACTAGGTACCTATATCATGCATCTCCTGGAATCGGGCTATAATCAGGTAGAGCGAGGGCCTTCGGAAGGTGCCGAGATAGCACAGCCACTGTGTCATCATCTAGATGTAATCACAGTCCTTGAAACGAAAACTGATGAGCTTTGAATCTGAGGTGAAGATATATGGTACAGTACAGCTGTGGGTATAGTAGTGTAATCAGAATATTTCATGAAGATGAGGATGCATATTTCTCTTGTCCATCCAACCTGGGCACAGCGGGCAAGGCTTTGGGTTCAGGGCTTAAGGGCTAGGGTATGTGGGATGGGCACACAATTTCGCTAGCGCCGGTTCGAGGCTCTGGGGCAGTACTTTATTTTGCTCATCTGGCATCCACCCAGAACTCTACCTAGAATCCCACAAATATTTGAGAAGCAGTATGATGGCATATGGATAAACTGTGCATACTCAGATTTGACATTGGTATTGCAGGAATGACCCTTACTACTGAAAAAATCCACTAAAGAAAAGCAAGTGTTTGTGATCAGAAATCCATCAACTTGACGGGTTTTTGACCGTGTCCTGTCACGGATCATGTGCCATGTGACCGGCAATGTGTCGCACATTCTCATACCCTAGTTGTCAAGTGCCTGCAGGTGCAAGGCAGTAATTAGAAGGTAGAAGGCTTATATATGAAGAAAATCCCTCCCTTGACCACCTAATGGTATACCTATGGGGTGTCTGCACAGGAGGCATCATAGCTGTTTATCAAATAAAATGATGGACACTAGCAAGATTGAGCCGGCAATCGGAATTTGAACTGTGCCCATCCCGTGTACCATAAAGGGCACTCTCCCACTTTGATCTAACATAGACTTGCAATATAGATGCGGAATGTTGATTCTTGCAGAGACAGTGTTGGCGCTGCAATAGCCATAGGGAAAATTGATGCAGGGGCTGTGCTGATGTTGGCCAATTCATCCGAAGGTTTGTTTTGCCCTCGCTCTACCTGATTAAAGCCCTATTCCTGCGGGAGATGCATGATATAGGTACCTAGTATACATAGATGTGATATGGAATCATTCTGTGATTTGAGCCCAAGTTTTTTTTTTTGCCTTAAGAGAATTTTCTTCCAAAATGAATAATGTGACACTTGGAACATCATAAATACATCACCCTATTCATAAAATTGCTTCTGTCTCTGTCTCTCCATCTGTCTGAAGCCTTTCAATCTCCGCTCATCTCCACTGATGCCATATCACCGTGGCAACAGGCTGCCCAGCTCAAGAGTTCTCTTTCCCGCCAGCGTCCGATCTGTATCCTTGGTGGGTGCCCCATGCGATCAGCCAGAAGAAGTATGGGAATCCACGCCCACCGACACCGGTGTGGCCAAACATGCCGGGATATCCGCTGCCATAGGCCCTGTATACAACATTAGCGGTGAGCATTTTCATTTGTTATTATGCCAACTCACTGGGTCCCATATATGATTCCTTGTTGCACCATGTGCAACGAAGCACATAGCTGTGCACACTTGTTTAAAATGGAGTTGACGTACCTTCGTTCCGGCCTGAGAATAGATTGGATGAGGGGATCATGGTTGCTTTACCCCTGCCATTGCCAAAGGATGTGATAGAGTGCGAGGAGCCCCTGCTCGAGATGATACCACTGGGGTGCTCGGATGTCAAGGAGTCGCCTCCACTGGAGGAGCTTATGCCGAAATTTTTGCTGCTACTGATGGAACCAGCATTGCCAGAGCTTTCACTCATACCACTGCTGCTGAAGCTTTCACTCTCGCTGCTGCTGCTAGCTCTCCCCACCACCGCTCTCCTCACCACCCATCGTTTGGATAAGTGTCATGAGGACCAGCCCCGAGAATCGCTGAGTAACGGCACAAAAATTAAAGAATAGGTTGGGTTGAAGGCAAGAACAGAGGCACTGCGAGGCCTGCTACCGGTGCATTTTATGCAGGGTGCAGTGCCTGGCTCATTGACTCCCAGTGCAAACCTTTGAACTGGAATTACGATTCCGCATGGGTATCGGTATGGACCCGCAATTTTTTTGAGGGACTGGGGTATATCAGCGCCCCGCAGGCCACCCATACGGGTTTAAATCC
The DNA here is from genome assembly GCA_029378375.1 of Mycena olivaceomarginata. Classification (NCBI taxonomy): domain Eukaryota; kingdom Fungi; phylum Basidiomycota; class Agaricomycetes; order Agaricales; family Mycenaceae; genus Mycena; species Mycena olivaceomarginata. The sequence goes on along the minus strand of JARKIC010000115.1, from coordinate 359,571 downwards.
ACGGGTCGGTTGGGTACGGTATTGGTGGGTCCGGGTCTGTGGTATACTACTCCCGGCATCTTGCTTGCCGGACTTCCTTTGAACTCATTTCCACTCTACATAAATTGGCCTGGTCAACCTCGCCAACCTCGCCGTTCAGTTTGTCTTCAAGGCTCTTGCTGGGACTAGATTCGGACACAGTGGTCTAAAGCATCACGGAGCCTTGAGTCTCCGACTACTGTACTATTTCAGCCAACTGTTCAGGTGACGGGTGACGGAGGGTCATGAACTGAACAATTTTAGTACAGGTGACGGTGACAGTCTGATTTTTGGGCCCAAATAGGCCTAAAAAATGCCAAAATTTCGGGTCCGGCATTCGCCAAAATACCATTTATGGTAATTTCCCCAGGATTGCCGAGGAATGAACATCTTATCCAGTGAACATCTTGGGTGACGGTGACACCTGTGAACATTTGGTCGAAATAGTACAGTAGTCTCAATACCCGACTGTCACAACATCCCAATTTGGGAACCCTGTCGCGACAGTCTGGGACATAACCGGGCATTTAGCCGGACCTCTGCACTATATGCCATCACTGCGTAGCACCGCCCCCATCATTGCTCTTTTCGGACTCCCCTCCCTGTATTGCATCTCCCTAGAGCTCCCCGATGCGTCTTTTGGGCTAGAACTATGCACACTACCTCTTTATTACCTCTAATCCCTTGCATCTGGGGACACACCTCGTTTCCAAGTATGTACTGCACATCCACAAGTGGTTTGTGGAGTCTATACCAGAAGAATAGGACTGGGACTGCCCCAGTCCTATGAAGTAGGACTCAGTCCCATTTCTTTGGCTAAAATGTGAAGCAATGCCGACACCCATGTGACTAATATGGGAGCGGCAATCGCTCTCGCTTGTGCACTCTCGACATCGTTAAGTAAGTAAAGTGATGTTACATTTATCGGCCATCGACATTTGGTATTTAATCTTCGCCTCTTGCATGCCACAATGCTGTTCTACTTCGCTTTCCTTCAACTTCATTTGCAGGATCAACCTCTTGCTCACGCTTTCGTCGTCGCGTTCGAGACAGTCCGGAAGTATCAGATGGGGCAGAGGTGTCAGGGGGTTGAACCGGCAGTGATGGTGGTGGTAGCGAATGCACATAGTCCGATCCAGAGACATTGTAGTCAGCCATAGCATAATCTGACTCTCCTATGGCTATTTCCAAGTAAATATATACCTCTCATAACTGAAAGCGTGCTTACCATGATAGTTTGGTTCAAGTGCAGGATCAAACTCAAAAGCCGTGTTCCAGTGCAACTTCAAAGGCCCGGGATGGTGCACAGGAGATGGAAGAGGATAGTTGAGTGTTGAATTGCCAGAAATTATATCTGCTTGAGCTCATTTAACGAACACCAACTAAGCTGTTCAACTTACAGTCTGTCGAAACATTCCTCCTGGCCGTTGTTTAAATCATCTGTTTGATGTCCTGTCAGCATAGGGTGAAAACACAACACTCTCACTCATACTTGGCAGCTCAAGAGACAACCCAGACTCTGTATCTGCTTTCGGTAAGAACAACAACAATAAATTGCACAAAATAATTTACTCACCCGGTATTGCGGTATCTGACAGGGCAGCTACTGGCTGGCACCGTTTGATTTGAACACCCTTCAATGGTCCCACCCACAACACCTTCATTTGAGTGTTGATCTTCCCTCGTTGAGTTACCCAATCACGCCGAGCTTGCTTCTCAAACTCCAACGCTGCCCGAAATGTTTTCAGCTCCTCCCTCAAGTCTGTCCATCGCTTGTCGAGTTTCAACTCTGCCTGGCCCAGCTGAATCTGCTCTTGGAGGGCATGACCACACATGAGGGAAAAGCGCCATTCCTCCTGTCCCTCCTCCCGATCCTTGGCCAAGGCATCATAAGTCGCAAGATCATCTTTTCGCTCCTCCCTCTGGTGTGTGCTCCATCCCGCTCGCTGATCGGATAGGTGCTCGCGCTCAGAGGGGCCATTCCAGTGCAAGAAGCGATGTTCATCAACTCTGTCAACTACAGCAGCAAGTCCTATGCCCATAGGACTGAGTCCTACGCCAATAGCACTGAGTCCTACTCCATAGGACTGGGCAGTCCTAGTCCTACTCTTCTGGTCACTCCTCGGGTTTGTGGCCATCAAACTGCTCCAGTGGTCGCCGAAGAGTGACTGAGATAATGGAACGGGGGTGCAAACATACAGCTGGATGGGGAAAAGGGCATAAATTAGGAAGAAACAAACAGGTACAATCTGATTCGAGCCATCTGCTTAAGATACGAGTAAAGTAACAAGGGGCTGGTCGGCCACTTCGCGGCCTCCCAACCTCTTTTGTGAGGTTATTTCCTGTCTGTTTGCAAATGGCCATGATTTCATGCATGACTGACTTCAGTTGAGTGGAATTGAATTGATGAGTGCTCGGGGGATTGCGGAGCGGTCCCCGTCACCCTTTATTGACCACAGAAATTCGTAAAAAGTGCCTGTTTGCATAAGGAAACAAATAATAAGATCAGTCGAACAAACAGAGAGACATAATTTGCTATGCGAAGGAGATGTACAGTGGTATCAATGAGGTTTAGGGCCACAATGTGCGGTGCAATCTTGTGTTTTGTAGATACTCCAACATGGTCGTAATGAAAATAGGTTTTAAATTTTGCTATATAATGTGGTTGAGTTTTCAGATAAACCTATGTTTTATCTTGCTTTTTCTCGTGAGGCAATGATCCAAGTGAAGCGGCCAAACCCATTGAAAAGCTCATGAGACTGTGATTTAACAGTCCACATGTCGGAAAAATCCCGGGCGTAGTACAACGAAGTATAACACCATATATTCCATGACAAGGCCGTATGCCTAACCGTGGCTTATAACATTTGTCAGAAGTTGATATATGCAGTCATAAGCCCGGAATTGTGACACAATTCCGGCAATTCATTTTTGCCAGCATCTCTATCTTTATAAAATTATGCCTGTCTGAATCCTTTTGGATATGATTTCGGAAACTGAGTCAGTAATCACAAAACCACTGCCGGTGTATGGTAGCTCTGAGTGCAGACCAAATTTGAGCAAGACAATAAGAATCTTTGTTTTTTTTAAAAAGGTTGCAGTCAAGTTCAGAATTTTCTCCCCAGCCTATCCTTCAAAGCGAGGGCGGGATTGATGAGGTTACAAGTAAATTCAAGTCACTGGTGCCTGGCGCTTAAATTAGCGCCTCAGAAACTATAACAGTGATCAAAAAACGGAATTTGGCATTGTGTACACTTTTATAGGTGCGCATGCGCTTGAAGTTGATCATGGGGCCAAAAGCCCTGAGAAAGTGCCGTTTATTGAGCGCTTTCAAAGGTCTGGACCCAACGCTTACAAAGCCTCGGGCCTGATCTCCCCAAAGCGGAGTTTAAAAGGCTTCAGACAGACATGGATAATTTTATAAAGAGGGAGATAATAATAATACACGAAGTATCAGCTGCCTCGGCTAAGCGTAGCCGACACCGGAACACAGTGAGTGTTCCCCATATAAATGCCGTGACTTGACAAATTCGGCTTCTTTCTCTTGTCCACCTCATCATCCACTCAGGCCCCCTGCTTGCACATCCGCAAAATCCCAGTCAACGAGGACCTAGCCTCTCGCAGCCAGATGCTTCAATAATACTGAACTCGTACCTCGTTATATTGAAGTCTGTTATTAACCGCGGGGGTCCGATCAGGGTAAAAGCTTGTTACATAATCTGCACAGCCACACTGCCGGATTTCGATGTTTTGTGCCTACAGGATAGATACTTAAACTAGTTTTTGCTGCAGATGTATCTATACTAGTACACTGAATGTTCCTGCCTGCTCAGATTTTTTAGTTAGAGCTCAGAATCCAGGTAGATGAAGCACTGAAGCATGACATGTGACTATCACTTGTGTTGCACTTTGAGCCTCAAACAGCACTCTAAAAGTCCAAATAAATTGGAGGGGCTTTTAATGGTGAATCAACCATTCTGTATGCTGGAATTTCTTGAAAATATTGATGCTAGTTTCACGGTCGCCTTTCAAAGAGCGGTGTCGCTGTGTTGATTATATAACAAGTGCTTACCCCAATCGGGACCCCGCGCTTAACAACAGACTAGCCGGCTCCCACCACAGATACAAAGACAGCATTCTGGAACATGTATATGAAAGTTGCAGATGAACACGACAAAGAATTCCAACAGAAATATAGCACTGATCTGATTCTTGATGTAGCTCTGATCTTTGTATGTAGTGCCAGAACTTACCGGTGAAAACCAATCTGACTTATTGCAGGCCGGTCTATTCTCGGCCGTTAATTCTGCATGCATTATTTAAATACAAGAGTAACTTACACCGGACGCTCAAACTATGATCGTCACCGTCAAAAGCCTCCTCTACATCAGCTTGTTCACCACGATGCTTGCTGCCTTGCTTGCGTTGCTCGGCAAACAATGGGTCATGTACTACCGAGCAGAGGTACCGTTGAACAGCGCGGGCTCGAACGCCAACGTAAACTCAATGGTTTACGTAGATGGAAATTTGAAGCTGTCCTGCAGATGTTCCCCCTCCTATTGCAACTTGCATTGCTGCTGTTCTCGGTCGCTTTATGGGGAAGCAAGCTTCCCCATTCATTGGTATGGCGTCGAAATGCAGATGCTTACAAATTGCACGGGTGCATCGCTTTTGTAAGCACCGTGCAGCGCTCCTAAGCAGACCGGTTCCGGCAGTCAGACCGGAAGTAAGCTTCCCCTTCTATGTGGACTACCATTGTCCACATACATCATATTCCCTCTATCTGTGGACCATTCATCGTTCGATTGCGGCCATTGTCCTTGCATTAACTTTGTTCGGCTTTTGCTCCTACATTTTCTTTCTGACATCTGCCATTGTGTCCCCAGATTCACATTTCCAAAGTCCTCTCGTGCCTGTCACGAAGGAAGTGATTCTTAAGACGTGGTGGCTGCTGAAATTCTCTTTCACAAACCTGCCCGAATTCATTGCGCATGTTGGTCTATTGGTGTCTTGATTCCTCAAGTCTAGGACCCATATCCTTCCATCTTTCAACTCACAAACATCGAACTATGCTGAACAGCCAATATGGGTGAGCTATCCGGATTATTATCTCTCCGGAACATCGACCGAGGTACCCGCCGTTGTGTGGATGTTAGAAACATCCACAGATCCCATGATGGTCACTGCTGCAGCTGAAATGGTGATCGACCTCCAGTGGCCACTGGTGCTCGATCTGACATCATCGGCCGCTTGTCTGGAAGAAATCTTCTGATCTTGTTTTGATCGCAGCTTCGATGGCACCGAATTTGTGATCAAACCTCGGGAGGATATGGAAAATCGTGCAATCACATGCAGTATGGCATTTGGGACCCAATGCCTCAGCTCATTGGATTGGTACCCTTCGCTGTCCTCCCTCCTCTCTCCCCTCGACCCACCACAGTCACTACACCAGACTCCCCTCCTCCCCTCTGCCCTGGCGCCTGGCCCGGACACTGGGACCTGCGGGCCTCTGGCCCCCCAGATGTGGCCTACTGCTGTATAGGCTTGTGCCAGATACTATGGCCTCCACATAGTATGTCTGCCCTCGCTTCTTCCTGCCTTCTGCCTTCCGTCCTCCAGATCCCACCCCTGGTGTCCTCGGCCAAACCTCTCCGCCCTCAGCCAAACCTCGGCCCTGTCCTCTGGACCATCTGGAACCTACAGACAACCTCTGGTCTCCTCCTCCTTGCTCAAGGAGCTGGCTGACCTTCTTCAGGTGTTTCCTGGTGTTCTGTTTCTTCTGTTGGAACTTACTTCTCGGTCACATATTGCATCACATGTGGTACTGCATAGTTACATAGTCATATCAGTCACACATCACTTACACATAAAAGATGTGACACCTGGGCAGAGGATCCTTACCTTGTTCTCTAAGAGTCCCCCTTCCACCCAGGTGAGTAGATACCTTCCTTCCTCTTGTGTTGTAGATAGTATGCTAAGGATCCCCCTTCCACCCAGCCACTTGTTGTGAGCCGTTGCCAGTTGTTGCCCTTACACTGGTCAGAGAGCATGCAAGCATCACAGATGAGAAGCCTCATGTTCTATTACAGGGAGAATTGTGACCAGTCAGAGAGAGCAAGCAAGCATCAGCAGAAAAGAAGACTCACATTCTGTTGCAGGGAGAATCATGACTGGTCAGAGAGAGAGTGCAAGCATCACAGACAAGAGCACTCATGCGCTGTTGCAGGGAGAATCACAATCGGTCAGAGAGAGTATCCAAGCATCAGCAGATGAGAGGACCCACCCACTGTTGCAGAGAGAATCACAACTGGTCAGAAAGAGCATCCAAGCATCAGTGGATGAGAAGACTCACAGGCTGTCACAGGGAGGATTGTGACTGGTCAGAGAGAGCACACAAGCATCAGCAGACAAGAAGACTCACGACCTGTTGTCAGGGGAATTGCAACAGGTCAGAGAGAGCATGCAAGCATCAGCAGATGAGAAGACTCACATGCTGTTGCAGGGAGAATCATAAGGCTCCAACCTTTTGTTTTCCTTGTAGAAATTCGGGCAAAAAAAAGGAAAAGGTTTCAAAACATTTTAAAACTGTTTAAAACTGTTTATAAAAGGTTGTTTCTGCGAACATATAAGTAGACTCATAACCAGCTCTATGTTGAGTAACTAGACCTAGGAGTTGTATGCAATCTAATTTGAGTGAATTGGAGCAAAATTGAGAGAGAAAATGCGCGGGGAGTTACTCTACATTCAAGCAACCTGTCAGCAACGGCCTCTGGGTCGGCTACACAGCGAATAACTCGAACGAGAACCCCAACCAGGATAAACCCGATAGACGCTAGTAGCTCGTGTGTTCCCCGAGCAGTAGGACCAGTCGTACAATGTCCTCCCTAGGAGGCTGTATGTTCGTAGGTTGGGATGCGAGGCAGAACCCAGAACAAGTCGAAGAGGGTGTGATATTCACTTAGGTATATAACCCGGGGCATGGATACAACCCGTAGTATGGTGTGAAGGAAGTGGGGCAGGGTGGAGACAATGCCTATGTCAAGCCAAGGTAGAAGCCTGAGATTAGACGAGGTAGAATCTACTGTACATGGAGATTCTACTGTGCTTATATAGGCTTCTAATAAATTAAAGTGATTGTGGTCAATCGCGATCAGTTCCTGCACCGTAGCATTAAGGAGCATTAATGCTGATGCTCCTGGACTCCTCTGTGTTGGTTTCCGTGGTGTCGGTGGACCTAGGAGACCCGATGTTCGGGTTTCCTAGTCCTAAGTGTCATTGTATGCAGTGGTTCAAACCCCAATCGGGTTTGCAACCACTCCTGTACTTCGTGTACGCTTCTATATCAGCCCTTGGTGCGTCCGGGGACTAGAGTCCGTCTGTACTGGTTCCTAGTCCCTAACGTCTTCTGTATCCTGTGGCGCAGACTCCCTGAGTCTGTGGCTTTAGAATCCGAGGCCAGGTTTCAACCGTGAGAAGGTCACGTGGTGTCATGAGAGTCCCGTGCCGCTAAGATGCGTCTGTATCCATACAGACGCATTGCACGAAAAATTAGAACCTGGGTGATTCATGCCATCACCCCCCCTCTTCAAGGTTGTTGTCCTCAACGACCTGTAGGTACCGCGTCCCCATCTTCCCAATATTTCCTTCAAGGCGAGTTTTATCCTTCAAGATTTTCCTGCGTCGTGGGGCTTATTGTCACTGCCCATCGATTACTACCCGCGGAGGCGTCCTTCTGTCTTCTCCGTTTGGGAACCCGCCATCCAAATTATCCAGTGTTCTCCCTTTGTGGTGGTCCCGTTATCCGGATTGTAGATACCACGGCATGGTTGTAGGACTTATTGTCACTGCCTATCGATTATTGTTGCGCCGGCGTCCCCAATGTCTTCAGTGCTCGACTCCCCATGTCGTGGTATTTCCTTTCCTCTGTGGTTTGACCCGGGTCGAAGGTGTCCGGGTTATGCAACCCGCCCTTACCCCCTATACGCCTACTTCGGCTAAACTTGCTGAAGTTTTGATGGCCGTGAGTGTTCCCGTTGTTATGGCGGCCAAGGAGGATTCTTTTGATCTACTTCCAAAAGTAGGCCTCGCTTAGTGCTTCTTTCCCGAAGCACTTTAAGCTTTTCTCCTTGAAACATGGGCTCTGGGTTCTGAACTTAATCAGGACCTCGAGCCCTTCCGTTCCCGTTCTTCCTGCAGCACGCCACTTCCTTTTCTTCACCATCATGCCCTCTCCCTTGCGCAACTTCGCGTTCCTCTGGAACCTGGGCCTTCGTTTCTTTCTGAATCCTTCATTGTCTCCTTGCCGCCGCCTGGACTGGGATCGCCAAAACGCGGATGGGACCCCGTTACCCCTTGGGTACGGCGCAGAAGATTTCCACTGTCCTCGTCGCCTATTCCATGAACGTTCGGACAAAGCGTCTGTCATCCTCGCGTTTGGATACAGCAGAGCTGACGAGGGCATGCCGGGTCCAGAACCCGTCCCTCAAAACGACAGGGTTCCTTCGCCTCTGGTTGGCGACTTTCGCTGCCAGGGTGGGCTTTCGTATTTTCTTTCTCGACCCGTCGACGTCTCCCTGTTTTCTGTTGGACTGGGACCATTGTAATGCGGATGGAACCCGCCTCTTGCTCAGGGTATGGCATGGAGAGTTTTCGCACCCCCCGCCAATTCTTCCACGAGCATTTGGATACTGTGTCACTGGAGCCATACTTAGGACCAGTTTCCGGTAGTAGGGGTATCGTTGGGCCAGAACCTGTCCGTCGGCCAGACCTCCTTCTCCATCTATAGGCTCGCCACGTCTCGTTACCCTCCTGTCAGGGTATCCCATGTCTCTTTCCTCCAGTTCCTGACCCTAGGCTCTGGCTTCTCCTCCTCATCACCCCCCTATTCTTCCTGTCTTCGATTTCCGAGTCACCATAGAGGACTATCCTCAAGAGTGGTCACTGGACGCCATTGCGCACCAGCACTTCCTCGCGTGTGCGTGGCTCGGGTTCTGGTGTATCGAAGAGAGGGGTCCAGCCAGGTGGCCTATCCAGATCTGCTGGCTGCGACGTTCCGCAGCTGCTGCCCCTCCACCGGTATTCAACGAGTTCTTGGATCGGATGGTGTTGGCCTTTGAGAATCTCATGGCCGAGTATTGTCGAGCCTGTGAGGATCATGTGGAGGAGGACTGCCCTTTGCAAGCAGCTGTTCGAGCTGGTCGTGAGTCCTTCTGGTTGTGGAACCCGGGACCATCGTGCTAAACCCCCTGTGTGTAGCTCAACATGGAACACACTTTGTTCTGGATGAGCCGTCTCGGGTTCTGGGTTGCGTGGTCTGTTCACTACAACTGAACTTCTTGAGCAGTTGTTTCCGGCAGTCCTCTCAGACTTCCCTCTTGCACAACGCCAGGCGGAGTTCAATCGGCTCCGCGCCCGCCTCTTCTTCTCTTGTAACCCATCTTCGACATTCCCGGAAGACAGTTCAGTCCGGCAGTAAACCCATTGGACGCTCCAACGGGTATTGCTTGTCTCCGCCTCATCCCCTGGGATGGCTCCCATTCCGACGTACGGTCCGGGATTCAACCCGACCCCTCCTCCAACGTGGCTTCGGCGCGAGGTGCTACCGTGAGGTTTTCGTTCAGCGGAGTCTTGGAATACCTGGACGGTGAATCATTTATCAATCCCATGGAACCGCTGGTTGCTAAAGGTTTTCCACAGAGCTGGCGTCTTCGGACAGGCGGCGGGTTCCTACGAGGAACTTGCGCCTCCTGGGTGTTTTTTCGTAGGCAAAGAGTTGGACCGGGAGATCGCCACCGCAGGACTGTCCCCGAGCAATTTCCTGGGCACCACACTCCAGCCCTCAACCACCGCTGGGGAGAGGGTGTCCCTATCTTCCGACGTACCGCCTAGAACACAAAAGAGGCCCCATCAGCGCACCCCCACCGAACCGCGAAGCCGACCACGAGGCGAATAGAGCGCTGGTGTCCTAGTCCTCCGTGTCCTGAACTGCCTTCCACCGCGTCGACTCTCCCCACACGGTCCTCTTTTGTCGCAATGCAAGACCTCTCTCAGCCCCTTCGCTCCTTCCCGTTGGAGGGGTTCTGTCTGCAGGGAGCCGTTGTATGCACTCTGTTTCCTCCTTGTTGATGTTGTAACAACTCTGGCTGTTTGTGTGTGCTGGAGATCGTGAGAGAGTTACCCGGGAAGACCCCGTGGTGTTGTTCTCCATGTAAGTCGGTACACGCAACGTGTAGTTCCTGGACGAAGTTCTCCAATGCCTACGAGGATGGGAACGACACAGTGTTGCGGGGTTTCAGAGTGGCCTTTTGGGAGCACCTAGGGTCGGGGTTCCTTCCAGCCGTTGCATCCCGACCCCCGTCCGTGGATCTAACGCAAACTCGTGCGTAGAGCCTCCAGTCCCGAATTTCTTCGTCTGACGGATACCCTTCTCATAGGTCTCTCTTATACCTATAGAGAGTTCCTCAGTGAACTGCGCTCGGCCCAGCGTACTGTACGCGCCGAGGCACGTCGTCGTGCTGCCGCTGCTGCAACCCGAACCTCCAACCCCGTTGTCGTCATTTCCTCAGATTCAGAGGATGATGCTCCGCCTTCGAAGAGGCGCAAGACATCTCCTCCTTGTGAGGTGTCCTCCCCAGAGGTGATTGTTGTGACAGACGAGGACGTGTCCATGCACTCTCCTGACCCTCCCATCGGAGTGGATCCTCGCAACTACGACCCCACTCTGGAGCCTGCCCCAGCGGCTGTTCCCCCGGAACAGCACGCTTCTTCTTCACAATCTACACTGGACGATCCGTCATCCAACACCCCAGACTCACATTTCCTCAGGTTCCGTCTGCGTCCCATGGAGGCCCTTTCTCCCTCTTCACGTATGGCTTTTGTCGACAAAATAGTCAACTGGGCCGACCAGAGTGATGCAGGCGAGGAACGCGTAGAGAGCGCCCTGCTGTTTATGGCGGCTATCTTTAGCCAGGCAGGAAATACGCTGGGGCGTCGTCGGCGAGACAGGAAAGGGAGGGGTTGGGCTGCGTCGTAGTCGTGTTTTTTGTGATTTTCTGTAGTTCTCTCCAAATCTGGAAGCGAGCGTAGGGTTTGTCTCTTTTCGGCATGATAAGATTAGATTTCATTAAGATTTCTCACCAAAGGATTGACAAGTTGTAGACAGATTTGAGAGTGAAGGGTATGGGTATAACCCGTTCCACGGGTTCTTTGTTGCCGCCGCTGTTCCTTCCCTTATTGTTGGCTTCGCGCTATCTCCGAGCGTGCTTGTTCCAACTGGGCCCGCTAGGGCTGAGGCCCTCTTCAAAGGGGAGAACCGCTTCGGGTTCTTCAATCGGCACCAGGTCCAGGACATCAGAGGACGCGTAGGGGGGAGCCAGTTGGTCTCCTCATGCCTGAGCGGCTTCCAGTCCATCCATAAACACGGACAGTGCCACCCTGTTGGCGTCGCCCATCCTGATGACATAAGACTGTCCGCTAGGATTGGAGCGGGGACCTCGGGTTCCGCTCTGTCGGGTGGGCATGAATGTGGGCTCCCTCTGGGGTCCGGCTCCGCGTTGGCGCCCCTGTCTAGGTGCCGAGCCTCCATGCGATGTTGTAGGGTCAAAGTCCCTGGGTCTGGTTCGAAGTGGGGATGAGAAGTGGTAGTAAAGTTATGTGTACGTAGATGGAAAAGATGCCGAAAATAAGGGTAGGATGGGAGATGTGCGTAGATCCGAAAAGTACGTAGTGTGTAGAATTCGTACTGTCAAAGTAACAGTACCCGCCCGATGAATTGTAGGCAATTATCGGAGTTGGAAACAGTAGCCGGCGAAGGTCTAGAACGTAGGTGTTCTTTACCTAAGCTGTTAAACGGCGTCGAATCGTAGGGCAGGTTGGAAAAATAGTCAAAGGCCCTGCGCGAAGCACAATGGATTTGATGATTGGCAGCTGGAACAAATCCAACTGAAAGAAGCCGGTGGAACGTTCCGATAGGAAGCAGAGAGATACGAGACGTTGCTAAAAAGCGAAGTGTTGACGCGACTTGAAACTCGTTCGAGCACCTGATGTGGTGGTATAAAGCAAGCAAGAAGGTGATGCTATTTGTGTCACAAACAATTTTACATAATCGATCAATCACCCGGCGTGTCCGTTCTCGAAGACCGCCGGGGCTGCGCTACTTAATAAAAAAATGTAGATACGTGCCCATGTCAAGGCAAAAGCCAGTGGACCTCCCGGATGATTTTTCCCTCTACCCCAGACATGCAGAATGATACAATGGCTCAGCCGAATAGAAGCAACAGAAGCTAGGGGACAGCCCGCCAACTGTCCCAGTGTCAGCCCGCAACGACACTCTCCTGTGCATGGCCTACAAACCCAGGGCTTCAGAATCCACCATACGTTTGATCCCCTGTCAAGAAGTAGTACAAAAACATTTGTATCAGTAAAAACCCAAATAAAAACCCATAAATCCGACTAAAAGTCAAGATGTCCGAACTTGGAGCTCGGAGATGTTGCAGGAATATGTGGAAATGAATGCCTGTAAATCATTCAGGGCTTGCCTTGATGTTCGCGTTCGTGTTGCCGTTCTTGAGCTGCACCGGTGGATCACGAACTATCGTCTATCGGACATTAAGTCCGATAGACGCTGGTTAGGCGCCTGGTATGAACAAACCGAAACCTGGTTAAAACATTGGGAAGAAAGATATAATCAGTAGGTTCGAATAGGCAGTAAAATGGGGGTAAGGTTATTGATTGAGAAATCGAAGAATTGGAGGATATGAAAGAAATATAAAGTCGAAAATATCACCGTCCATATAGTTGTCTTCCAGATGCCCTTGGGATGTAATTCCGTCTCTCGGCCGTCCGACCCTGCAACAGCGGCCGGGTTTCGTTCTGGTGTCCCTGCCGGGGCGCGGCTTCTCTGTACGTCGAGGAGCCGCTTCGTCCTTCGGGGCCGGCGCGGTTTCTCCTTCTCTCTGCTCCTTGGCCCGGTTCCGCCTGTGGAACCGAAATCGTCATCAACCAGGTTCCAACACATTCCGTCATTCGCCGGATCCGCTCCATACCGGGGTTGCAAGGCTCGCGCCTTGGAACCCTACCGCCCAAGGGACGAGCGACTCGTCCCTCATGAGTTGCCCATACTAAGGTGACACCCAGTGCAGCGATCCCCGTGAATACGCCTCCCCACCAGAGTAGGTTTCCAACCCACTCTCCAACACCCTGTCCATTCGTGCCCTCAGCAACCATAATATTTGTGGGTGCCATCTTCTCGTTCCAAACGTCGATCGGTTTGTCGGGGCTGGCAGAAGAGATTCTACCTTCTGTCAGCAACAGCCTCTGGGTCGGCTAAACAGCGAATAACCCGATGAGAACCCCAACCAGGATAAACCCGATAGATGCTAGTAGCTCGTGTGTTCCCCGAGCAGTAGGACCAGTCGTACAACGTCCTCCCTAGGAGGCCGTATGTCATAGGTTGGGATGTGAGGCGGAACCCGGAACAAGTCGAAGAGGGTGTGATATCCACTCAGGTATACAACCCGGGGTGTGGATACAACCCGTAGTATGGTGCGAAGGAAGCGGGGCAGGGTGGAGACAATGCCTATGTCAAGCCAAGGTAGAAGCCTAAGATTAGACGAGGTAGAATCTACTGTACATGGAGATTCTACCGTGCTTATATAGGCTTCTAATAAATTAAAGTGATTGTGGTCAATCACGATCAGTTCTTGCACCGTAGCATTAAGGAGCATTAATGCTGATGCTCCTGGACTCCTCTGTGTTGGTTTCCATGGTGTCAGTGGACCTAGGAGACCCGATGTTCGGGTTTCCTAGTCCTAAGTGTCATTGTATCCAGTGGTTCAAACCCCGATCGGGTTTGCAACCACTCCTGTACTTTGTGCACACTTCTATGTCAGCCCTTGGTGCGTCTGGGGACTAGAGTCCATCTGTACGGGTTCCTAGTCCCTAACGTCTTCTGTATCCCGTGGCGCAGACTCCCCAAGTCTGCGGCTTTAGTTTCAACCGTGAGAAGGTCACGTGGTGGCGTCATGAGAGTCCCGTGCAGCTAAGACGTGTCTGTATCCATACAGACGCGTCACGCGAAAAAGTAGAACCCGGGTGATTCATGACACAACCCTTTCACCTTTTTCCCTATCTCCCCTCAGTTTTCGTTGGATTCACCCAAACTAAATTGCATACTACTCTTACATCTTGTTGCTCAATGTAGAGGTGGTCACGGGCCTAACATATAATCATCGGAGCAGTAGCTCACCCGAATTTGACATCTAAAAAATGATGCTGGCTGCTTGCTCAAAGGCACATCAGTCAACTGGGGTGATTGGAATACTTACCATATTTGGAACATGTCCTGCCCATCAAGCGCTCTAAGTATGTACAGTGAAAACAATTTTGGGGATGAAGAAGAACCAAAGTACTGGGAGAACCTTTCTGCCACCCACTTTGTTCAGATATAATCACTGGGAATCCCCGTCAGTATTACTATTTTTTCAAACCTTGTAACCTTGTAAAAACATTTTATAAACTGTTTACGCCCCGGCGCAAATAAAAAGGAAAAGGAAACGGTTTAAACCTTGTATACAAGGTTATAAAAGGAAAAGGTTGGAGCCTTAGAGAATCACAATCAGTCAGAGAGCATCCAAGCATCAGCAGACAAGAAGACTCACGCTCTGATGCAGGGAGAGTAGCAACCGGTCAGAGAGAGTGTGCTAGCATCAGGAGATGAGAAGACTCACACACTGTTTCAAGAAGAATCATGACCTTCAGAGAGAGCATGCAAACATCAGCAGATGAGAAGACTCACACACTGTTGCAGGCAGAATCACGACCGGTCAGAGAGAGCATACAAGCATCAGCAGACAAGGAGACTCACATTCTGTTGCAGGGAGAATCACAACCAGTCAGAGAGAGCGTGCAAAGCATCAGCAGATGAAACGACTCACATTCTGTTGCAGGGAGAATCGCGGCCAGTCAGGGAAGCAAACAAGCATCAGCAGAGGAGAAGACTCACATGCTGTTGCAGGGAGAATCATGACTGGTCAGAGAGCACGCAAGTATCGCAGATGAGAAGACCCACAATCTGTTGCAGGGAGAATTGTGACCAGTCAGAGAGAGCGAGCAAGCATCAGCAGATGAGAAGACTCACAATCTGTTGCCAGGAGAATTGCAGCCAGTCAGGAGACCGCGCAAGCATTAGCAGATGAGAAGACACACAGTCTGTTGCAGGGAGAATCACAGCTGATCAAAAAGAGTGTGCAAGCATCAGCAGACCAGAAGACTCACACACTATTGCAGGGAGAATCGTGACCAGTCAGAGAGAGCACACAAGCATCAGTAGACCAGAAAACTCACGGGCTGTTACAGGGGGAATCGCGGCCGTCAGAGAGAGCAAGCAAGCATCAGCGGACGAGAAGACTCACGGGCTGTTGCAGGGAGAATCTCAATCCTCAGAAAGAGCATGGAAGCATCAGCAGATGAGAGGACTCACGGGCTGTTGCCGGGAGATCCATATATGGACACGGCGGAATAACCTTTGTTCAGCTTCATTAGGTTGCCTGGTCAAATCTATGAATGGCCACACATGATATAGTCCCATGAGGCCACGTACGCTACTTGTGGGCTCACAATCTCATCCAAGTTCGGGTCCGGCCGATCCATCCGATAGTTTCTCGCGCAGGTGATACTTGAAGGGAAATGACAACATTGTCAAAAAAGAAAACAAAGAGCAACGCACCACTTGAACCACCCGTTTCCAGTCTTGGTCGCCTGTGAACCACAACTTGGGCACGTAGTATTCTGGATCGTGTCGCTCCGGTTCTGAATCTGCCGCTGGAGGATGCTTACTTCGAGCACTATGCCTGCCTTAACTCTCTGAGCAAACTTCACAGGCACAATGAAGGTGCCGTCCTCAGACACTACGCTGTAGTCCCCGCGCTCGATGCAGGGGCCCCCAGCCTGAGGCAGGCACTGCAGATATGCCTTGAGAATGTTGTCGAGGGTCTATCAGGCTTCAAAATCCCTGCCAGGAATCACGGAGAACGGTTGGGCTCACCCAATAATCGCGACAATACTGCAACGGCACGGGGATGGAACCTCCCACAGGGTCGATTACATAGAACAGATCGTCGGAGACCCCACGCGAAACATGAGTTATGACGGCCATGAGCTGGGTTTCAAGCCTCCGCAACAAGTCGTTCATAAAGCTTCGAATTTGTCCGCCAACCTCGGCGATGCCGTCCCGGATATTCACCAGACCTTCTCCGATGCGGTCAATTCCTGGGTTGACTTGGCCGCCAACCTCCATGTACCGGATTATGATTTGGGTTCCGGAAAAATTATCGATCAGAATACGAGCGCCTTCGCCGTCCCCCGCCGTCCCCGCCAATGCCGCGGCTGACACCATTCCCTCCGTTTCCACCATTACCACCAAACATTGTGATTTCCTGAAGAATGGGTTGCCCAAGGCCAGCCGGATCTCCAACCGTTGTGCTCGCAGTCAGAGCAGCTAGGAGCTGGGGAAGGTGGGTTCCGACTTCCTCTATGCCGTGGGGGATAGTGGTAGCGCCTTCATGAATGCCTCGGTTTCGGGCATTCCCCAGAGTGCTGCGATGTTTCTCCACTTGTACTTCCTCGATACCGAGTCTAGGCTTGTCGGCAGCCTGGCGGCGCTTTGGGGATGGTCCGGTGGGCTCCTCGTAGTCGGAGTCGGTAATGGCGCGCTGAGATTCGTTACTAGCTATGTCGAGTTGTCGCCTGGTGGGCTGGGATCCAGTACCCTCTCGTTCTGACATGAGGACAAGGAACCATTTATTCCGTGACCATTTCCCATCGCCGCTGGTGCCGTGTTCGTGTGTTCTCAACTTGTGGGGCGATCCTGTTGGAATACCGAGTCCGTCGCTCGCTATCTCCGACGCCGCTACTTGGAATAACTAAGCAATAATTTCCTACTATGTTGAGTTCTTGCATTTATCATGTTTTGCTTCGTTTGTGCCTTATTTACTCTTTACTTGTTCTAATTATCGCCTCACTTAGTTACATTGGTTCCTGATGAGATATGTATATTACCTTGTAGTTGTCGAATGAATCCCCTGCGCGTTTGTGAGGGTCTTCTGCTACTTATCTCCCAAGTCAAGGCCGCGGTTACCTTGATTTCAACAGATCCAGCTTTTGCCCCATACCTCTTCGTTGTACCAGAACGGCATTATATTGACAAGAATAAAACGGTCCGGATTTATCACAATATGCATACAGGTAAATGGTGGTGGTGCACGCAAGTAAATATCTCTTACCATAGGTCAATAAGTCATCATTGTTGACACCGCAATAGGAAGCAGTCGAGAAGGATCATCCCGGGGCGACTATAATTTTTATCATCATTTCCTCCGACAAAACGCAGTTGACGGTCTTCGGGAATAAGACGGCGCTCAGTCTATATGACTATCGGAAACATCCCAAAAGAAATCCGTAGGAAGCCATCTCGTCGCGCGTATGTTCTGCTCGGCTATCTACCTGGTAACTATCCTGCCGATCTTATGTAAGGCTGGTACAAATAAGAGAAAGGTCGGTCCGGATTTTTTGAAGCATGATTTACACACTCAGGAGCGAATCATAGGTGCGGCTTACCTCGGCGCATAAATGAGCAAACAACCGAAGCAGCTTGCCGTCTGAGTAAATCGAATCGCCCCTGCAGTATAAATCGGATGTAGCTTACAACCGAATGACGAACCTGAGTTGAGGAGAGCACTGCATAGGAGAGTGCCGGATCGGACTGGAAGTTTGGAGGTCAGGAATGAATGCAACAACAAAGCAAATTGTAACAGACCCGGAGACGCTCCCGACCATCCTGACCATCTAGCTGTCGTGGTCTGAACGTCTGAACATCGAGCCCGAGTAGGTATGAGTGTGGATAAAATCCATCAGACATCGAAGATGCGGCATCGATCGTGCTCGGAGTTCCCGGGTGAGACAACACTGGGATTAATGTGAGTAGGTCAAGAAGCAAATAACAGGAGTAAAAGGGAAATAAAAGAGGAGTCAGGTCACTCAATTTGAATTCGCGATAAATACTAGTCGACGCCAATGGGGCGGGCAATGCACTTGGGCGCTGAGTCAAGACAAGGTGAGGCTCTTGGAGTCAATCAACACAAAAAAGAAAAGCTCGCGCGCCTTGCGTTTAGAGTCAGATGTACACTGGACCTGGAACCGAGGTTGGGAGTCAGATGGTCACCTGCGGCCACTGAAAGGACGGGGTCCGAGTCGAACTAACTCGTATCAAAGGTCAGAACGAGGGCTTTATATTTTACGAGACGAAAGGACGTACCATTGGTGATTTAATTCAGACTCACCCAGGGGCCTGAATGAGGGGGAATGGAATAAAGGAGGAAACAGGAGTTGAATTGAAGACCGTATGCAAAACATGCGAGGTGAAATGCCTTGCACATTCACCAAAAGGGACGCCTATGGAAATAGAGAGGTTGTTTCACGCCAGAAGGCAAAATCTTTTGCATTAGTGCGGTGTGTACTGACTACATCAAGGAAAATTGCACGGGTAGCGACAAGCCGGAAGCAGTTATGTCGGGTGGGGAGATGTAGAGGGAATACCCGGAAGAGAGGACACACGGTGCGTGGAGGATGAAGTTGCGGCGCGGCGGGGGCTGGGGGACGAGGAATGGATTTGAGCACGGCGGATGAAGACGGCCCGGATAGAGACAGCATGGATGGGACGCGATGTCGCCGGGACGAGGTGGAGGTGTGACGTGGGGACGCAAGCGGGGTGTGCGTGCACGTAGATAACGGGGTGAGCAGCGAACAGGCTGGGTGGAGACGCGGTGCGCGAGGTGACGCGCGGAAGGTGCAAACGGGGATTGGACACGTCGCGCGCGCTGGGACCCGCGCAAGGGCGGTTTGGCGGCGCTGATCGGACGTTAATAAGGCGCGACGGGCGGAGGTGTGCGAGGGCAGACAGGGAAGAGGCGCGACAGGTGCAGCGCGGCAGGGAGGGAGCGGCTACACGAGTACGGCGGCGGGTGGGTGCGGCGGCGGTGTGGTTGCGAGATGGGAGGGCACTGCGGTGACGTGGGGCGAGGAAGGGGGCGGGACGGGACGGGACAAGGCGGCGGAGGGGACGCGGAACGGAGACGGGTGCGCGGCATGGTCGCAGGATGAGAAGGGCGTGGTAACGACGAGACGGTTGTGGGCGGTGGCGAGGCGGAGGCGGGACGGGTGCTATGGCGTGGTCGCGAGGAAAGACACGCGTGGTGGGGCGGAGTGGAGGCGGGCAAGGGGAGTAGTCGGTGTAGCAAGGTGGAGACGGGACGAGATGGGGCGTGACAGCGCGGAGGGCGCACGGGTGTGGCTGCAGAAAAGGAGCGGGGCCGCGGTGTAGGGCCGGGCAAAGCGGCACGATGCGGAGCCGTTCGGGAGACTGCGATGCAAGGAGGGCATGCGGGAGGGCGCTACGGGGAGGAGACGCAGAAGCGGGAAGTGGAGGCGGCGCCGTGGTGCCGTGGCGAGTCCGGTGCGACGGGGGTGCGTGAGGCGGGCGGCCAGCGGCGGGTGCGGGGAGAGGGCAGGGGTGGAGCCGGGGGCACGGGTGTACACGGGCGGCGTGGGGAGAGGGTTGTGCGCGGCTGTGGGAAGTGCGTGCGCGAGCACCGTGCACGGGTGTGGGACGTGCGTAACGCGGGCGGCGGACACGGGGAGCGGACGTTGAAAAAGGGGGGGTGTGCGCCTGGGGGAAGTGTGCGGAGGTGGTTTGGGAAGTGGGAAGTGGGCGCGCACGGGCAAGCGGGGTGGGCATGGGCGCGTGCGGAGTGGCCGGCGTTAGGGTTATGGAAACCATGGCTCTCGGAGGCAGGCGCAGACCCGGTCGCAGCGGAGCAGTGGCGGGTGGGCGTTGAATGCAGGGGCGCCTAGGCGGTGTGCAGGATGCGGGACGGATGGGGCGGCATAGGAGCGAGGACGCGCAGAAGGGGCAGCCGGAGAGCGCTCGCGAGGCGAAGGAGAGGCGGGTGCGCGCAGGCAGCGCCGTGGTGACGTGGCACGAGATGGCGGCGGCAACGGCGGCAGCTACGACCAAGGCAGCGAGGGGAGACTGCCCGGTGGCGACGGATTGGGGGGGGCGGGACGAACGTGGTACCGGTGAAGCTGCCAGTAGTTGGACCGGCTCGATCGCGGCGGAGGTCAGCTCGGGAAGGCGACGAAGAAACGTACCGTTGTATAATTAAGATGCATGCCTAAGTATGCGCAGTTCCTTCGCGTGCGTTCCCGCCCCACAAGCTAGGCGCTGCCCCAGATCCAGGAAACCTGCGAGATTTGCCCAGGATTCATAGTTTCTGGAGCGAACTGCGGTTCGAGCATTCTGTAAGGATCAGACACAGCTCACCGTATCAATCCGGCCATCAAGGCGGATCACCACTGCGCACCACGCCGGAGTCCGCAACTACTGTGCCGTAGTTGCGCAACCCCTGCGCTTCCTGCGCCCCCAGTTCCCTTACTCATCCCCAGTCATCTCCCGGTTCCGTAGTTACATGTAGATTAGTATAAGTAGTGTGGTTTGTAGTCCGAGTAGTAACAGTTCCGAACAACACGCGGATTTGCACGACTCAACTTGTTTGATTTCTAACAACTCCGCCAATCGAAACTTCTGTGTCTACGACTTTCTATCCAGAAACTCCGTAGTCTCACATTTTTTTTGAGTCCAATTTTTTTCTCGTGTTTAACAATCGGATTGATCACCCGATTGAGCAAGCATAGCGCTTAATTACACCGGTTATACAGAAATACCAGAATATGGTATCTACGCGAAAGAAGACCTACGCTTCAGTCGCAGAGACAACTCGGACCCCGCAGAAGTCTATTCTGCAGGAGGTAGCCGAAGTTGGGGCATCATTCAACGGACAGAATGAGCCCGCAGTCTTAGCAGCGGAGGGCGAGCTCCAATTTGGGAGTTTACCCACTGTTGATCAGCACGCATTACGCGTTGCTCAAAGCCCTCGGATTCACGGATCAGATCTTGACGAGCTAGTCGCTACGTACGAGAATCAGGATGCCGACGATGATGAGGAAGAGCGAGATGAATCACACACCGCGGGTGATTCCGAGAGCGGCGCAGATGCTGCCTCGTCGGAGAATGTGGAAGATGAATCCGCATATATCCTCCACTCGCAAGGCAGTCTGGACTGGGAAAGTTCTGAGAACGGGTTTGTAGTACCCCGGATCACTGCCAAGAAGTATAAGTGGTTAGTCCCAGAGAGGATGGATACCAAATATAAGTTCTTCCCAACATGGTTCGACCTCAGTGAGGATGAAGATCAGCTTGGTCCGATTCCTGGGTCGTGGGCAAAGAAAGAAGAAGTCGATTTCCAGAGCGCGATAGAAGCATCCATCGAGGAAGTCAAGATCAGTTCGGCCGTGCCGGCCAGAAGCATGGCGGTGATCGTTGAAGTTCCCGCGGAGGCAGCGGCTAAGCAATCAACGAAAGGGAAGAATGTCGACGCTGCAGAGCGCAGCGCAGGATTTGCGGCATACTTGCAAGAGATGCAGAATAGTAACGCCGCCAGAGAGAAGCACCATAAGAAATCCAAAGATGCCAAGAAGGCCAAGGAGAGATTTTCGCGGTCAGAGTCGCAAGTACCGGAAGGTGGTTGGTTCCGGGCCACGACAAGCAAGTCTGGGAGCCCACCGGCGCCTCCCAATACCCCAAGTAGTTCGAGTGACAGTTCCTCGAGTTCTGATACCTCGAGCTCAGAGTCAGCCCAGTCAGATCCAGGTTCTGACACCAGTTCCTCCGGCGCTTACAGCGGAATTCGCAGCAGGAAGTTGCGAAACAAGCTTAGAGACAAGCGCAAACTGGATGAAATGAGAAGTATGAAGAAAGCCATGGCTGGAATTAAGATCAAAGCACCGTTCATCTGGGATGGGAAGCCTGTAATGGACACATTCGATCATTGGACGTACGAGGTAGATACGTGGATCGAGCTTACCGCTTTGAGTGACAAATTAGCCATGAAATTGATCGTTAATTTCATGAGCGGCACTGCAAGCAAGTTCTTCATGGACCATGTCGCAACGAACTTGAAACAATGGACTATCAAAGATGTCTATAAGGCGTTGTTCGATTACTGCTTCCCCACCGATTTTAAACTTCGGTTACGGAAGCGACTAATGAACGCGTACCAAGGCAAAAAGACAGTCCGAGATTTTATTCGGGACATTAGGTCGTTGGCGAAACGGTTCCCCGATGTAACAGAGAGGCATTTAGTCCAGATATTCTGGGATGGTGCTGATCAGTACATACGGGTCAAGTGGCTAGACAGAGGCATGAGTCCGGAGGAATCAAGCTTGGAGAAGCTTGTCAAATGGGCAATGCGATTCGAGAAATCGAAGGAAGCACTTGACAAGGAACAACGGGATTGGAGACCCAAGCCAGAAGGACGCACCTGGGGGCGATTCAAAAATAGGGCTCGAGGAAACGAGCCTTGGATGCCACCGGATGATAACGACAAGGAGACATCGGACACAAGCACCGGCCGAAAGACTGATAAATCTGCGAAGAATAATCAATCAGCCGGAAAATGGGCGAAGGACAAACAGAAGGAAAAGTCCGGCAAACCCAAGAGTTTTAAACCGAAGTGGTCTCCGGAAGAAATGGATCAGATGAGGGCAGAGAATAAATGCTTCACCTGTGGAGAGGTGGGACACCAGAGTCGAAATTGCCCTGACAAACACCAGGCCAAAGCTCCCAAACAGAAAGTGTCAGTCGGTGTAGCTCGGTACGATTACCTGAACTCGTTGGGTCTGGACGATCTCGCGAAAGCGAAAGACGAGTCATCGGTGCACACGGATTCGGTCCGCGTCGAAGATTCTGACGAGCTACCCGATCCTTCGACCCTGGATAAAGGTACCGATAAAGTTTGGCTGAGAGCGCCGGCTTTGGAAGTATGCTCTTACATCAAGAAACTGTGGATGACGGCCTATCCTCCGGATGAAGCGATAGCCGAAGGAATGGTCCCTGACGAGAGGTTCACGGTCATTGAATACGGTTCCGCGTTCGAAGTAACGGACTGGTTGAAGTCCCAGGTTCCCTATTTGGTAACCCGAGAGGATCTGACACGGTTGGATTTCAGCGTAATGGATGTGGTCAACGATGCTTGGGATAAACACCTTTCGGCACCACGAAATCAAGGTTGTTTTGTCAGGGATGAGCCGGACCATGAATATCCAGCACTGAATTGGCTGCTGTTCCGTTTTGCTGGAGCATTAACAGAACTGGACAATATGGAAATGGATTCCGCAATGGAGAGACTAATAGTGGATCCTGCGACTGGTGGTTATTTAATTTTTGACCAGTTAACCGCGGACCACTACTTTGTCACTCACAGCCAGATTAGGGTACCAGGATTCTCAGCGCGTGAGGTCTTGAGTAGACCGCCACCTGACGAGACTCCCAGCATGGAATCGATCGAAAGGATCCGGCGCCGTCGGCGTATTATGTCTCAACCTCGATGTGCGGCTGTAAGGACACGGGGAGGTCAGTCCCGGAAGCGTAGCCGAGCAGAACTGAACGAAAGTACTCACGATCATATGTACCGGACGGCGATGCGAGAGAAAGACCGGGATAGAATTTTACCGCGCCAGATAATTGTCGAGGCTATGGTCAATGGCCAAGCCGTCCGAGCACTTTTGGATACAGGCTCGATGATGGATTTTATCTCGACAAAGGTGGTGGATCAGTTAAAGATCAAAACTGAGATCCTCGTGAAACCTGTACCGTTATATATGGCGGTATCAGGTTCTCGTTCGATTGTGAATCGTTCCGCAACGGTTTGATTTCACATACCAAGGCATAAATGGTCAGCGGAGCTTCGACGTATGCAATTTAGACGCTTACGATATCGTTCTCGGTACGCCATTCCTCTTTCAACACAAAGTCGCTGTTGGGTTCAACCCAACACGTGTGGTAATTGGCTCCATGACACCACAATCGCTGGAGGGCGATACGATGGTCAAAATTATATCGGCTGCAGCAGAGGTGTTGGATGGTAGATATGAGGACTTACGCCGCAAGATTCGGGCGGAAGTGGCGGATTTGTGTCAGGATCCTGCGCAGACGGCGTTGCCGCCATTACGAGCAGTAAATCATATTATTCCGATTATCGACGACACAAAGGTATATTCCTGGCGCCCTTCAAAGTGTCCTGACGCGCTAAAAACGCTTTGGCAGGCAAAGAAGGAGGTCTATCTCCGATCGGGAAGATGGCGCATCGCGACGGGTACAAACGCCATTCCTATGTTGATCCTGAAGAAGACAAGCGCGAAAGCAGGCGAGGTAAAGATACGCACTGTGTTTGATAAAAGAGAAGTTAACGCAAACACTAGGAGACTTACTGCCCCGCTACCAGATATGGATGGAATTCTGCGTAATGTGGTACGCCATCCAATACGGTCCTTGTTAGATGGGAAAGATTTTTATGAACAAATTAGGGTGGTTGAAGAACATGTTTCGCACACCTTATTTGTGACGCCGGATGGTACAATGGAAAGCTTGGTCCTGCAGCAGGGAGACTTGAACGGTCCTGCGACATGTCAACTATTGATGAACCATATTTTTTCGGAATATATTGGCGTATTTATGAACGTGTACCTGGATGATATTGTGATATACTCCGACACGGTAGATGAACATTTGACTCACCTCCGTAAAATCTTTGCGGTATTGCGAAAGGAAAAGTTGTATCTCAGTGCGGATAAGATGCAGCTGTTTTCTCGTGAATTGAGAGTCCTCGGCCATATCATTGACGAAAAGGGCATCAGAATGGATCCGGACAAGGTGGATAAGGTGACGAACTGGAAAACACCGACCAATAAAACCTTGTTGAGTAGTTTTCTGGGCGCGGTTGGATTCTTGGCACCAGATGGTCCAAGTATGCGAATTCCGATGTCTATCCTCTCAACGATTAGTGGTCCTGCGGCGGTCTGGCGCTGGCACCCTACACACCAACGAGCGTTCGACGAGGTTAAGAATATTGTGCAAGACTGGCGGGATCATCACCGCGTTGCCCTCGATTATTCCGTGGGGGCTGAGATGATCAACCTCGTCACTGACGCCTGTCTAACAGGTGCGAGTGGCTATTTGAGCCAAGGCAATGACCTGAAGACGGCGAAAGTTAGTTCTTTTTGGTCTGGAAAGTTCAACTCGGCACAGCAGAATTACCCTGTTCATGAACAGGAATTATTGGCAATAATCGAGTCGCTAAAGCGCTTTCGAGCCGAGTTGATAGGGGCGAAATTTAGGATATGTACAGACCATAGAGGTCTTGAATATATCATGCAACAAAGACATCTGTCCCCGCGTCAACACCGCTGGATGAGTGTTTTGAATGAATTTGAATTCACCATTCACTATATTCCTGGGGACACCAATATTCTCGCCGATGCACTGTCGAGGATTTACGCGAACGAACCAACGGGAGAAGTCCGAGCGCCAAGCGAGTACGTGCAGGACAGGGATCCGGACGAGATTCCTATACATGCCAAATTAGCGGCTGTAAATATGTCTGCACCCGTACATACCGATACCAGCGCATTGTGGATCTGCGCTGTTGATGGTCCTAGGAGATCTGGAAGACTCGGTAATAAACCTCGCGTCGAGTTTAACCACAAAACTCACCAGGTCAAGATCGGACCAAACAGAGAACAAGGTACAATTGACCCAGTTTCCAAACAAACGGTGACTACGCTCCCTGTATCGGATGAGATTCAAGGGGGGTTAGACAATGAGATAGCCCCGGGACCAACCAGTGAAGGAGATGCCGATAGACCATCTTCGAATGTCACAGAGGAGACAGGGCAGTCGGTACAAACGACGGTTGGAAAAGATGTCACCATTGCACCCGAAGAAGCGGGGGACGGTGCGGGGCTTGTAGATCTGGTCAAATCGGCTTCGCAAGTCGATTTTCCGAATGTCTTGAAGGGCCACTACATCAATGACGCATTTTTCCCGCAGATATTACTAAAGCCCACTCACTATAAAGATTTTTGCTGCGTGATGGGTTGATATATATGAAGCGGGCCGACGAGGAAATGCTATGCATACCCAATCTTGTAATAGACGGTGTGGGCATGCGTAGCCTTGTCATTGGTCAAGCACATTCCTTGCTGGCTCATTTGGGGGCTCGCAAAACATTGAATTACTTGCGATACCATGTATGGTGGAATGAAATGATTCGCGACATTGCAGCCTACTGCGATAGTTGTAGCCTATGCGCAATGAGTAAACCGTCGACTCAGAAGCCAGCAGGCTTACTGAGAACCCTCGAGGTACCAAGGCGTCCTTGGCAATCTATTGGGATAGATTTTGTTGGGCCTTTGCCGGAATCGGCGAATAGACTAGGAACGTTCGATATGATCTGCGTGGTGATTGATCATCTCACATCAATGGTCCACTTGACGCCAACGAAACAGACTTACAAGGCAACAGATGTCGCAGAGCTTGTGTTCGAGGTGGTTTACAAGCTACATGGGTTACCGGAAATCATAGTTAGTGATAGAGATTCCCTGTTCACGAGCACGTTTTGGCAGAAGTTACATGCCTTGATCAACACCGAACTGCGGTTATCATCGGCATATCACCCACAAACCGACGGCGCAACCGAGCGCGCAAACAGAACGATGACTCAGATGCTGAGGCAGTGCGTTGAGCTCAATCAGAAGGATTGGGTCCTGCGCTTACCGGCAATCGAATTTGCAATGAACTCGGCGCGTTCCGATACCACGGGGTTCTCGCCGTTCTTCTTGAATTACGGGCGGCTTCCGAGACCGATGATGTGGAATGATAGAAATGAATATCCTGGAGTCAGGAAATTCGCCGAGCGAGTGAAAGAATCTATCATGATGGCGCACGACGCGATTATTACCAAGCGAGTAAAGCAGACAGTGCAGGCCAATAAAAGACGGCGCCCGGCGGCTTTTTCCACAGGGGATTTGGTGTATCTGTCAACACAGAATTTGAAATTGCCAAAGGGACGCGCAAGGAAACTTACTCCGAAATACATCGGTCCATTCCGCATTAGAAAAGTTCTGGAACCTGGCTCGTCATATGAGTTAGAATTGTCTCAGGAACTAAAAATGCGGGGAGTTAATCCGTCTTTTCATGCATCATTGCTACGGATTCACGTACCGAACGATGATCGTCGCTTTCCCGGCCGCCAGATTCATCAGCTTCCCGGATTTGGGGCAGTGCCAAGCGAATGGGCAGTGGATCGTATTCTATCCCACAGCGGGAAAGGACGTGATTCTCTCTTCGAGGTGAAGTGGAAGTCTGGAGACATCACCTGGCTTCAATATCCCGAAGTAAAGCACCTGGAACCCCTGCAATCGTACCTGGAAGCGATGGGAATATCGAAGATTCAGAATTTGAAAACAGGATCAGGAACTAGTCCAGAATTCGATGAGAATGTGCGCTCAGCAGCGGTACATGTCTTGATTCCAGGAGCGCCACAACGGGGCCGCGTCAGCCATGTCTTGATTCAAGAAATGGAGACCTCATTTGGAAGAAACAAGAGAGTTCTACCGATAAATAGCAGCCCTCGAGCGACAGATAAAGCAAGGACTTACCCGTCTGCTATCCAAATGTCTTCCGATCCTCGTTATAGCGCTGCCGACGCCCTTGCGTGGGAGAACTACCACGATGCTGTCTTGGCTGGGTCAATGCCACAGCTGGGCACCCAGGAATGCCGCCCCCGGGTTACATCGAAAGCTACAGGCTCCGTCACCCCAGGGCGCCGCTCCCTTCCGACTTTCCGCGTATCGAGGAAGCGTGGCGCAATAGGCACGCGTCGGGTGAGTGCTGGTCATGCTGTGCAACAGCTCATAACTCGGATGCTGAAGATGTTCTAGGTTCGTCGTCGCGTACTACCGAGACGGCTCCGGGTGGGGTCTCCCTGTCGAATGACGCGTTCAGCTCGTTCCTCAACCATCAAGCCTTGGTGACTCAACAGCTCGCAGCCAACGCTTCGCAAATTGCGCGTCGTGGCGTTCGCGGCGACATGGGAACCTACCCGCCGGGCGAGCTTCGGTGAGATTGTTGATGCAGTATCCTTGGTGATACACGACTTACCCGAAGATGCAGGCAAAGCCGTCAGATCGAAAGGCTGGCAGCGCAAGGTTGTCGGTAAGGCCGCCCGCAAGAACAAGGGCAAGAGAGTGCCTCGTGGCAAGCAGGCGCGCATCGGAGCGGTGTCCGTGGCTGGTTCGGAGACCGCGAGTGTGGCTTCAACCGAGGACAGTGTCGACGCGGCTTTGTTTGGTGAGGAGGGCGAAGCCGAGGAAGTGCCGGTTGTGGAAGAGGATGTGTTCATGACTGATTACACCATCTTCAAAGACGAGGATGATGATGCGGCGAATGGTGGATTGCTCACTGTGGACGGCGGAGAGGCTGTTAACGTTACGGTGTGAGCGTGTCGTAAGAAGTGGTGATGACCGCGAAGCGATCATCGGAGGGCGAGTGTAAGGATCAGACACAGCTCACCGTATCAATCCGGCCATCAAGGCGGATCACCACTGCGCACCACGCCGGAGTCCGCAACTACTGTGCTGTAGTTGCGCAACCCCTGCGCTTCCTGCGCCCCCAGTTCCCTTACTCATCCCCAGTCATCTCCCGGTTCCGTAGTTACATGTAGATTAGTATAAGTAGTGTGGTTTGTAGTCCGAGTAGTAACAGTTCCGAACAACACGCGGATTTGCACGACTCAACTTGTTTGATTTCTAACAACTCCGCCAATCGAAACTTCTGTGTCTACGACTTTCTATCCAGAAACTCCGTAGTCTCACACATTCAGTGCATTCAATTCTCTGGCACGTACATACCAGTCCTTGTGTCCGCAGTTGGAGTTTCATGATGCGATACCTTCCGGAGTCGGGTAGGTGTTCTAACTCGGCGCTGGATTGAAGCTGTACGCTACGCGAGCGCCACGTACTGGAATCCACAGTGGTTGTATTTATATTGCTGCCGTTGATGCGATAACTTCCGGACTCGAGCCCTCGACACCCTCGAGTATTTTCTGCTCTACTGAATGTGGCGATTGTATTAATCTCTCTGGCTCCGAGATGCATCCACTAGTAGTTCAGCCAGAATAAATTCCGAGTTAACCCGAAGGTCAACGGCATTTTCTCTGGGCACTTGCCGCCGTTTTTTTCTCAACTTTGTTTGAGCGGTTCCATTTCAGTCGTGGGCCCTGGGGCCGTAAAAACGGACAGCCTTTCTTTCCAGTTGAAATGTCTTCGGGGTCGACTAGACTCTTCGATCTTCAACCAAGTGCGTGACAAGTCCTGGTCGAGTTGGTATCTCAAAAAAAGGGATCACAAGATTATTGTTTTACTTGAAAGATAAATGCTTAATACCTCGTCTGGCGCTTGCCGTTTCTCCATAAAGACCGGTTTTGGACCTGCACGCCTCTGCACGCCACGCAGATCGTTAGCGTGCAGTGCCGTGTCTTTGGCGTGCAGTGCCGTGTCTCTGGCGTGCCGCGCCGTGTCATTGCGTGCACCAAGCATATGCATTCAGACAGATGTTACCAGCACAATTTTGGTTTAAAATCACTTGGTATCGATCCCACAGTGATAAGTTCATGTCCACGCTGACCTGAGTTCAAATGACAAAATGATGTTCAACTTTTTCAAGTTGCAATTTAGACCCGCGTAGTAAGGTTATTGAGGTGAGTTGTTTCTAACTGATCTACCTTTCAAAAAATTCAAAAGTGCCCAGCGGGGGCAACAAAAATTCATAACTTCTGAAAGAGTGCACAGAAAAATGGGATTGAAGACTTAAGGCCATACTATATGCCTATCTATGTCTAATCTGTATCACATGTGGCTTATGAGCCCATGGCGAGACCATCGTTTCCTGGCTTTTGACCGGTGACATAGTCACTCATACGTGACAATACCGATTGAACTGAACAGTCTTAAAATTATTATTTTTCAGGTTTCAACACAGAATATAGACCAGCTAAGCACTGAACAAAATAACAGGGTGTTTTCCCCTGCACTTCAATTTTAAGCCTTGGTGAGTTGAACTGTCCTTGCACGCTAATCACGTGCCACGCTTGCACGCCACGCCACGCTTTGCCACGGCGAAAAACCGGTGCCCAATGAGAATAAGCTGCGCTGACGCTGGGATGAGGCGGTGGGTTCGTGACTGTGAACACCCTGCGATGCTTAAATACCCGGAGCTCCTACCGAGGATGGTCAAACCCAAGTCAAACCGATTCAGTACCCCTCGAAAGATAACTTGAACACTAGTGTCCGCGATGATCTTCCACACAATCGTGGTGCCTCTGATTTTAACCGCCACTCTTGGGCGGTCCACCCAAACTCCTCAGGGCAACTCGGGGAGTAGCGGAGTCATCGACGAAAATCTTTCATCCCTCATCCAAGGTCTGATGCAGGCAAACAATATAACCGGGATGTCACTGGGAATAGTCTCGCCCAATGGCGACGTGGAATTTGGTGCGTGGGGCAATAAAACGGAGAGTGGAGAGAGTATAGCCCCCGACGTAGGTTTCATTTTCAAATCCTCTCTAGAGTCTTCGTAAACTAACGTATGACAGACCATCTTCGGCATAGGCTCTTTATCAAAGGGGTTTCTATCTGCATCACTGGGTATCCTCATGCAGGATTTTGCTAACGGGACGAACACCACTGCGCTTCCATCTGGCGTGACGAAATTTGATTGGGACACAAAAGTGTCCGACCTTCTTCCTGGAGAGTGGAGGACGGAGGACGAGTTTTCAACCTACAAGGCCGATCTCAGAGATTTACTCTCCATGTGACAGGTCTCCCTTCGTGAGTTTTCCTTGAAACTTCTTCTCGTCTCCGTCTCTGACTCCGTTCTCATTGAGGCATGACATGTCTTACTCTTCTGAAGATTCTCTGCGAGACCTAGTTCTGCGAATGAGACATCTTCACGCCGCGTATGAGTTCCGCCAACTTTTTGAGTATAATAACCAGGTCGGTCCAAGCTTAGTTTGAATATCAATGAGCCATCTGACGCTAACTATAGATGTTCGTAACTGGTTCCTACGTCGTGGCGAAACTTTCGGGGATGGCGTACCGCGACTTTGTTGAGAAACGCATAATGCACCCTCTCAATATGTCATCCTCAACAATGCACCCGGATCGAGTGTCTAAAAGCGACAGATTCTCTCAAACCTGGACACCTTCTAGCAGACGCATTCCGTTTTTCGCAACAGAACAAACCGTGGACCTCATTGCCGGTGCAGGAGGTGTCATCTCCACTGCCGAGGATTTGGTGCAATTCCTAAGTAGCGGTGCTATTGGATGTCTTACTTACTGCTGATCTACAGTTGCTGTGGGCCAAACTGATTTTGAATGGCAGGGTGGATTCCGTGACAAACACTACAATTATCCCCAAGGCCACCTTCGATCTCGCGACCACTGGCCAATCCATTCTCACTCATCAAGGCGATGGCCTATTATCAGCAATAGAGTATGGACTTGGATGGGCACGCACCGCATATCGTGGTCATGAGGTAACGGGCCTATTTCTTTTCCGTTTATCAAGCACGTTCCTCACGCTTTGTTCAAGCTCGTCTTGCACAACGGTGGTGCTCCAGGGATATCTGCGATGTGCACCGTCTATCCGCAAGACGGTTTCGCTGTCGTTGTTCTCGCCAATACCGCGGGCACTGGCACCCAAAACGTTGCGTTGGCGGTGGCAGACCGCATCCTCGGTCTTCCCAGTCCCAGCTCGGCAGTTGGACCCGCACCTGCAACTGTAACGAGCCCTGCACCGACGGCCTCTGCGCCCGCAATTCCCCCGAATGTCCTTTCCGGGCTTGCCGGCACGTACTCGAATGTCGGCTATGGCAACTTCACCCTCTGCAGCCCAGCGCAGACGACCTCCCCCACCAGTCCCCAATGCGCCGGTGTGGTCGAGGACTTCGCAAAGGTCGACATGGCTGCCGGCAAGCCCAGCAGTTCCGCCGAACTCTACAGCGCCTGGTCACGCTTCTGGGGCACCCATCTCCGGCTGACCCCCGCCTCCGGGAACGACTATGTCGCCCAACTGACAACACTCTATGTTGATGGCTATGGTGAAGACCACACTCCGTTTGAGGATGCCCTGGCCGACTTCCGGTTCAAAATTACGTTCATGGAGGAAAAGGGAAAAGTTGTGGGACTCGGTTTTTTTCGTCGCGGAGAACGAGTCCTGGAGGGTCAAGAAGGGTGGTAGCGTCCGGGACACGGCAGATGCGTGGTTTGACAAGCTCTAAAGCCTAGATACTTATCAAGTTAGTTCGTACTACGATACTCGTTTGTACTTCCCTTGGTTCTGCACCGGGGCACTCGTGGTCGAGTTGAGTCACCCACCTCAAGGAAAAACAAAAGTTTGCTTTGCAGGCTAAACGGAAGAGAAAGTTGTTGGAGTTTGCTATTCGGGTCCGGTGTTCGGGTTACAAGCGCGGTGCGCGACTGTGGATGTGAAGAGTGAGGAGCTCGGTTGGAGTTGGGTTGGAGCGCATTGGAGCGAGGTAGGTGGAATGGACCGTAAAATGTATAAAACAGGTGGCATGTCAGCGTGAGGCGGTTACTAGCCTCACGGCGTTATAACACAGACGTGATGGCCCCAAAGTTGCACTCTTACAAGTGCAACCTTTCAAGAGTGCTCACCTGCACCGGCCGCGTTGAGGAAGCCTCACGCATGCGTGGTGTGCCCCGTGCAGCTCGAGGATCATCTTTGTGACCGCCGCCGACACGACCTCATTAAGTTGTTGGTTGCGTCAATCCTCTTTTCTTTTTCTGTTTCCCCTAGTTAGACCCTAGTGCTAGAAAATTTGTACGATACATAGTAATGAAGAATATATTCACTTGTGCTCCTTAGGCCGCTACTGAATAGTATCTATGCCATTCGCGTTTTCAGGCCTTCGAATATCCTCCAGAATAAAAGCAAGATTGTCCCAAAAACATATACACCATGGCAAAATCGAACGCCGGACCAGTTCAGTGAAAAATTCATCCCCGAACCATCCACCGCCTGTGTGGTTTGCTCCATTAATCGGCAGAGATATTGCGCGTCTGTTTCAGTAAGTAAGCATATGCTACATGTAATGGTCTCCCGATGGCGCCCTAGCTGAATTTGTGGACCGCAGTCACTACGTTCAAGGGTGGCCTAAACACAGTTTGGGTAGTTGAGTTTAGATATGCGTAGACATGTTTAGTCGGCCACACAGATCCCATTTAGACGACTACACACAGTGTCCGGGTAGCTGGGTGTAGCCGAAGCGTAGACAACTACGCAGAGTCTGTATATGTCAGTGTAGTGAGGGTAGGTACATCCGCAGAGCTGCACAGACCAGAGTTTCTCTTGCCAGCTCAGCATCTGCAGTGGTTGTTGTTACAGTATCTTAATCCTGTGGAGATGACTACACAGACCTACCACGACCTACACTGACCTATGCTGACATGCACTGACATACACTGACCTGCCCAGAGCTATACAGAGCTACACAGAGCCTGTCCAGCCACCTACACAGAGCGATCTGTAGAGGTCTGCATAGGTACCTGAACCAAGCCTCTGTGCAGGGAGGGCCTGAACACAGTGAGTACTGGCATTCTGGAAGCAGTTCGGACTTCCGCGATGAGATCAAGCTGTGCAATTTTGTCGACGACATACAGGTGTTACAAGTACAAGATAATGCTGCCGGCCCGGTAGTGAGACAGTGACACGAGTATAAGAGAAACAATTCGAACTACTTCGTGGCGCCACCTTGGCCGCGGAACACATTTTGGCCGCGCAGGGTTCCTTGGCGCGGAGACCGTAAACGAGCTTCCTCCATTCTGCCTTGGTCTCCGGGTGCGCTTCGCGAGAAGTGAAGTTCGTGAAGCGATGAGTGTCGCGCTCGGTGAACTCCTGCTTGTTGATGTTCGTAAAGTCGACGTAGACGCCTCGAGAAATGGCCATGGTGCCCGTCGCGAGCGGCGTACCCCTCACGATATCATTCAGGAGGCCAGGGCCGTGGGCATCGGCGTCTTTGGTATCCCTGTAGATCGCGACCTTGTAGCTGGCGCCAGAGACGAACCACTTGGTGCTCAATGCATCAGCCGGCTGCATGGCTACCTCCGGGCGGGAGACGCTGAGTAGGAGGTCTCGCCTACCCTGAGCAGCATCGAGCAGGACGCCGAGGTCGAACTCCTTCGCATTGAGCCCAGGTAGCATGTCGCTGAGGGTGATTTCGGCGCACATCTGTGCATTGGGCGCCTTGACGAGCGCGTGGTCGATGTAGAGACGGTTATTCACAGTGAACAGATAGAACGGGACGAAGGAGGACGGATAGTCGTCGTCGCGGTAATAGGAGTCAAGCGGGGTGTTCTTTACCACCTGAAGAACGGAGACCTGCACATTCTTGACCACTGTCTCGGCGCCAGAAGCATCCCTGGGGACACCGTCAGCCTACAGGTCGGAACAGGTACGAGGATGACCACTCACTGCGTGCGGATCGTGGCTTGGAAGGAGGCGCCCGGCTTGGCGATGTCACTTACGTTCGTGTCTTGTTCCGTAGCAAGGAAAAGGACGTCGTCTGACGCTACCTTTTTGGAGGCGGATCCAGAACGATCGGTAATCTCCGCGCTGAGGATGACTTGGAAGCGACCGTTGGCATTGTGGAAGTATGGCCGGTAGATGATGAACACCTTGCCAGTGCCAGAAGACATGTTGGCGTCATATCCCTGGAGAACGAAAGACTGGGTCTGCGGTGTAATGGTGTTGCGTGTGATGACATGCTGAGTGACTCGTTGGTTTTATGTGTCGCTTTGAAATTTATCTGGAACATACCTTCATTTCCTCTTCCAGGATGTCTTGGAAGATGCCCGCGAGCTTCCCGACGAAGTCGCCGGCGGTCTGGAAGGGCGACATGACGACATTTCGAAGGACGAAGAGGTCTTGGTTCGACTCGGTCTCCAACTGCAAACCTCTCCTTGAAATGCTTCACGCATGCGCCGTAATCGCCAACCTTGAATGTCGTGGCGGACAAGAACATCGAGATCCCCTCGGGCTTCTTATTCGGAGTCGTAATGGAAAGTCGCTTAAAGATAGCATTGTTCAGGTAGTTGGCCTCCTCGACGTCGATGTTGGCCGCATCGTTGATACGGAAGTTGCAAGCAAACACATTGATATTGAGGTCTGAGCCAAGCGTTTTCAGCAGCGCCATGGCGCGCTCGTCTTGAACGACCGCTTCGTTCGATTTCCCGAGGATGTGCGTCCGAATAAAGTCCTTTTCCTTGGCAAGCTCAGCCTGGTCCGGCTCCGAACTGAGTGGGTTCAAAGGGACGACTATGAACGGGTCTTTTTCAACAGACATGGCAGCCCAGTGGGCGGCAATCTGCGGCGCAGAGGTCAACTCTCCTGGCTCACACACTGCAGGACTCGGCCACTTACTCTGCGACACGACCACGAGACTTCGCCAAGCAGGGCACCGTGACCATATTTGTGCAGGCCGATCACTTGATGGTGCATGTAGGTCGCGACTGCGGCCGCACCAGGTTTGCTGCCAAGCACACGTCGTCAACACCCACTAGCAGTCGCGGCGAACGAATTGATGTACCTTCCTTCGACACCGTACACACCGATGCTTTCTCCCGTGTCCGACTGCTGCAGGTACGGCGCGCTCCATGTGACGAGGTACCGCATCCTCCCATCGCGATAGCACAGGCCGCCGGCGGGGTACGGGATGTAGCCAGCCTTGTGCGGGTCGATTGTGATGGAATCCGCGCGAGCAAGGGCTTCGAACTGACGGACGGTCGATGGGCGGAGGGTCTCAGTCGGCACGAAGTCGCGGCTGGGCTCTTCCTTGGGCGCGCGGCCGATCGGGCCCGCCCTCTCGCGAATCATGGAGGCAAAATAGCCACCCCAGGCGGCGTCCGCGTGGACAAGGAAGCAGAGCCCCTTGGCCTCGAACTCATCGCGCATATCGAGGATCTCATCGAGCGGGTCGACGCAGCCTTCTTCGGTCGATCCAATGATACCGACAACGGCGAAGACGGGAATCTGCTTGTTCAGACACCTGCAGGGGTATCGATTAGCGACAGAGGAGGAACATTATAATAGAGACCGACGAACTCTTGGAGGTGCCCGCGGAGGATTTTCGTGTCGATATGGGCGTTGATGTCGATTGGAACGTCAATCATGTTCTCGGAACCGAGTCCAGCTAAGGCTCCAACCGTTTTCCGTTTATAACGTTTATACACGGTTTAAACCGTTTTCGTTTCCGTTTAGTTTGCCTCTGGGGTTAAACTGTTTACAAACTGTTTTTACACGGTTTAAATGGTTGACCAATTTCAATCACTCATGGTGGATTTTCTGGGGCAATATAAGGAAGTCTTGCTGTCAGAAATGTCTCTGGGGTCATATATGGTCCCCCAGTCCACTCACCTGATGCTACTGGCGCTGGAACGCTCGACTGGCGCATGGATTCCCAATGCGGCAATTGTTCATATGATTGATGGCTCAGGCAGGATAGATGCGCCGCTCGCGCTCTCATCCTCACCTTCAGTCTTTAGCAACCCAAACCCGAAGATCATCCCAACAGCCATCTTTCCGCCATCCTCATCTCTGATAGTATTGTCGATTAACTTATTACTTCATAAGTTGCATCAACGCTGGCACCACTGAAGGTGAACTGTCTGATCTCGAGTTACCGTAAACCAACTGTAAAATGTTCTTGCAAGTGGACCCTTTTTTTCAACCTAAATTCCTTTATGCTGTCTACTGAAATGATAAGAAGCAAACTGAATCAGAACAAAGGCCTAGTCACTAATATGTGCATGAATTTGGAGACCCTAGAAAAAATACCGTTTGTAAACTGTTTTAAACTGTTTAGATACCGTTTCCGTTTAATTTACCCCCCCTCCGTAAACGAAAACTAAATGGTTGGAGCCTTAAGTCCAGCAAGGGCTGAGCGGATTCATGTGAATGCGCGGAATGCAGACACAGATGTAGCGCACCTGCCCCCTTCGGCCAAGAATAATGCTTGGTGGCGCGCATCGTCCTCTTCTGTTGCTGCCGGTGTCCAACAAAGCCGAAATGAAATAGCGAGGCGGAGTCTTCATGCCCCACTCTTGTTCGACGGCCTGCTTTCCCCGAGTCTGGACGATATAATTGCCGAGGACGGCGTCCAAGTAGGTCGGAGTGATGCCGTACTCGGCCTCGAGACGCCTGGGAATGTCGAGGATGGTCTTCGGGGGAAGGTTGAGAAGCTGCCATAAGTCGAGTTTGGAAAGGAGCTCCAGTTCGGACGAGGCAAACGAATTGGGCAGGGGGACCTTGAACGTATCCGAGATCAATTGAAGCTCTTTTCCGGGCTTCATGGCATCACGGAGCGATAATGGGTAGTACTTGAGGTTACGAGCTATCCCAATACGGAATTATCACAGAGTTGACGCCAAAGCATGAGATCGAACTTACCGACCCTGAAATCATGGTGGGAGCACGTGAGCGAGGAACGCAGAGAAACGCTCGAAGCAATACTCACCAAATAGACTCCAAGTTGGCCACGGTGCTGTTGGAAATACAAGTTTGACCCACACGTACTTCCGATCATTTGAATATCGCTATTTCACCGTTGTTGCTGCGCCGTAGTTTATTTCAACTTCTGACCCACATATTTCATATTCCACATACATGTGATATCTTCATAGTATATAAAGCTAGGATACTTGTTGTAGATACCCCACTGGTTTGTAAACCCTTGGATTCTCTTTGCATCCTCTTTGCCTGGAAGTCCTCCCTTGAGCCAAATTCTACACAAACCAGTACTAGCCTGCTGGTGGGCCTGCCCCCAATACACCAGTAGTGTTGATCCTGAGGTGCTCAGACCACCCAGAGATTTTTTGGGAGACACTTTTGACCTCACCCAATCCTGTTCACTTTATCCCGACAATCACCGCTTCGGACGACCCATTTTCCCGCGTTGTTTTGCCGTTCAGTTGAACACCTGTTTATCCTGGGAGGTCCGACTTTTTGTTGCACTCTCGGAGGCCGACATTCCCGTTGCATTCGGACGAAACCCCCGCTGTGTATACCGTCGTATTCGGAGAACACGCCCGCTGATTATCCCGTTAAATTCGGACGAATCCACCTCGCTGATTATCCTGTTAAATCCGGACGAGCCCACCTGTTGATTATCCCGTGACGGCGGATGACGCGCACACTTCCCCATGCCCACTTCTTTCCGACGGTTTTATCTGGGACTCCATCTACAGTGATTGTTGGAGAGGCAGATAATGTTGCTGGTTGATGACGATCAACTTTTCCCATTTGCCCTTGGAGAAGCAATGGAGATTTTCATTCCAATCTTGATATCGCGCACACTGGGTCGCGTTGTCAGTGATGTGCAGGACATCATTTTTGCAGTTGACTTCTTCTTCATTCCGGGGGGTGTATTCCCATGTTTTTTGCACTCAAGCTTGCGGGGGTGTGTTGGAAATACAAGCTTGACCCACACGTACTTCAGATCATTTGAATATCGCTATTTCACCGTTGTTGCTGCGCCGTAGTTTATTTCAACTTCTGACCCACATATTTCATATTCCACATACATGTGATATCTTCATAGTATATAAAGCTAGGATACTTGTTGTAGATACCCCACTGGTTTGTAAACCCTTGGATTCTCTTTGCATCCTCTTTGCCTGGAAGTCCTCCCTTGAGCCAAATTCTACAGGTGCCATCGCAAGCAATGTGCCCCCAGTAAAGTGGCTTGCCATCAGAGTCGCTCTCGTTGTAACCCAGCATCTCGCACATATCATGTCCAACGTCGATCTCTAAAAGCGTGGTGATGGGGCTGGCCTCAAACGCTACGTTGTTCGGGTTATTGAGAACTGTGGCGACCCAGCCGAGGATACCCGGCAAGCCCATCTCGAAGGACATGTGCCCAGCATAACGCTGAGAGAAGAAAGGGATCGAGTACGCGAAGAGGTGTGTGGTGAGGAGCTCGAACTGCTTGATGAGTTCGTCCTGGTGTTTTTGGAAGGTTGACGACGCCTGGATGCTTTCTGTGATGAATTTCTAGTAAAAGCCGCATGAGTACGCGTACTGAATCGTCGCCGAAAAAAAGGACAAACGCCATCCTCAGGGTAATAATCGAGACGAGACTTCTTCTGCAAGTTGACAGCCTGCTCGAATAGCCCCTTCAACATGTCCGCGTTCTCGCCCTGAGGTCCAAGAAACCAAGCTGAAACAGCATCGTGGAGGTTCTCGTTTACGCTGTCGGAGTATGCGCGGTCGGGCATGGTGTGGACGAGCCGTTGTTGACTGCGAGGAGAGGCCGATATATATACCGGCAAGAGTCACATCTCGACTGGAGTTCGTGTGCGCCACCATACAGTCACCAAGCTCATGTGGCCCAGGAACATTTGAGGGGACGGTCGCCGCTGGCCACCTGAGCAACTGTAATGTGAGGAGAGAAGTCAGTCGAACACCCAAGTTTTGAAATGGAAGCGACCACGAAATCTACGGTACACCATATATTCGCAGGCCCCTCATGTGCCCCAGTGATATCTAAGGATGTTGGTCGTCTTGGTCCTTAATAAAAAATTTCCAGACTTTCCCTGACAGCTTTCAGCGAGATGCTGTCAGGTCGAAGGAGCAAAGACGGAGTAAAGACGAGCCTACTGGTACACACTACGTTCCGCCGTCGGCAGACTGAGTCTAGCCGACGGCGGAACGTAGTGACAGCTGTTCCCAGCGAAGCCACTCGGAAGCTCCGTTACATGTGAGGGAGAGCACACGTTCACAGGCCCCTTATTTGCCCCAGTAACATTTGAGGGAACGATAGTCAAAGTCTGTATAAAAATATTCTTGAGAGCCTTCAGGGATATAAATCGGTCGAAGACGCAAAGGCGGAGTAGAAGATTGACCTTGTGGTACAGTTGTTCCCAGCAAAGCAACTCGCTGCGAGCCATTGCTGCCACGATGAACCTTGGCTGACACCATTACAGACGTCTTATGTGCCCGAGGTATGGTGCAGTGGCCGGTTGGTCGTCTCGGTATCCGTGACAAAAATGTTCTTGACGGGATGAGAGGGGGAAAAACCTAAAGGACGGGGTCCGAGTCGAACTAACTCGTATCAAAAGTCAGAACGAGGGCTTTCTATTTCACTAGACGAAAGGCCGTACCGTTGGTGATTTAATTCAGACTCGCCCAGGGTCTGAAGGAGGGGGAGGAAACAGGAGTGGAATTGAAGACCGTATGCAAACCAGTCTCCTACCCAACCGCGGTTTCGAGGCTCACAGATAGAGTAGTAGTTTTACAAGCTAGATCTCTGAAGAATGATCAAGAAAAATAAAACGGAAAAAAATAGTGTGACAATATGTGACCTAAGTTGGGGGTGAGCCTCTCCACGGCGGCTGGCACAAAACATTTGTCAACAACATAGCCACATCAGGACCCCGCGAGCACGTGGCAACCGTCCGCATACATACGACACGCTTTCCCTTCAAAAACACGTCCTCCCCTCCACCAAATGGCGCCGGTCGCCTCCCGAATCGTCTCCGCGTCGTCCTCGGGCCCTCCCCAGTACACTCTGCTTGAAATACGCGCTCAGGCTATCGCACGCCTCGGATATCAGCCGTGTCTCTGGCAGATCAGAGTGGTCGAGGCGATTCTCAAACGCGACGGGGACGTTGTCTGTGTTGCCGTTACTGGCTCTGGAAAAACTCTTACCTTCTGGCTGCCCTTGCTCTTCCGACCTACCGGCATCCAATTGGTCGTCAGCCCACTAAATATACTCGGCGACCAGAATGTCACACAGCTGGCGTCGATGGGCCTCAAGGGCATTAACATTACCGCGGAGACAGCGAATGCAGAGAATTTTCGTGTGCGTCCTTCTGTTATATCGACTTCTTTGCGTCAAACTGACAAATAAATCCTATAGGATATCGAGGAGGGGAAGTATCATGTCGTCGTGACAAATGTCGAGACGCTGATGCAGCAAGACGGCGGCTTCTCCAAACTCTGGAAGAAGGCTGACTTTACGCGCCGTCTGATCAGCATCGTCTGGGACGAGGCCCATTGCATCAGCAAGTGGGCCGGTTTCCGTCCAGAATACAAAGATGTCGGGCGCCTCCACTACCTTATCCCCCGAGATATACCCTTTGTCGTTGTCTCGGCCACGCTCCCTCCTGCTGTACTCACAGATGTGATGACTATACTACAAGTACCTCCCAAAAAAGTCGAGATAATCCGGCGGTCAAATGATCGCCCGAATATTAATCTGGTGGTCCGCGAGATGAAGTATCCCATGAATAGCTTCAAGGATCTCGCGTTCTTGATCCCCGAGAATTGGAAGCCTGATGATCCCCTGCCGCCCAAGTTCTTGATCTTCTTTGACAGCATCACCGATTCCGTGGAGGCAGCAAATTTCCTACGCAGCCGGCTACCGCTGGAGTATTGGCATAAAATCAAGTGGTTCAACTCAGAGATGTCGCCAGAATTCAAGGTGAACGAGTCCGACTCGTTGAAGGCCGGCGTAACCTGGGGATTAAACTGCACAGACTCGTTCGGCATGGTAAGTATCTGATCTAATCACCGACGCCATCGTGAGACTCATCTCATTCAAAGGGTCTTGACCTCCCCGACATCCTTCTCATCATACAGTGGCGCTCGACGTGCGATATGTGCACACTCTGGCAACGCATCGGGCGGGCAGCGCGGGGCGCTGCATCTCACTGCAACGGCGCTGTTTCTAGTCGAGCCCAAACGATTCGATGCGAACATTGAGAAGGCTGAAGCACGCGCAACGAAGCGTGCTGAAACCACCAAGAAGCGGAAGCTCACAGCGGCTGACAGCGAGTGTCCGCCGTCTAAACGTGCCGCTGTCGCAGTACCGACAGCCCCTGACATTCCGGTTGAGATCCCCGTTGTGGAAACCATCAACAATTCTGACCTCGAGCCCGAGGAGGACGATGCTGGGGTATCAGATGAAGTTTGTGGGGCTGATGGTGACGCGGGCACCGTTCCAGTTGCATGGAGTGCCTGCGACGAGTACGCGTCTGAGCGCCGAGCTGTGTACGAATCCGTGACAGCATCAAATGAGCCGTTGTGGAAGAAGCAGACGAAGAAGAAAGGGACGGACCGTCTCGAGCCCGCCCTCGATGACATGATCAATGCGGCCACACGTCAACCTGAAAAGCCATGCGCGCGCTTTCCTGTGATGGTTTACTTCAGAAACGATAAGACGAGTACGTGTATACACATTCCTTGTCAATTTTTTATTCTAACCGCGAAACAGCTTCAGACCACAAGGAATGCCAGTCCCTTATCAATGGCGGCTGCACGCGCTGTATCATCAAACTCCCCACCATTTGCTGCGAGCTCTGCTCCCCCAGCCACTTCCTCAACTTTGCCCGGGTTGACCTTCCAAAACCCAAACAACAACCGTCCCGTTCCCATATACCTGATTACGTCCGAGATCAGGCCGATGTGGAGCTCCGTGCAGAGCTTCATCAATTCCGGAAGCAGCGCACCATTGAGATCGGCGGCCGCGCCAACTTTCGAAACCACGGCGCAGGTTCTTTCATGTCTACCGAGACACTTGACCGCATTGTCGACTGTGCTCATTTTTTCAAAATCACCTCTACAGCGGACCTGTCACGCGAGACACGATGGAATCCTGCCATCGAGGACGGGGAGCGTGTCCTATCACTGATTACTACTCACAAACCTATTCCTCCCCTGAGCCCGTCGCTCAAATCACTAGCACACCAGTGCGCGCATTCATTTCTATCACCAACACTCCCGGCACTCCCGGCGCCTCTTCATCGAAGCCTCCCCATCGATGCGGGAATTGTATGATGCTCGGACATATAGCATCGAATCGAGCCTGTCCCAAATATCAGCTGC
Source organism: Mycena olivaceomarginata (assembly GCA_029378375.1). Taxonomy (NCBI): domain Eukaryota; kingdom Fungi; phylum Basidiomycota; class Agaricomycetes; order Agaricales; family Mycenaceae; genus Mycena; species Mycena olivaceomarginata. The sequence continues at coordinate 316,646 of JARKIC010000115.1, read as the reverse complement.
GGTCCACTCCACGTGCTAGAGTATCTCCGCACAGGGATGAGAACTCTGTGCCACTGCCGGCTCCGCAATTTGTATTCAATGCGGCCGTAATGCAAGTGCCTGCACGGCAAATGGGGCCTCTTGCCCCATCATCTACACCTTTGATACCACGCCCTCGTCCACGCCCGGTCCCGAACACCGCATCTACTACATTGTCTCCACCTGTTCCTTCGACATCCGCTTCTCCAGCTGTTCCTCAGCTGGTTTCCCCTTTCCAGTTACTTCCACTGTACCTTTTTTATGGTTATCATTGATTCATATTACATTTACATGTCGACTAAATCCTCCGGCTCAATAGATTGCTCCCAATCATTTTCCTCCTCGCGCTCCTCATTTTCATCCTCTGTACCCTTTCCTGTAGGGCCCATCTTATGCTGTCCTTGATCAATTATATCTGGAATGATATATGTGCTCTTGCGCCCGGCCTGGTGCTCATTCGGGCAATTGTGGTGCAGGTATAATGCCATTTTTTGTATGTCTTCTCCATGTCGGGTGGAGCATGTTGGGAGGGTAAGTGCTGTAAGGGCGAAGTTGCGCTCGATGTTATGGCAGCAATCTCGGTAGACCTGGATCAAAGTGGATTCTTCTATGACCCGTTTCTTGGTATAATTGGAGCCCCGTCCGCCATAGGTGTTCTGTGAGTATGGGATAACATTTTTCAGACAGAATTTAATTGTTTGACTGCACCTTTGTTGGGAGATTGATCATTTGCTCAACAACCCAGTCCACTGCTCGAAATTTTCCAACCTCTCCTTGAGGATTTGTTAGAATATTATATCGAACAGCATGTCTGTCAGATCTGTGTCAGCTGAGTCTCGGAAAATACTCTAGAAATATGTTACCGTAGTGGTGGAGGATATATAAAATGCACATCTGTCATGAACTTCACCATATGTGTCGCATACTTATGCTTCCCCGTCGCTTTGAAGATATATATCCAGGTCGGAAAGCAAGTCTCAATGCGACCAATATCTCCGTAGTTCATGGCAATGCGAGATTTCTTCATAAAGCAAGAAGTACTGGTGGATCTGTAAGACATTTTCGTGCTGCTGATCCCGCTCTGCTGCTGGCCATTCACGAAGCTCAAAAATGTTGAGGTCCTCAGCTCCCGCGACATAATGTGATGCTAGATAATTCGAGATCTCTTCAATGAGTTCGAAGGATGGTTTGATGCAGCAAATTCCTTGAGTGAAGTCCACTTGGGGTTCCGGCGGAGTACCTCCACTCTCCAAGCGTCGAGGCGAAGGGAAACACCTTCATGTGTTATGACCTCATGCATCCTGCGAAACCCTGGATCGGAGCCAATTTTTCCTGTCTCCTTCGGGCGGTGCAAAGCTACAAACCGCATCACACTGTTTACATCCTCCCGTGCCGCCTTTGGTTTGATGAAGATTCGCCAAATTGCATCAACACAGGCCATCTTCAGATGGAAGAGACCCAAGACGTAGATGACGAACTGATATCGGCGCCATGGTGTGGCTTCGATAGCTCGACGTTGAAGGAGAGACATAATGCGCTCCCCTGTACCAAGATCACCATGGAATAAAATCACATAGGCCACGATAGACTTGAGATTCTTGTTCCAGACAGCACTGTCTTCCTCGTCTGGATCCCCGACCCCTCCCTGCTCCATGAGATTGGGTATGACCTTCAAATTCCCTTCCACGGTGGACTGCTTGATGTCCATGGATCGTGCTGGAGCATGGCGCATCCTTACGACAGGGATCTGTTCAATTACTTCAGGCTTGCTGAGTTGTTCTTTGAACTGGCGGAAATATTGTGGGCCAATGAGGACAATATCTTCTCGGAATTTCCAGGCGTTGAATCGTTCACGACGGGTGAGATTTGATGGATGGTCTGCCTCTGGATGGAGCTGTTCTAGATCGTGAACGGTGCGCGGTGGAGGTAGTGTGGTAGGATTGATGTTGGGATTCAATGGTGATTTTTGCCAGAGTTCCTCTGAGCATTTCAGGTGCTCGGCTTTGACTCCATGCTCGAGTGCGATGACATCTCCAGAGGTCATATGGGTGAGGGTGTCTGTTTCCTTCTCCACTGTGGGCACAATAACCCCAAAGTCAATGTCAAAATTATCATATGCATAGCTAACAAGGAGAGATTGACCCATCTCCCGAAGCTTTGAATAAGACTCTGCGGAAAGGGACTTGACAGCGCGTTCAATGGACTGCTCTGAAATTGAGATCCCCATGTGCGCGAGGGCTTCTATGACCTTTGAAGGTGTATTTGAGGCATGAAGGAAATTTCCAAACACGCTTTCGACGGCATTGCACTTCTGATTTGTGCTTTGCATCATCATGCTAATGATCATGACACGCTTCTGGAATTGAAAGACATAGAATTAAGTATGTTTCATAGACTTGGCAAAGAAATAATCTACAATTGATATCAAAGCATCCCGCCGCTCTACAGTCTTCTCAGCTCGAGTTCGGGGATCTGTTGATGGCTCCTCGTCAACAGAAATCATTATATTGTCCTCTTCATTAGCCACCAGCTGCTGATCTGCGGACAGCATGAGGCCAACAAGCTCCCACAGCTCTGGAGCAAGCACCCGAATCTCCCGAGCTATATCCTCGATGTGGAAGCTTTCGAGCTGCGCCGCCTTCGCGTGTAGTGCATCAAAATGCCAGCCATTCTTCTTTTGAGAAAGTTCTCGGATAGAGGCGGCGTATTTATGTTTTATGATATTATTTGCCCAGGACAGAGTTGACTGAGCACTCTTGGGATGCTTCAGCAGAGCGTTCAAGATGTCGTCAGAATGAGTCAAGAGATCAAGAACCATCGGGTGCTCAGAAAAGGAGGAGTGCCGGAGAATTGAGACCAGAAAGTGAGATATATTCAAGCACTGTGTCTCTAGTGCCGATATCAGAGCCTCCAATTGTATTTTCGACGCGAGGATGTTGTCCATCGAAGGATCCGCCCAGATCGGAGATGAGCGGAGATGTCGCCAGAAAGGGACGGGGTCCTGTGGCTATGTTGTTGACAAATGTTTTGTGCCAGCCGCCGTGGAGAGGCTCATCCTAACTTCAGTCACATCATGGTCACATCACATCCGGTCCGAATTTTCCTGTGCGGCAATTTTCTCTGTATTAGAATTGAAAAATACGACTGTGTCTTATGAGCCTCGAAACCGCGGTTGGGTAGGAGACTGATGCAAAACATGCGAGGTGAAATGCCTTGCACATTCATCAAAAGGGACGCCTATTGAAATGGAGAGGTTGGTTTCACGCCAGAAGGTAAAATCTTTTGCATTAGTGCGGTGTGTACTGATTACATTAAGTAAAATTGCACGGGTAGCGACAAGCCGGAAGCAGTTACGTCGGGTGGGGAGATGTAGAGGGAATATCCGGAAGAGAGGACACACGGTGCGTGGAGGATGGAGTTGCAGCGCGGCGGGGGCTGGGGGACGAGGAATGGATTCGAGCGCGGCGGATGAAAACGGCCCGGATAGAGACAGCATGGATGGGACGCGATGTCGTCGGGACGAGGTGGAGGTGTGACGTGGGGACGCGAGTGGGGTGTGCGTGCACGTAGATGACGGGTGAGCAGCGAACACGCTGGGTGGAGACGCGGTGCGCGAGGTGACGCGCGGAAGGTGCAAACGGAGATTGGACACGTCACCCGCGATGGGACCCGCGCAAGGGCGGTTTGACAGCGCTGATCGGACGTTAATAAGGCGCGACGGGCGGGTGTGCGAGGGCGGACACGGAAGAGGCGCAGGAGGTGCAGCGCGGCAGGGAGGGAGCGGCTATGCGGGTACGGCGGCGGTGGATGCGGCGGCGGTGTGGTTGCGAGATGGGAGGGCACTGCGGTGACGTGGGGCGAGGAAGGGGGCGGGACGGGACGAGACGAGACGGCGGAGGGGACGCGGAACGGAGACGGGTGCGCGGCGTGGTCGCAGGACGGGAAGGGCGCAGCAACGAGGAGGCGGTTGTGGGCGGTGGCGAGGCGGAGGCGGGACACAACGGGCAGGCCAACACGGCCGCGGGTGCTGTGGCGTGGTCGCGAGGAAAGACACGCGTGGCGGGGCGGAGTGGAGGCGGGCGAGGGGAGTCGGTGTAGCAAGGTGGAGACGGGACGGGATGGGGCGTGACAGCGCGGAGGGCGCACGGGTGTCGCTGCGGGAAAGGAGCGGGGCCGCGGTGTAGGGCCGGGCAAAGCGGCGCGATGCGGAGCCGTCCGAGGGCAGGGGTGGAGCCGGGGGCGCGGGTGTACACGTAGGGCGGCGTGGAGAGAGGGTTGTGTACGGGTGTGGGAAGTGCGTGCGCGAGCACCGTGCACGGGTGTGGGACGTGCGTAGCGCAGGTGGCGGACACGGGAGCGGACGTCGAGAGGAAGGAGCGTGTGCGCGTGGGGTAAGTGCGCGGGGGTGGTTTGGGAAGTGGGCGCGCACGGGCAAGCGGGGTGGGCAAGGGCGCGTGCGGAGTAGCCGGCGTTAGGGTTATGGGAACCATGGCTCTCGGAAGCAGGCGCAGACGCGGTCGCAGCGGAGCAGTGGCGGGTGGGCGTTGAATGCAGGGGCGCGTAGGCCGTGTACAGGATACGGGACGGATGGGGCGGCATGGGAAGGGTGCGTAGCGGGGACGCGCAGAAGGGAGGGGCAGCCGGAGAGCGCTCGCGAGGCGAAGGAGAGGCGGGTGCGCGCAGACAGCGCTGTGGTGACGTGGCACTAGACGGCGGCGGCAACTGTGGGGGCTACGAGCAAGGCCGCGAGCGGAGACTGCGCGGTGGCGACGGATTGGCGGGGCGGGACGAACGTGGCAACGGTGAAGCTGCCAGTGGTTGGACCGGCTGGATCGCGGCGGAGGTCAGCTCGGGGTGAGGGCGACGAAGAAACGTACCGTTGTATAATTAAGATGCATGCCTAAGTATGCGCAGTTCCTTCGCCGTGCGTTCCCGCCCCACAAGCCAGGCGCTGCCCCAGATCCAGGAAACCTGCGAGATTTGCCCAGGATTCATAGTTTCTGGAGCGAACTGCGGTTCGAGCATTCAGTGCATTCAATTCTCTGGCACGTACATACCAGTACTTGTGTCCGCAGTTGGAGTTTTATGATGCGATACCTTCCGGAGTCGGGTAGGTGTTCTAACTCGGCGCTGGAATGAAGCTGTACGCTACGCGAGCGCCACGTACTGGAATCCACAATGGTGTATTTACATTGCTGCCGTTGATGCGATAACTTCCGGACTCGAGCCCTCGACACCCTCGAGTATTTTCTGCTCTACTGAATGTGGCGACAATGTGGCGAGGTCAAAAAGATCGGTCAATTGATGGCAACATCTCGGTGCCATCTCTCTCCGCTCATCATCCACAAATGAGAATAAGCTGCGCTGACGCTGGGATGAGGCGGTGGGTTCGTGACTGTGAACACCCTGCGATGCTTAAATACCCGGAGACTAAACGCTATTCATAGTGCTGTGTTATAATATTTATAGCGGGTGCTATGCTATGCTAGATATTCCATGCCCCCGGGGACAATAACTAGCAGGTGTTATTAACAGCTAAGATAGGCGTCACGCCGATCTAGCACGTGCTTATATAAGCGAAATGATCGCGTCACAAAAAACCTATCTCCTCCTTCCACAAACACTTTATGATAATTATAAGACCACCAAACTATAGCTAGGAAGCATATCTATCATTCTATGTAGGGATTTCAGCTACTTTTTCCATCTTGTAGAGTTATAAGACATTCTTTCCAAAAAAGGTAATTGTGTTTGAAAAGCTTCCAAACTGCTTTTCGATGCGTTTGAGACGGTGTTGTGAGAAAATATGTTCAACATTTGGCGGATGACGTAATCATACACGTGATACACGTGATCTTCCCGACGCGACGCGACACGTTCCACTACACCTGCATGGTATCAAATCCCTGTGTCCTGGTTGATAAATGCTCTAACGAGAGGAATGTATGAAAACTGTTCAAAATAAAATTTCCTTCCCCAAAACAAGGCTCCCCAGGCCAAAATTTCGAAATTTTTTCGCGCAAACCTCGAAATTTGGCAGGTGGCTGTGCAAACGTAATGCTTACATAAAGGTGCTGGATCCGGGTGACGCCTATCTTATATAGCATTCAGCTAAATAACCGCTATTTATATTCTAGCATTGAAAAATAGCATGCTAGCTATGCTATAATTTAATCCTCGATCTCCCAGTCCTCGTTTTCCGACTCCACCGTCACCGCCGCCTGCCGTGATGGAACTACAGCTGCCACCGGGACCGCGTCCTCGTTGGGTGAATAGCCTATTCACCCAACGCTGTGGCGCATTCCGTAAGGCAACGTAAGGCGGTGATGCCCGTGATGTGGCAGCTGTCAGGGCGCGTCTGGAGTAGTCTTTGCGAGCGTCGAGCCAACCTCCGTAGGAATAGTAGTAGGTAGTCATGTTTATAATGCCTGAAGTAGTGTGGTTTCATGAAAAAAATTAACTGGCCAAGAAGAATGCAAAATTTTACTGACCCACCGCGTCATGTCACAATTCGGGTAGATGAATACCACTCGGACGACGTGAGCTCTTGATTCCCCGACATTCCCTCGAGTCTTTCTCATCACTTACCTAGGACACTCAAAATTTATTAAGAAGCGCGTCACTGAACTTCAGCAAGGCATCAATATTTTGAAAGAGCAACTTGCGAGTCCAGCCGAGGCTAAAATTTGGCTGAAATCCAAGAGAACCCAAAATATCGGTCAAGACATTAAAAATATGGTGGCCGACGTTCATCATTTCACACAGACCGGCCACAGTCGCCCAACTACCTGGGCCCGGGTCGGTGAGGTACAGCCAAAATACGATGGGGTATCATAAAAAGTGATATTATGTACTGTAATTACTTCCAACTTCAAAACTTGTTTTTGGCCGACCGTAGCACTTGTAGAGGTGAAGATCGTTCTTTGAGGCTCTTGCAGTCTCCTACCCAACCGCGGTTTCGAGGCTCATAAGACACAGTCGTATTTTTCAATTCTAATACAGAGAAAATTGCCGCACAGGAAAATTCGGACCGGATGTGATGTGACCATGATGTGACTGAAGTTAGGATGAGCCTCTCCACGGCGGCTGGCACAAAACATTTGTCAACAACATAGCCACAGGACCCCGTCCCTTTCTGGCGACATCTCCGCTCATCTCCGATCTGGGCGGATCCTTCGATGGACAACATCCTCGCGTCGAAAATACAATTGGAGGCTCTGATATCGGCACTAGAGACACAGTGCTTGAATATATCTCACTTTCTGGTCTCAATTCTCCGGCACTCCTCCTTTTCTGAGCACCCGATGGTTCTTGATCTCTTGACTCATTCTGACGACATCTTGAACGCTCTGCTGAAGCATCCCAAGAGTGCTCAGTCAACTCTGTCCTGGGCAAATAATATCATAAAACATAAATACGCCGCCTCTATCCGAGAACTTTCTCAAAAGAAGAATGGCTGGCATTTTGATGCACTACACGCGAAGGCGGCGCAGCTCGAAAGCTTCCACATCGAGGATATAGCTCGGGAGATTCGGGTGCTTGCTCCAGAGCTGTGGGAGCTTGTTGGCCTCATGCTGTCCGCAGATCAGCAGCTGGTGGCTAATGAAGAGGACAATATAATGATTTCTGTTGACGAGGAGCCATCAACAGATCCCCGAACTCGAGCTGAGAAGACTGTAGAGCGGCGGGATGCTTTGATATCAATTGTAGATTATTTCTTTGCCAAGTCTATGAAACATACTTAATTCTATGTCTTTCAATTCCAGAAGCGTGTCATGATCATTAGCATGATGATGCAAAGCACAAATCAGAAGTGCAATGCCGTCGAAAGCGTGTTTGGAAATTTCCTTCATGCCTCAAATACACCTTCAAAGGTCATAGAAGCCCTCGCGCACATGGGGATCTCAATTTCAGAGCAGTCCATTGAACGCGCTGTCAAGTCCCTTTCCGCAGAGTCTTATTCAAAGCTTCGGGAGATGGGTCAATCTCTCCTTGTTAGCTATGCATATGATAATTTTGACATTGACTTTGGGGTTATTGTGCCCACAGTGGAGAAGGAAACAGACACCCTCACCCATATGACCTCTGGAGATGTCATCGCACTCGAGCATGGAGTCAAAGCCGAGCACCTGAAATGCTCAGAGGAACTCTGGCAAAAATCACCATTGAATCCCAACATCAATCCTACCACACTACCTCCACCGCGCACCGTTCACGATCTAGAACAGCTCCATCCAGAGGCAGACCATCCATCAAATCTCACCCGTCGTGAACGATTCAACGCCTGGAAATTCCGAGAAGATATTGTCCTCATTGGCCCACAATATTTCCGCCAGTTCAAAGAACAACTCAGCAAGCCTGAAGTAATTGAACAGATCCCTGTCGTAAGGATGCGCCATGCTCCAGCACGATCCATGGACATCAAGCAGTCCACCGTGGAAGGGAATTTGAAGGTCATACCCAATCTCATGGAGCAGGGAGGGGTCGGGGATCCAGACGAGGAAGACAGTGCTGTCTGGAACAAGAATCTCAAGTCTATCGTGGCCTATGTGATTTTATTCCATGGTGATCTTGGTACAGGGGAGCGCATTATGTCTCTCCTTCAACGTCGAGCTATCGAAGCCACACCATGGCGCCGATATCAGTTCGTCATCTACGTCTTGGGTCTCTTCCATCTGAAGATGGCCTGTGTTGATGCAATTTGGCGAATCTTCATCAAACCAAAGGCGGCACGGGAGGATGTAAACAGTGTGATGCGGTTTGTAGCTTTGCACCGCCCGAAGGAGACAGGAAAAATTGGCTCCGATCCAGGGTTTCGCAGGATGCATGAGGTCATAACACATGAAGGTGTTTCCCTTCGCCTCGACGCTTGGAGAGTGGAGGTACTCCGCCGGAACCCCAAGTGGACTTCACTCAAGGAATTTGCTGCATCAAAACCATCCTTCGAACTCATTGAAGAGATCTCGAATTATCTAGCATCACATTATGTCGCGGGAGCTGAGGACCTCAACATTTTTGAGCTTCGTGAATGGCCAGCAGCAGAGCGGGATCAGCAGCACGAAAATGTCTTACAGATCCACCAGTACTTCTTGCTTTATGAAGAAATCTCGCATGCCATGAACTACGGAGATATTGGTCGCATTGAGACTTGCTTTCCGACCTGGATATATATCTTCAAAGCGACGGGGAAGCATAAGTATGCGACACATATGGTGAAGTTCATGACAGATGTGCATTTTATATATCCTCCACCACTACGGTAACATATTTCTAGAGTATTTTCCGAGACTCAGCTGACACAGATCTGACAGACATGCTGTTCGATATAATATTCTAACAAATCCTCAAGGAGAGGTTGGAAAATTTCGAGCAGTGGACTGGGTTGTTGAGCAAATGATCAATCTCCCAACAAAGGTGCAGTCAAACAATTAAATTCTGTCTGAAAAATGTTATCCCATACTCACAGAACACCTATGGCGGACGGGGCTCCAATTATACCAAGAAACGGGTCATAGAAGAATCCACTTTGATCCAGGTCTACCGAGATTGCTGCCATAACATCGAGCGCAACTTCGCCCTTACAGCACTTACCTCCCAACATGCTCCACCCGACATGGAGAAGACATACCAAAAAATGGCATTATACCTGCACCACAATTGCCCGAATGAGCACCAGGCCGGGCGCAAGAGCACATATATCATTCCAGATATAATTGATCAAGGACAGCATAAGATGGGCCCTACAGGAAAGGGTACAGAGGATGAAAATGAGGAGCGCGAGGAGGAAAATGATTGGGAGCAATCTATTGAGCCGGAGGATTTAGTCGACATGTAAATGTAATATGAATCAATGATAACCATAAAAAAGGTACAGTGGAAGTAACTGGAAAGGGGAAACAGCTTGAGGAACAGCTGGAGAAGCGGATGTCGAAGGAACAGGTGGAGACAATGTAGTAGATGCGGTTGTTCGGGACCGGGCGTGGACGAGGGCGTGGTATCAAAGGTGTAGATGATGGGGCAAGAGGCCCCATTTGCCGTGCAGGCACTTGCATTACGGCCGCATTGAATACAAATTGCGGAGCCGGCAGTGGCACAGAGTTCTCATCCCTGTGCGGAGATACTCTAGCACGTGGAGTGGACCGCAGCTGATATTTGGGACAGGCTCGATTCGATGCTATATGTCCGAGCATCATACAATTCCCGCATCGATGGGGAGGCTTCGATGAAGAGGCGCCGGGAGTGCCGGGAGTGTTGGTGATAGAAATGAATGCGCGCACTGGTGTGCTAGTGATTTGAGCGACGGGCTCAGGGGGAGGAATAGGTTTGTGAGTAGTAATCAGTGATAGGACACGCTCCCCGTCCTCGATGGCAGGATTCCATCGTGTCTCGCGTGACAGGTCCGCTGTAGAGGTGATTTTGAAAAAATGAGCACAGTCGACAATGCGGTCAAGTGTCTCGGTAGACATGAAAGAACCTGCGCCGTGGTTTCGAAAGTTGGCGCGGCCGCCGATCTCAATGGTGCGCTGCTTCCGGAATTGATGAAGCTCTGCACGGAGCTCCACATCGGCCTGATCTCGGACGTAATCAGGTATATGGGAACGGGACGGTTGTTGTTTGGGTTTTGGAAGGTCAACCCGGGCAAAGTTGAGGAAGTGGCTGGGGGAGCAGAGCTCGCAGCAAATGGTGGGGAGTTTGATGATACAGCGCGTGCAGCCGCCATTGATAAGGGACTGGCATTCCTTGTGGTCTGAAGCTGTTTCGCGGTTAGAATAAAAAATTGACAAGGAATGTGTATACACGTACTCGTCTTATCGTTTCTGAAGTAAACCATCACAGGAAAGCGCGCGCATGGCTTTTCAGGTTGACGTGTGGCCGCATTGATCATGTCATCGAGGGCGGGCTCGAGACGGTCCGTCCCTTTCTTCTTCGTCTGCTTCTTCCACAACGGCTCATTTGATGCTGTCACGGATTCGTACACAGCTCGGCGCTCAGACGCGTACTCGTCGCAGGCACTCCATGCAACTGGAACGGTGCCCGCGTCACCATCAGCCCCACAAACTTCATCTGATACCCCAGCATCGTCCTCCTCGGGCTCGAGGTCAGAATTGTTGATGGTTTCCACAACGGGGATCTCAACCGGAATGTCAGGGGCTGTCGGTACTGCGACAGCGGCACGTTTAGACGGCGGACACTCGCTGTCAGCCGCTGTGAGCTTCCGCTTCTTGGTGGTTTCAGCACGCTTCGTTGCGCGTGCTTCAGCCTTCTCAATGTTCGCATCGAATCGTTTGGGCTCGACTAGAAACAGCGCCGTTGCAGTGAGATGCAGCGCCCGCGCTGCCCGCCCGATGCGTTGCCAGAGTGTGCACATATCGCACGTCGAGCGCCACTGTATGATGAGAAGGATGTCGGGGAGGTCAAGACCCTTTGAATGAGATGAGTCTCACGATGGCGTCGGTGATTAGATCAGATACTTACCATGCCGAACGAGTCTGTGCAGTTTAATCCCCAGGTTACGCCGGCCTTCAACGAGTCGGACTCGTTCACCTTGAATTCTGGCGACATCTCTGAGTTGAACCACTTGATTTTATGCCAATACTCCAGCGGTAGCCGGCTGCGTAGGAAATTTGCTGCCTCCACGGAATCGGTGATGCTGTCAAAGAAGATCAAGAACTTGGGCGGCAGGGGATCATCAGGCTTCCAATTCTCGGGGATCAAGAACGCGAGATCCTTGAAGCTATTCATGGGATACTTCATCTCGCGGACCACCAGATTAATATTCGGGCGATCATTTGACCGCCGGATTATCTCGACTTTTTTGGGAGGTACTTGTAGTATAGTCATCACATCTGTGAGTACAGCAGGAGGGAGCGTGGCCGAGACAACGACAAAGGGTATATCTCGGGGGATAAGGTAGTGGAGGCGCCCGACATCTTTGTATTCTGGACGGAAACCGGCCCACTTGCTGATGCAATGGGCCTCGTCCCAGACGATGCTGATCAGACGGCGCGTAAAGTCAGCCTTCTTCCAGAGTTTGGAGAAGCCGCCGTCTTGCTGCATCAGCGTCTCGACATTTGTCACGACGACATGATACTTCCCCTCCTCGATATCCTATAGGATTTATTTGTCAGTTTGACGCAAAGAAGTCGATATAACAGAAGGACGCACACGAAAATTCTCTGCATTCGCTGTCTCCGCGGTAATGTTAATGCCCTTGAGGCCCATCGACGCCAGCTGTGTGACATTCTGGTCGCCGAGTATATTTAGTGGGCTGACGACCAATTGGATGCCGGTAGGTCGGAAGAGCAAGGGCAGCCAGAAGGTAAGAGTTTTTCCAGAGCCAGTAACGGCAACACAGACAACGTCCCCGTCGCGTTTGAGAATCGCCTCGACCACTCTGATCTGCCAGAGACACGGCTGATATCCGAGGCGTGCGATAGCCTGAGCGCGTATTTCAAGCAGAGTGTACTGGGGAGGGCCCGAGGACGACGCGGAGACGATTCGGGAGGCGACCGGCGCCATTTGGTGGAGGGGAGGACGTGTTTTTGAAGGGAAAGCACGTCGTATGTATGCGGACGGTGCCACGTGCTCACGGGGTCCTGATGTGGCTATGTTGTTGACAAATGTTTTGTGCCAGCCGCCGTGGAGAGGCTCACCCCCAACTTAGGTCACATATTGTCACACTATTTTTTTCCGTTTTATTTTTCTTGATCATTCTTCAGAGATCTAGCTTGTAAAACTACTACTCTATCTGTGAGCCTCGAAACCGCGGTTGGGTAGGAGACTGAGGCTCTTGTAGCACTCGCGAAGGCAGCTCAGATCACTCGGAACTGCCACATCACGGGCATCACCGCCTTACGTTGCCTTACGGAATGCGCCACGGCGTTGGGTGAATAGCGTTTAGTATACCTGGAGCTCCTACCGAGGATGGTCAAACCCAAGTCAAACCGATTCAGTACCCCTCGAAAGATAACTTGAACACTAGTGTCCATGATGATCTTCCACACAATCGTTGTGCCTCTGATTTTAACCGCCACTCTTGGGCGGTCCACCCAAACTCCTCAGGGCAACTCGGGGAGTGGCGGAGTCATCGACGAAAATCTTTCGTCCCTCATCCAAGGTCTGATGCAGGCAAACAATATAACCGGGATGTCACTGGGAATAGTCTCGCCCAATGGCGACGTGGAATTTGGCGCGTGGGGCAATAAAACGGAGAGTGGAGAGAGTATAGCCCCCGACGTAGGTTTCATTTTCAAATCCTCTCTAGAGTCTTTGTAAACTAACGTATTACAGACCATCTTCGGCATAGGCTCTTTATCAAAGGGGTTTTCTATCTGCATCACTGGGTATCCTCATGCAGGATTTTGCTGACGGGACGAACACCACTGCGCTTCCATCTGGCGTGACAAAATTTGATTGGGACACAAAAGTGTCCGACCTCCTTCCTGGAGAGTGGAGGACGGAGGACGAGTTTTCAACCTACAAGGCCGATCTCAGAGATTTACTCTCCCATGTTACAGGTCTACCTTTGTGAGTTTTTCTTGAAATTTCTTCTCGTCTCCGTCTCTGACTCTGTTCTCATCGAGGCATGACATATCTTACTCTTCTGAAGATTCCCCACGAGACCTAGTTCTGCGAATGAGACATCTTCGCGCCGCGTATGAGTTCCGCCAGCTTTTTGAGTATAATAACCAGGTCGGTCCAAGCTTAGCTTGAATATTAATGAACCATCTGACGCTAACTATAGATGTTCATAACTGGTTCCTACGTCGTGGCGAAACTTTTGGGGATGGCGTACCGCGACTTTGTTGAGAAACGCATAATGCTCCCTCTCAATATGTCATCCTCGACAATGCACCCGGATCGAGTGTCTAAAAGCGACAGATTCTCTCAAACCTGGACACCTTCTAGCAGACGCATTCCGTTTTTCGCAACAGAACAGACCGTGGACCTCATTGCCGGTGCAGGAGGCGTTATCTCCACTGCCGAGGATTTGGTGTGATTCCAAAGAAGCGGTGCTATTGGATTTCTTACTTACTGTCGATCTACAGTTGCTGTGGGCCAAACTGATTTTGAATGGCGGGGTGGATTCCGTGACAAACACTACAATTATCCCCAAGGCCACCTTCGATCTCGCGACCACTGGCCAATCCATTCTCACTCATCAAGGCGATGGCCTATTATCAGCAATAGAGTATGGACTTGGATGGGCACGCACCGCATATCGTGGTCATGAGGTAACAGGCCTATTTCTTTTCCGTTTATCAAGCACGTTCCTCACGCTTTTTTCAAGCTCGTCTTGCACAACGGTGGTGCTCCAGGGATATCTTCGATGTGCACCGTCTATCCGCAAGACGGTTTCGCTGTCGTTGTTCTCGCCAATACCGCGGGCACTGGCACCCAAAACGTTGCGTTGGCGGTGGCAGACCGCATCCTCGGTCTTCCCAGTCCCAGCTCGGCAGTTGGACCCGCGCCTGCAAATGTAGCGAGCCCTGCGCCGAAGGTCTCTGCGCCCGCAATTCCCCCGAATGTCTCCTCCGGGCTTGCCGGCACGTACTCGAATGTCGGCTATGGCAACTTTACCCTCTGCAGCCCGACGCAGACGACTTCTCCCACCAGTCCCCAATGCGCCGGTGTGGTCCAGGACTTCGCAAAGGTCGAAATGGCTGCCGGCAAGCCCCGCAATTCCGCCGAACTCTACAGTGCCTGGTCCCGCTTCTGGGGCACCCATCTCCGGCTGACCCCCGCCTCGGGGAATGACTATGTCGCCCAACTGACGACACTCTATGTTGATGGCTACGGTGAAGACCACACTCCGTTTGAGGATGCCCTGGCCGACTTCCGGTTCAAAATTACGTTCATGGAGGAAAAGGGAAAAGTTGTGGAACTCGGTTTTTTCGTCGCGGAGAACGAGTCCTGGAGGGTCAAGAAGGGTGGCAACGTCTGGGACACTGCAGATGTGTGGTTTGACAAGCTATAAAGCCTAGATACTTATGAAGGTAGTTCGTACTACGATACTCGTTTGTACTTCCCTTGATTTTCTGCACCGGGGCACTCGTGGTCGACTTGAGTCACCCACCTCAAGGAAAAACAAAAGTTTGCTTCGCAGGCTAAATGGAAGAGAAAGTTGTTGGGGTTTGCTATTCAGGTCTGGTGGTCGGGTTAGAAGCGTGGTGTGCGACTGCGGATGTGGAGAGTGAGGAGCTGGGTTGGAGCTGGGTTGGAGCGCATTGGAGCGAGGTAGAGAGGTGGAATGGACCATAAAATGTATAAACCAGGTAGCATGAGGCGGTTACTAGCCTCACAATGTTATAACACACAGACATGATCCCTGGATTTCTAGTGCTTTGTCAGGGGACCCCTCCTCCAGCTCCGGCCCCGGAGCTGCACTCCACCCCACCCTTTGCCTTGTCCACATCTGGAACTCTGTCCTTTGTCCCTCCGACTCCTGTTCTGACAACTTCCACTCCCTCCAGTCACTCACACTGGCATATGTCATGCAACCAGGCCCGGGATCACTGCTGATCCCTTCAGTCACATGCTAATGGCTAGTACCTATTAGTTTATAAGCTTTACCTACCATGGGAATCCTCATCCTTTCTTCTCTTCAGATTCCCCCGCTAGGTGTGTATTGACTTCCACTCTGAATTAGTACTGCCTATTAAACTCTTCGGATCCCCCAGCTAGTTTTTGTGCCCCCGCACTGAGCTTATGGTTGCCCTTACAGTAGAGGAAAGGATCTAAGGGATCAACCAGTCAAGATTGGGAAGTTCAGAGTAGGGATGGACTCGGACCGCTACTCCAGCACTCCAGCCTCCCCCACTTCCAATCTCAACCCCTTCTCTCTTGTTCCAATGGATGCTCCGTTGCCCGACCCTGCAGCCGTGCAACCCGAGATCTGGGATGTTCACATCCTGGATCCGGCTTTCGACTCCAAGGCCTGGCTGACTGCCGTCGAAGGCTCCCTCACTAACATTGAGGCCACACTCCTCTGCTTGCTGCATGGCAGCCAAAACCCACCTGGTTCCAGACTTCACCACCCTCACCCCCACAGCAAAATTGGTCCTCCAGCTGAGCCCTTCAGCTAGTCTCTCGTAGACAGATGCTATAACAAAATTGTGCTCGTGAACTCGCATGTTATAGTCTGTTGACTAAGGTGGACTTGTGATCGGTGATGAGCTTATTATTTAATCACGAAATCTCAGTGGCGCAAACTCTTGCCTTCTGACACCCTGCTTCGTGAGTTTAAAATTCTGATGGGTTATTGGTTGGACAGGGAAGGGTGTCCGACCATCTGTTTGGCACAGGAACACTGCAATGATGTGAAGGTGTTGTGGTGGTGATTTTCACAGTATTGAAATCTACTGTTTTGCAAGAGAAAAATCCCTATTCTGAACTGGCACAACTTTTCAATACCAGATTTTAAACAATTTGGCTTCTTCAAATTTTCATGAAGGGTGACCCCCGCATCGGCGGAAGGAGACCGAGATTTCAAAGTCCGACGATTATATAATAACTTCATCACCAATACATCACCGCCCGATAAACTCCAGACTACCCTTCGGCCATCTTCAATGGTGACTCTCTGTGGAACTGATCATTGACCTTTTCCTCTTGGCTTGCAGCTCTTACTTCACTGACAACGAAAAACCGAGGCAGGAAAGGGATAAAAAATGAGACTCGGGTAGTGAGTCACCAGATGATGGGCTGCAAATTGATATGGATGGGATAGGGGCTCTCCTGGTAATCTATAAATATGAACTCGGGTGAGTGGAGACTTCATCTAATGTCATCTCTGACTCAAGGAGTCCTAAATTTGTTCTACAACCATCTGCAATCTACTTCAAATGCACTTTGCAAGTTAAAATACAGGGTGCACTGGGTGTTCATTGGTCAGAGCACCGTGTTTCAGATGCAACCGGTTGTCAGACCTGGCACGATCACGGGCATGGATACCATGGAGGTGGTGGTGTTTGATGAATTCGCCAGCCGAGTAGGTTGCCTGTGGACTTATTAACTTCCTAGCAATTGGTCAGATTACTCAGGAAATCTCACTGAAGCGCCCAGACATACGGTTCAAGGACATTGTTAGGCACTGTTTATGCATGATGTACAACCAACAATTACTTGGCCTTCTTGAGGGTGTATGTGCAGTCGACCCGGAAGGGAATTTTGTGTTGTAAGTCCATGACTATGTCGGGTATTTGTAAACTAAACGAGGGTACAGCCGATGACGAGTTGATTATCAACATGCAAGAACATTGGAATGTGCCGGAGAGGGGTTTAATTTGCGCTATGGTGGTGATAAGTTATGTGGAGGATGTAGACAGAAACTTGATCCTGCAATTGGACGCAGTAAAGATGAAGAGCTTATTGTGAGCGACATCAATACAACCCACGCGTTTTAAAGTCAATCAGTACATATATGAAAAAAAAAAACAGTGAAGTACAAGTCCCACCGTGCGAAGCATCGGCGTCACACCAAGTTCGGATCAAGTTGAGTGGGAAAGCCTGAAATGAACCTTTACAGAACGGCCGGTGAGTTCCGGTGAGTGGCTCAATCCATTTTCCCCTGAAAGGTGACTCTCAAACCTTGCTTAAATCACAACTTTGAGTCGTGATATCCATCTTACCTTGGCCTCGATCCCTGCTTCCACTCTCCGCTAACTGCAAAGGCATCTGCAAGGCCAACCATGCCCATCTCCGTTCGGTGTTGAGGTTCGCATAGAAACCGCGGAGAAATACTGTTGACAAGTTTATTCTCATCAATATCGCGAATACTGAGACAGCGGATCTGAGTCATGACCCAACATTGATCTCGAGAGTCAAAGTTTTGAGTTGGCATTAAATTGCCCAGGAATCAAAGCTGAGTTGGGTGATTTCAGCTTGGATTTCGGCCCCATAAATATCAGCACCAATTCAATTAATTTGGCTTTGGGTTGCAGCTTCCTTGAACAGCAGCTGGATACTTGAGATTTCGAATTAACCATCAAAATCAACCTTGTATCACCCAATATTCGGCAATCCCCGGTGTGACTCAACCTGTTATTCCGGCAATGGGCTTCCCAAAAGGTTCCTCTCCTCCTGCCTTCACAATGCCAGATGACGAAGTGTCGGGAGCACATGTGAGAATTGCAACTCTCAATGAAATTGATGGTATGATGCAAAGGGCCTTTCTTTCAAGCCCCGTTCAAGCATATTTTTCCAATGCAAAAGCTGTGAGTATGCAGCATTGCTGCATACTATGTAGGCATGGTTAACTGCTACTGCAGCCTTTGACTACCCACACCAAGGACATGAAGTGGAGTGCCCATCAAACCAGGTATATTCAGTTCCTCATTCATAGATCCTTGAGCTTGGGTGGAAGACTTAGAGTGGTATACATTCCTGTGCATTCAACCGAGAATCATCCAGCAAGAATTGCTGGTGCCGCCATCTGGTGCCCTCCTAGATGTAAGAAACCGCCGTCACTACTTGCTTCTCTCAGGATGGGGCTTCTTTCTGTCATAATGGGCTGGAGCATAGGAGTCATAGCAGTGAATACTTCTGTTCTGAGTTGATTCCTCTTATAGATGTGGTATAACAGCACATATTGGACTTCACCCATCTAATTGAACACACTCTCGATCAAGGTTATGCTGAACGAAAGCTGCTGGGCACCCCTGAAGACTGGTCTTGGTACCTGCAGCTCACAGGGGTGGATCTAGAATTCCAAGGCAAAGGTGGGAACCAGTCAATCCTCAAATTTGCTTACTTACCGTTCTGAACTCCTTCAGGAAGCGTTTAGCATGCCCCGGATGCCGTTTTCACACTTGAGGCTAACACACCACGCACACACGACATGTACAGGTGTTGTGGATTTGAGGTCATCCATCCCTTTCTCTTCCCGATACAAATCTTATGCGTTGCACCAGGTCGTGGGAGAAGTTACAATTGGGAAGGGTAAAGTCGATGAATTGGGGGCAGTGTCTTCTGGGACCGCTGTGACTGGTTTTCTGATGTACCCAATGATCAAGGTTCCGTGAATGTTCTTAACACAATGAAGATATATGTTTCCAACTTAGCCAATGCACTTCTTGTTTTGACATGCAACTCCTTCCACATGCATTGTGGCCGTCCGCTTCCTGGCTCGGACCGCACCTTGCCTTCTCACCCTTCATCTCCTCCCATTATCACACAGGATCACCGTCACATTCTGGCTATCCAGGTTAATGCAGCTTCTGACAGGCTCTTGCTCATGCCGAATTCAGAATCAACTCTCTCCTTCACAATCATCTCTGTCAACTTGTTCTTTCCATGTTCGTCCATCACCAAGTCCAGACTTCGTCTCATCCACCTCGGAAGTAGTGTCGCCCCGGGCTCAATTACTACTTGTGCTCATTTCTCCAGAGATTAATTTTGCTCAGTGTCTTCTATCTTGTGGGCCGTCCATTCTTCCAGCTATCTACAAAACCATAGACGTTTTTGAAAAAAAATTCAGTTGATCAAAAGTGGAGTTCCAGGATTAAAATAGGAAATGACGATGGCAGGGTCAATGCTTGCACCCGTATTCTTGACTAACAAACATAATATTCTCAACCACAACACTACCTTTGCTATCTAACCCAGTAGTACTAGAACATGGAAAGCTATTATCATACTAACAGCCCTTGGGCAACTGCATGATGCAGTGACGGTATTGGTGGAGCAAGGCACAAGGCTGATGACATTACTTTTGATCAACTCAACTTTTTTTTTCAAAAATGTCTACAGTTTTGCGGATAGCTGTCAAGTTGATGACAATGATCAGTAGTGAGTGTCCAATGAACCCCGGAGTGTGGTGATCGTGGATATTGAGGCAAATGGACCTACACCACACACCTCCATCTGTCTGTCTCTCCCTTCTATCCTGCATTCTGAAATGTCCTCTAATATCAATCCTGAAGTGTCTGTCTCAGGCAGTCCGAGCTATCAATTGTCCGCAAATCAAGTTCAGGCGAACCTCGGTCCCACGCAATACCTACTACACTCTGAGACTAGTTCTCATTATACTATGAATATGGTATTTTGGGAACTAGTCCCTCAATTTTGGAGATTCTGCCAAAGTTCAACTCGGAAGGGCAATCTTGGATTGATCTCCAGACAACTGTTGGGCCGAAATTTGATTCTAACCCTCATGGATTAATGAACATTTTTTCTCTCTCTCTTTACTTCCCAATATGGGCATGTCACACAGATCACATCGGGCAATTTTAAGTATCTGTCTGCTTCCTTATTTCTGTAAGGGCAACAACCGGCAACAGCTCACAACAAGTGGCTGGGTGGAAGGGGGATCTTTAGGATACTATCTACATCACAAGAGGAAGGAAGGTATCTACTCACCTGGAAGGGGGATCCTTAGAGAACAAGGTAAGGATCCTCTGCCCAGGTGTCACATCTTTTATATGTATGTGTGACTGATATGACTACGTGACTATACAGTACCACACCTGACACAATATGTGACTAAGAGGTAAGTTCTGACAGAAGAGACAGAGACACTCGGAAACACCCAGGGGAAAGGCTGGCTGTCCCAATGAATGAGTGGAGCGGCTGGAAGTCATCCAACCCATCCAAGGGCCAGAAGTGCCAGAGGTGCCGGAAACCAGAAACCAGAGCTGGAAGATGGAACCCGGAAGTGGAAGCCGGAAACCAAACAATGGGATGGAGAGGGGAAGGCAAGAGGGAGAGAGAGAGGAGAGTGAGAGTGGACGTACTATGTGAAGGCCATAGCATCTGGCATGAGCCTATATGGCAGTAGGCCACATCTGGGGGACTGGGCACCCACAGATTCCGAGAGTACGGGCCGGGTGTTCAGGGCGAACAGGGGTCTGATGTGGTGACTGTGGCAGGTCGAGAAGAGGGAGGAGGGAGGATGACAAAGGGTACCAATCCAATGAGGTGAGGGCGTGAGGCTCATCGGGAGAGTCCAGAAGTCGGGTCCAGGTCTCGGATCTGGATCCGAGGTTTGGCCGAAGAGGCGGATGCACCGGACGGATCGGACAAACCGGATGGGTTGTACACGGACATCGAGCAGACAGAGGTCGTGCAGATAGAATGGACAGTATGGATAAACTGGAACTAAGGATTGTCTGGCGGGCCAGATGCTTGTGGGAAAGGTCCAGACCCGAGGACACGGACGGACTGGATGACCAGATGGATTGCACATACATGTCGGGCGGACAGCCAGACAGATTGCGCAAGGACATCAAGTGGACGGAAGTCGATCAGATGGGACAGGCAGACGACAGAAGGATGGTGCGGATGAACTGGAGCCAAGGATTATCCGATGGGCTAGAGGCTCGTGAGAAGGATCTGGACCCGAGGTTCGGTCGAGGACGCGGACAGACACAGATGACCAGACAGATTGTGCAGAGCCGTCGAGCAGACAGAAGTCAGGAGGGAACAGTGGAAGCAAGGCATCCCCTGACAATTTCCTTTGTATAAAGTCACCCACTAACAACCAGATTGCAGAAGTTCAATCCTCCAAACCCAATATTATGTAATGAAACTAGTGTCACTGGATGCAGCTGTTGAAACAATGAATTAGAGTGGGAACACACCTACATTAGCACAGGAATAAGCAAGAAATAAATAGTTTCCCAAGCCAACTTTTAAAAACAATCAAAATTTGATCTGTGCCAATACATATGCAAACTGCAATAACCACTGAACACTGAAATTGCTGCATGAGGATATTGGCTGATTTCAAAATATTCATTGTTAGTTCTTTTATGCCAGATGAAGAATAGATCTTTTATTGCAAGATATATATCTGAGACAATCTGGTTTATGTGCAGTAATGAGGTGCAGAGGGTATCAGTCCATGCTACAGAAACAACAAGGTCATTTGAACTTTGAATTTCAGAGATGGAGGGGTTCTCGTTGCTTTTTTGTGATCACAAGTATGTGTGCTCAGATGCACACACTATCACTGGGTTATCTGGAAAAGGAGATTGAGGTTTAGGTTATTGGTTCTAAGTTGGGTGGAATTCTGGGATTATGGGAGATGGGGAGGGAAAGGGAAAGGGAAAATAAACGAAAGGATAGGCCATGCTGTATTGTCATTTCATGACAAAGTATGATATAAAGATGACTACTTGGTACTGCTACTAATCAGTTTCTCAATCTCTTCAATCTCCTCAGCCTCTTTCACTTTTTTCAGATGACGATATGTATATGCCAGATTACGCATGGCACGCAAGGTTGTTGGATGATCTTCGCCCAGAATCTGTTTCTGTTTCTCCAGCACAAGCACCTTAAATTCCTCTGCCTTCCTGAACTCTCCTAGCTTCAGGTACGTAGATCCCAGATTACCCATTGCAGACAGGGTGCTTGGATGATTGTCACCCCAAAGCTGTTTGTTTTTCTTCAGCACAAGCACCTGGAGTTCTTCTGCTTTCTGAAAATCTCCCAGTCTCCAATATGTGGATGCCAAATTACCCATTGCATGCAGGGTGTCTGGATGATTGTCACCTAGAAGCTGTCTTCGTTTCTCTAGCACAATCACATTGAGTTCCTCTGCTTTCCTGAACTCTCCTAGCTTTGAGTATGTGGATCCCATGTTACTTATGGCATGCAGGGTATCAGGATGACTGTCACCCAGAAGCTGTTTTCGTTTCTCCAGCACAATCACATTGAGCTCCTCTGCCTTCCTGAACTCCCCCAGCTGCAAGTATGTGGATCCCAGATTACCCATTGCAGACAAGGTGCCTAGATGATTCTCACTCAGAAGCTGTTTGTGTTTCTCCAGCACAAGCACCTGGAGTTCTTCTGCCCTCCTGAAGTCTCCCAGTTTCGAGTATGTGAATGCCAGATTACCCATGGCACGTAGGGTATCTGGATGACTGTCACCCAGATGCTGTTTCCATTTCTCCAGCACAACCACCTCAAGTTCTTGTGCCTTCCTGAACTCTCCCAGTTTTGAGTATGTCAATGCCAGATTACCCATGGCATGCAGGATATTTGGATGACTGTCACCCAGAAGCTGTGTCCGCTTCTCCAGAACAACCACCTGGAGTTCTTCTGCTGTCTTACGCTCTCCTAGGTCTAAAGATGTTATTGCCAGATTACCCATGGCACACAGGGTGTCTGGATGATCATCACCCAGAAGCTGTTTGCATTTCTCTAGTACAACCACCTCAAGTTCTTCTGCCATTTTGAGCTGCCCAAGTTTACGGTAAGTTGATGCAAGATTAGCTCCAGCTCGCAGAGTGCCTAGATGATCTTCACCAAATGATATTTTCTGTTGCTCAAAGACATCAACTGCAAAAACCTTTGCTTGATTTGCTTTTCCAGATTCATAGTATATTCTCCAATATGCTTCTTTGAAGAGGGTAACCACATGTGTTTCAAAATGCTGTGATGATTCAAGATGAGGAAGCATTTTCAGACTAGCAAGCTGCATATCCTGTTCTGGGATGTTTGCAATTGCCATCCCCAGTATGCACCGAATGATGAATTCATATGACTCTTGATCAGTCAGTATGGTGCGACTCCAGACATGCACTAGTGGATGGATAGCAAAGACCTTCTTCTCTGAATCAAATCTAATCAATGAATAGGCTTTGATCTCATTGGTTACATCCAAAAACTGCAGAGAGTCCCATTCTCTGGTTGGCCCCAGAAAATAAGAGAGAAACTTCAAAGGCTCCTTCAGTTTTGCCTTAGATGGACCATCACATGGAAACTCATACATGGATGCATTGCGGAAGATATCCTCTGAGATTCCTTCATGATGAAGGAATGAGCAAAGCAGTAAGAACATAGCAGCTGGTGCTTTGAGCCGGTCAAAGCTGATTTGCCAGGTTGTGTACACTGTCCAGGCATAATGGTCATGAGACTGAGAAGGCTTTTCAGCCAATAACCGTGCTTGATTTTTTTTGTACAGATCCAAGTAGCTGCTGAGATCCTCTGACTTTGATATGAATGCACCAGCCTGTGTAATTGCAAGTGCAAGATAACCTAGAGTCTTTGGAAAATATTCAAAATCAATAGGATGCATGGGCAGGAGATAGTATACCTTCACAATCTCGGTAGCAAATTTTAGATTGCTAGGAGAGGCATCTTGTTTAGCACTTTTAAGTAACAATGCCACTGCATCTTCCTCCTCCATATTCGAGACGAGAGAATGTGCCCCAGCATGAACACGGAGTTCAGGATTTCGAGATGTGATGATGACATTGCCATGTTCACACTGAGGGATAAAATCATTCAGATCGATGCTGGGGTCATCCGCATTGTCAAAGAAAAGAAGCCATTCTTCAACTTTGCTAGTAAGCCAGAGTAAGCCATCTTTTGAAGAGTCCCCAACATTTTTTGCTACAGCTATGTTCTTCAAGCCTGTACTGATGGTATCCTTGGTGCTTGTGTCAACAAGAAAGACATCAGAGAAACTAGGAGGGTAAGACTTGGTCAACAAAACTGGATCCCCAGGTTCAAATGAGCAAATTCACCAAGATGACGGCTCCTTTATGAATTTCAGAGCAATCTGTGTCTTCCCTGCACCCCCGAGTCCATAAAGCACATAAATGTGCTGTTTCCCCCTTGTCAGATGTAAAAATTGATGCATTTTGCCCAAGATGGTCTTCCTGCCCTGAAAGACTCGGGATGGAGGAGGACAATGGTTGGCGATTTGGGCTTGCATCACAGCTGAACTCCCATCCAGATTATTCATGGTGAGTTGTCCTGACGCAAAATGAAAATGGAGATTAGGACCACCCCCAGCACCTCCAGTACCACCATAACCTTGTACACCTCCCCCTCCACCATTGCCTCCTTGACCACCTGGGCAAAGTGAATGATTGTTTTGGCATTTCAACAAATTCCCCTCGCACCAGAGATGTAATAATTGACCACTGGGGAATCACTACCTCGGCCGTGGTTCATGGATTCTTGGATATAGGGAGTGTGAATCCTGAAGCACTATATCAGTCCCTGGCGAAGTTTCCACAGGAGCCAAAACCGACCACAGAAAGAATCAGGACAATGTAGTGCTGCTGCAGGGGAGGAGGAAGACAAGGTGGTAGACACAGCCATATCAGGAAGGTCCTCTTTTGTAATGGTCATGCGGCTCAAAGCTGTGGACATCATGCATTGACAGATTGACAGATGTCGGTTCTGATTGCTGTCAACAAAATTCATACAAAGTGACGGCATCACCTTGAATTGCCGTCAACAATCTGGAGTATACCTCGCGTATTAAGCAGATGCCTCTGACCCAACAAAAGAACATATACCCCAGGCATTAAGTGCTTCCACACCGAACACATCACACTAATGTATGCCGGGAAGGAAGCAATGTGGACACGCCACTTCATTTCCGAAGTATTCGCTCCACTCGCCTAGAGTCCCCTCATTATCTATGATGATAATCAATCTTCTCTTGCACTTGCACATGTGGAACTCGGCCAATTCCACACCCGAACCAAGCACATTGATATACACTACCATTTTATTGCTACACCATTCGAACCAGCACCATTCGACTCATCTATTGTCCTACGGATGACAGGCTTGCGGACACGCTTACTAAAGCTCTGCTGAGCATGAAAGCCAAGCCTTTTGCTCGAGGCCTTGTACTCATTCCGGCTTGATGGGTGCCGGTACGCCCGAACCATTCTCGGTGTCTCGGGTTCGGTGGGATTGGGCCTCGGCGTGTCGTTCTATTCAATCAATACTACGTTATAACGCCTATTCAAGCGCCAACCGAAGTGGTGGCACTGGTGGGCCGCGAAGCGGCCCGCCAGGGCCCGCCACGCTCTTGTAATATCAACTTTAAGCCATGTCACTTATGTCCGCTAGTGTCCGCTGCCATAACTCCCGCCATTTCACTTACGTCCGAAGTTCCTTCCTTACCCGCTCCTATCCATAATTTCACTTCTCCTAACCACTATCAATTAACATATGCCGCTAACCCTCTACATCGCCTACACATCGCGTACCCTCCTCCACGCCGCCGCACCGACGTGCCGACGCGACGCGTTCGTTTCCGCGCACGTGGCCGTCGTCACCTGTGATGACGCGTCCTAACCCCTCACTCACCACGCCTTCCGCCTTCCGCTAGCCCTCCTATCCGCCTAGCCAGAGCCTACCCACCGACACCCATCCCGACCTACCCGGCCTACGCTTCTCGCTGCGTCTTTCCCTCCGTCTCCGCCCTGCACACCGTTTTCGCCCGGATCGTGGCCTCCGCGCCTCTTCCGCTGCGGACGTCTCCCATGGCTGAGCAATCGAGCGCCACTGCTGCTGCTTTCGTGCACCCACGGTCCGTCTCTTTTTTGTTAGTGCTGATCCATGCAGCACCAAGAACGCGCACTGACGACATCCTTTTCTGTAGGCGCTTCGTGACACTTCGACCTACGGCGCCAAGGCGAGGACCGAAGATCCTCACTCTCCCTCACCCCCGCTGCGATTGATTAGCGCCGCTGAAGCAGCCACACGCTTAATGGGCGGATTTTAGCAATCAGGTGCGTTTTCCTTTCCCTTCCCCTTCCTCGTCTCCCTCCAATCCCTCCCCTCCCACACTTTCTCTCTCCATTCTATCTCGGTTCCTCACCTTCTACGGGTGGCAGATACACTGTGACGACCTCGTACCCCCCGTCGTGCGCGCCCTCGGTTATCACCTCGCTCGAGGTTCACGTACAACATGCGCTGCGACTGCCAGCGCCGCAGGCTGCCCCCGCCCATCGTCTGCGGCGGCACGACCCGCGCGAGATGCACCCAACGGCTAAGAAGCCTCGACGCGCATCGACGACGTGCTGCGCAACGCCGGCGACTGCGATGCTGTTGCCCGCGGGCGCTATGCCATTCCCGACGCCGTACGAGGCCTGCACACTCCACACCACGTCCACGCGTACCGAGCACACGACGCGCATCATCGGTGGCATGCGCCGCAGGTGTCGCTGCCGTTCCTTGTCGCCCCGCACCGTCCTTTTCGCTGTCCTCCGCATCGCGAGCGTTTTGAGCGAGGTACCGCCCTCATGGCTCAACCCTTGCTTCTGCGGCGCCCCTCGCCACCGCTAGCACCACCTACCGCATGCAGCCGCCGTGGCCACCCTTCCCCATTGCTGACGCCACCTTTCTCCCCTCATCGTGCCCACCGAGGTCTTCGGCGCAGTCCCAATCTCCCCACTCGACGCGCCTGGTCAAACTCACCCCCAACACCACGCATAACACCTGCGCATGCTATTGGCCATCGCGCGCACCGCATTCGTCGCCCCGCGCACTTCACGAGCGTCGCACCCTTACCGCGTTTGCTATCTCCCCGCGCACTACGAGCGTCCTCGGTGGCGTCTCGCCGATTGCTCAAGCCTAGCGTGCACGCGACAGGCGTTCCCCATCGTACATGCCGCCTGGGACAGACGTTCCCCATCACCACGTCAGCTTCGTCGCTTCCCCGCGCGCGCCCACGTTCTTCACAATGCGCCCGCCCTCATCGCCCGACACCGCCGCCTGTGCACCCCTTGGTGCAGCCTCCGCCATCACCCTTGTCCACAGCGCGCGCCCTATCGCCCGCGCCGCACCCACCAAATCCCAGCCCACCCGACTCACATCCCACCGTCGCCCTCAGCTGCACCCACACCCCGCTGCTCCCATCTCCCCCTGCCGCACCACCGTCCGCATACACATCACGGCAATTCCATCTCCGCACTCCCCCGTCCACGTCCTCAGCGTCGTGGAGCGTCTGCGACGATGGTCCGCTGTGCCGCAGCTCCTGCGCGCCGCCTTTCTCGTCGCCTATCCTTGCCGCTCCCGCGGATCGGGGGCTCATCAACATAGAATTCAGGGTCTTCGTCCATCAATAACAGGATGCGCGTAACGAATTAGCGCGCCGCGTAGCGTTACGGAGTGTTACAAAGTGTCGACCAAGTGTCGACTCAGATTCATGGCCAGAAGCGAAGCTCCCTTGAGTTACTGGGACCAGGACAGTCTAATCGGGGACAGGGTCAAGCGTGGTGTCCTTTTTGGGACTGATGTAATACAACACGTTGCGCGCGCACCGCATGTATTTGACTTCATATATTACACCTTGTACAACAACCCAGAGACCCAAATGTACCATACAATCTCAGCTGCACGTCGAGGCTCGTGCTGCCGACCGCTCAGTATCTGTGGCCGCCCAGCTTTTGGGCGGACGCAACCCTATGTTCGCAAGAGCCTGCCTCGCCGCGCGAAATTCCATCTCTTCCGCCTCATTCCGCGCAATCAATGTCGCCTTATCCACCTCCGACACGTCCGAGATGACATCCGTGAAGGCTCCGGTCGCCATTACGGCGCACTCCGTCAGTGAGCCTCCCTTTTTGCGGCCCTCGCTGCTCGCGCTTGAGGTCTCCGGACCTGTCTTCTTCAGCGGCCTTGGTGGATCGCCGGCATATAAGTTCTCGATATCTCCTTTTCCGTCCTTCTGCGACTTGGGCGCATCGGCCGGCCGCTCCGGAGGAGACAATGTCTTTGGGGACACCGGGGAAGATACCTTGGCTAGTGACGAAGGTTGTGGGCAAGGGTTTGAACGACGGCGTCGCTCCTGGGTCCCTGAATTCAATGCATCTGCAATAACTTTGGATACAGCCGTGGAGGATGCCGTTGAAGCGTGCATCCATCCATCTGAATTACGCCGTGGCGTAACCGTGTTATCCAAGTCAATATGTTTTCGACCCGGGGACGAGTTCGACGATCCTGGTGGCTTTTCCGATTCTGCCGCAGTGTCGCGCTGCTTCCGATGCGCGCGTTCCTGCGCCTGCTCTATCGACGACGCATTCCGCACCGAGATTGAAGTGCCGCCCCTGCTGCCCGAGCCACGCGAGCTGGTCCTCGTGATAGACGACGCGACCATCTGCGGGCTGCCGCTCATTCGGCCCTTTGTCGAGATCAGCATGGCGGCGGACTTTGCCGATGAGCGGCCCCTTAGGCTAGTTCCGCGCGACGAGAGGTTGTCAAGCGCGGCCTTGACGCCGCTCATTCGGCCCTTTGTTGGGATCGGCGTGGCGGCGGAGTTTGCCAATGAGCGACCCTCTGGGCTAGTTCCGCGCGACGAGAGGTTGTCAAGCGCGGCCTTGACGTCGGACGGGATAGGAACGTGGTGTACTACGATCTCATCAATTAGCTGCGGAGGAACGAGGAGAACACTCTCACCTATACTGACCGATCGCCAGTCCGAAAGCTGTATGAGGCGGTGTTCGCTTTGGGCCGGCGCGCGACAGCAGCCTGGCCAACCGAAGTTAAAGTATCCAGCGGCCTTTGGGGGCGGGTTTGTGCGAGCCCACTAGAATACTTTAGTACCCCAAGGAGAACAGCGTGGGGTGTATATACCTTGCAATAACCACAGCTATTAAATGACTCGACTGGGTTATCCTGAGTGTCTAGACAGAACAAGATAAGGCAGCGAGTACCTTCAGCATTCTTGAAATATAGAACGTCGAAGCGGGGGTGGGCGGTGCGATTGCGACAGACCTCGCGGGAGTGGGGGCATCTAGACGGCTCAGGACCCGAGGGCGCTTATACAGGCAGCTGTACTGACCTTGGGTGGGGAAAGATCTTGCACATGGGGCAAAAATTGACGGCCTGGTCGATGGAGCCATAGGCATAGCACATATCGCGGATTCAGAGGGGATTCTTGCTGGCGGTGCTCATCAGTTTGCGCATGTTGGTTGCTTTCTCCATCCGGACGTCTGTCCGCTCGATAGGCGGTCGATTCTTTTTCCTTTTCTCAGCGACGCCCCGGTATGTAATGTCCCCATGGTCTCCTACGGACTTTGCTTTTTCTGTCCCTGTGCTGCTCAAATTTGTCTTCCTCGTCTTTGTATGCCGGTACCCGGCAACAGTAAGGGGAGCTCACTAAATCTGAGTTTTATTTCTCACTTGCTTGAAACTAAGGGTCAAATACATATGATGTTCCAAGTGTCACATTATTCATTTTGGAAGAAAAATCTCTCGAGGCAAAAAAAACTTGGGCTCAGATCACAGCAAGAGGTGGGTGATCTCTGGATCTGGCCCGCCATCAACAACACGTGCTTCGCATGGGGGGCCAAGCACTGTCAAATATTTAGCCCTGTATTTGCTTACTGACACATAAGCGGCATGCCCCGTGGCTTATCAATTGATAAGCCACAGTCGGCTTATGGCTGGCAGCTGGGCAGCTGTCAGCCGGCTTATTGGAGTCTGCCGGGGGTCTAGAGCCTACAAAAACAAAATCTGGCTAACAGCCGCCAGTAAGCCGCATGTAAGCTGTCAATAAGCCACTGTGGCTTATTTTTTTCATAAGCCACGGGGCATGCCACTTGTGACAACACATTATGAGCAGACTATCTGTGCACGCTGCATAGCGCGACATGTTTCCTTGGCTGTATTCATCTGAAATCAAGTCAGCACTCGCCAGCACTTCCCCACTACTTTATTCTCTCCTCCTAGGCTACCGTGAGTGGGACACAGGACACCAATGTCGGTGTAAATATTGTCAATAATTCGAAATCTACCTCTGTAAATGCAGCCTGTACATCTAGCTCGGTACCTGAACTCCTATCCCCGTCAAGGACTACTTACAACTCAGGCTTGCCAACATACCAAATATTTCTGTTGAATTTTCGCTGAGTGAGAGCTGCTTATAAACACTACAGAGCTCCGTCTATACTCTGCCAACATTGTATCCTTATCGCTCATTTAAATTTGTGCAACGGAGATCCCGTGTTACCTTGTTTATGCGTCGATTTTGTAGAGGAGGAGGTGATTCCAAAAGGGGAATGCATTGGCTATCATCGGCGCTAGTGATGTCCAGGGCCTGGCCCGGCCTGAAAGCCCGGGCTTGGGCCCGGCTTTGGAGGGCTTGGGCTTCCATTTCTTCAGGCCCAAGCCCCAGCCCTGAGGTAGGGCCCGGCCTGGCTCAGCTTGGGCTCAGGCCGGGCTTGAGTCACGTGTTTGTAATTTTCAACCAAGGTTCAAGTTGGCACGAGATATGGGGTATTGAGAGTATACGGGCACTTGTGTTAGTGGTAATTGACTTCAGAATGAGTTGAGAACGTTGTGTGAAGGATTTACATGATTACTGCCTTCTGACACTTAGTTGACCCACAATTGATCCTGGTTTATACAGTGCATACAGGGTCTTGAAAATAAGAAACGATTAATAAAGGTGCCATGCGAGATAAGATACTCAAAACAATCCAAAACCAACATTCTCTACTGCATATAACTAAAGTGCACCTCAGGTAAGTGAGGCCCGGGCTTGCGGGCCCGGCTTGGGCCTGAAAAATTTAAAGCCTGAGCCCTGGGCCCGCTCAAGCCCTGCTCAGGGCCTGGCTCGGATCGGGCCTGCAAGGGCCTGGCCTGGCAGGCTTCAGGGCCTCAGGCCGGGCCCCGGACATCACTAGGTGCGTCTGCTTTTGCCCCTGGTGCTATATCATGGATCTCCCTGCAGGAATAGGTCTATAATCAGGTAGAGCAAGGGCAAAACAGACCTTCAGAAGGTGCCGAAATGGCACAGCCACTATGTCATCATCCAGATGTAATCACAGTCCTTGAGATGAAAACTGATGACATTGAGCTTTGAATCTGAGGTGAAGATGTATGGTACGGTACAGCTGTGGGTATAGTAGTGTAATCAGAATATTGCATGAAGACAAGGATACGTATTTCTCTTGCACATCCAATCTGGCCGCAGCAGGCAAGGCTTTAGGTTCAGGGCTTAAGGGCTAGGGTATGCGGGATGGGCACACTTTGAATTTGAATTTTGCTGGCACCAGTTCGAGTCTCTGGGGCAGTACTTTATTTTGCTTATCTGGCATCCACCCAGAACTCTACTTAGAATCCCACAAATATTTGAGAAGCAGTATGATGGCATATGGATAAACTGTGCATACTCAGATTTGACATTGGTACCACAGGAATGACCACTACTACCAAAAAAATAGACTAAGAAAAGCAAGTGTTCGTGATCAGAAATCCGTCAACTTGATGGGTTTTTGACTGTGTCCTGTCACGGATCATGTGCCATGTGAACGGTGACGTGTCGTGCATTCTCATACCCTAGTTTTCAAGGGCCTGCAGGTGCAAGGCAGTAATTAGAAGGTAGAAGGCTTGTATATGGAGAAAATCCCTCCCTTGACCACCTAATGGTATACCTATGGGGTGTCTGCACAGGAGGCATCATAGCTGTTTATCAAATAAAATGATGGACACCGGCAAGATTGAACCAGCTATCAGAAATCGAACCGTGCCCATCCCACATACTGTAAAGGGCACTCTCCCACTTTGATCTAACATAGACTTGCAATATAGATGTGGAATGTCGATTCTTACAGAGACGGTGTCAGTGCTGCAATAGCCATAGGGAAAATTGATGCAGGGGCTGTGCTGATGTTGTCCAATTCATCCAAAAGTCTGTTTTGCCCTCGCTCTACCTGATTAAAGCCCTATTCCTCCAGGGAGATACATGATATAGTGTCAGCAACGGCCTCTGGGTTGGCTAAACAGCAAGTAACTGGCGAGAACCCCAACCAGGATAAACCCGATAGACACTAGTAGTTGGTGTGTTCCCCAAGCAGTAGGACCAACCGTACGGCGTCCTCTCTAGGAGACCGTATGTCGTAGGTCGGGATGTGCGGCAGAACCCAGAACAAGTCAAAGAGGGTGTGATATCCACTCAGGTATACAACCTGGGACATGGATACAACCCGCAATACGATGTGGAGGAAGCAGGGCAGGGTGGAGACAATGCCTATGTCAAGCCAAGGTAGAAGCCTGAGATTAGACGAGGTAGAATCTACTGTACAGGGAGATTCTACCGTACAGGGAGATTCTACCAAGCTTATATAGGTTTCTAATTAATTAAAGTGATTGTGGTCAATCATAGTCAGTTCCTGTACCGCAGCATCAAGGAGTGTTAATGCTGATACTCCTGGGCTGGGGGACAAGGAATGGATTTGAGCATGGCAGATGAAGATGGCCCAGATAGAGACAGCATGGATGGAACACAATGTCACTGGGACGAGGTGGAGGTATGACGTGGGGATGTGAGGGGGTGTGCATGCACGTAGATGGCAGGGTGAGCAGCAAACACGCTGGGTGGAGATGGGGTGCGCAAAGTGCTGGTGATGCACGGAAGGTGCAAATGGGGATTGGACACGTCACGCATGGTGGGACCCGCGCAAGGGCAGTTTGGCGGCGCTGATCAGATGTTAATAAGGTGGAGGTGTGCAAGGGCGGACACGGAAGAGGCACGGGAGGTGCAGTGCGGCAGGGAGGGAGGGGCTACACGGGTACAGCAACGGGTGGGTGCAGCGGCGGTGTGGTTGCGAGATGGGGCACTGCGGTGATGTGGGGCGAGGAAGGGGATGGGATGGGACGAGACGAGACAGTGGAGGGGACACGGAACGGAGATAATGCCTATGTCAAGCCAAGATAGAAGCCTGGGATTAGACGAGGTAGAATCTACTGTACATGGAGATTCTACCGAGCTTATATAGGCTTCACATAAATTAAAGTGATCACGGTTAATCACGATCAGTTCCTGTACCACAGCATTAAGGAGTGTTAATGCTGATACTCCTGGACTCCTCTGTGTCTGTTTCCGTGGTGTTGGACTTAGGAGACCTGATGTTCGGGTTTCCTAATCCTCAATGTCATTGTCTCCAGTGGTTCAAACCCTGATCGGTTTGCAACCAGCCATGTACTTTGTGTACGCTTCTGTGTCAGCTGTGGCGCATCTGGGGACTAGGATCCATCTGTATGGGTTCCTAGTCCCTAATGTCTTCTGTATCCCGTGGCGCAGACTACCCCGAGTCTGCGGCTTTAGAATCTGTGACCAGGTTTCAACCGTGAGAAGGTCACATGGTGGCATCATGAGAGCCCCGTGCCGCTAAGACATGTCTGTATCCATACAGATGTGTCATGCTGAAACGGTGCACTAGGGTGCAGCTGTGTAATCTAATGAAATCAACTAGAGAGTGAAGCGAGCTAGTCACTAATCACAATCCAACCAAAATCAAAACAAAACACTAATCCAATCCTAATGCTTGTGTGTGTGTGTTTGGGGAGGTAGGGTACGTATCACCCATCAAGAGGGTGTGCAATAGAGGAATAAAGATTTGTTTCAATAGCAAACTATGCGGTCTGAGCACGGTTATGCTGGGGTAGCAGGGACTTCACACCAACAGTATATCAAGACTCAAGTAAACCCTTGACTTGTCCAAAGTCTTCAGTTTCCTTGTGAGCGTCAGCCCTAGCACTAACTGGCAGCTAGCCAAGAAGCAGAATAGGTAGGCAGACTTTCAGCAGATGGACACTTGACACGTAACTCTCTGGTGAGAGTGGCGGCAATCAACAAGCAGGTGCAGTTACGCAGATGGTGAGGGCGGGGCTAGTGTGCTCACGCTTACACTGCTGGCGGCCACTCTAGTTCGAGGTGTGAGTTTACGTTCTAAACTGGCTCTTCACAATTGAATTGCATGAGACCTAAGTCTAGCGGGTCTCTTCACCAAGGTTGAATGCGTAACACTTATATCTGGGCAATGGTATTGTCCCGTCTATGTCCCGTGTCCTACAATCTTTATCTGTGTGTCTTCAAATCTCTGATATCTTTCCAAACAAATCTAGAGTCTACTATACTTGGGGTTACCAAAAGTAACTGAGCATTTGCTTGTGCAGCTGGAAAACCTTAAAATAGTACATTCTTGTGCACATATTATGAATCTACAGTAATTTAAGGTAGGTTAAACCAGTTCAGCTCAAGTCAGCATGTCCCGGATGTAGCAGAATATTAGATTCCGGAAATCCCGGTATTTCCGCATTTACACCTTTTCAGACAACATTCTTCAAAGTGTTTAGACCTCTAAAATAGTGTTACCTGCGAAGAAATACACACCCAAAATTTCAGCAAATAGAATCCATCCCATAGGTCTACAGATGGAAATTAATCTGAACAAAAGTTACACCTTGGAGGAGAAAAAAAGATTGTTTGCTGATTTTGATGCAAGCCAGAAGCAATCACCGGTTCTTTCTCTTATATATAGGTAGGGGATACTTGGGAGAATTCTGTGACACCAGCCCTCCTGACAAATCATCCTTACTCGTATGAAATTTGCGGAAAACACGGTGCTCGGTTACTTTTGGTAATACCGAGTATTGCCTGTATATCTGGGGGGATAGTTTACTGGCTAATACAGAGTACACAGCTGGCTTTTATACATTTCAGAGAGAAGTAAAGGAGATAGACGGAATGAATAGAAACAATAAAGGGTGGGAGCCCGAGTAGTGAATGGCCAATGGCGTAGAAGACATTCTCAACCATGGGTATTATGACCTGCTACTGGGGCTAGTCCACATGGATTTCTCTAGCACACCATAAGGTGTGCTTAGTTGTCTTGGTTTCCATCTTTCTGACTGAGCAAGTCAGTCTTAGTCATTGCTGACTGGTCAAGTCAGTCTTAGTCAATTCCTATTCAGCTTCTGTATCAGTCCTGCACTTCACAAGCTCAGTGGAACTCATAGCAGATATCAAGCGGATTGACAATATAGCGCGGCGCTATACTGGCGGACCAGTATAGTGACCAGTGAAATATAGTGCGGCACTATTCTGTAGTGCCAATCCTCATCAATCACATCAGTAAATCCTTGATGCGAGGCCTGCATCTTTCTAATGATCAGATCTGCCCGAGTAACCACAGTGATGGTTAACTCAGTAACATGTCTTCATCACATCCCAATCTAATCAGTTGGACTTATACACAAAATCAAGCGGCGCTATATCTCTGCCAGTCCTAATGTGGTTGTACCAATCCTGACTTTGTATATCTTGTTTTAATAGCCATCAGACTATTCAGAGGCTGTTGAAGTGGCAAGTCAATAATTCTGAGTAGTTCCCTGATGTTTCACCTCCAGCGCATAAGATAATGGTTTACCGCCACCATCTATAGCTCAGTGTAGAATATCATAGTCAGGACGTAACAGCCTTTTAGGCTGCCTGGTCAAGTCTACTCAATCCTTCATAGTTGATTTGTTACACTGACTTTCGGACATCAATAGTGTTGTCAGAGGAACCCCCGCTCCGCGCACCTTTCCGGCCTTTCCGGCTATTCCTCCGGCTTCTGCTCTGGCTTCCGCTCTGGTTTCCGTTCCGGCTTTCCCTCCGGCTATCGCCCCCGACCTTCTGCCCGCCCGTATGTGATCAGGCTCGGGATCATTGTAGATACCTCCAGACACGTGCTACTGGGTAGTTACTAATTAGTATATAAGGTTTCACCTAGCGTGGGAATCCTCATCCTTTCTTCTCTTCGGATTCGCCTGCTAGGTGCGTAGTATTCCCGCTCCTGTATTATAGTACCCATATTTATACTTCGGATTCCCCCGCTAGTTTCCGCGCCCCGCGCCGAGCTTAAGGTTGCCCTTAAAAGTGTAGCCTACCACCCCAGGGAGGGTGTACGCTCATAATCTAGTGCCTCACTTCTGCCTGCTAATAGGTTCAAAATGAAATAAAAACTGGTGTTTTCATGCATGTTTTGGTACACACTGCCCTATGAACGCAAAAAAGTAGAACCCAGGCAATTCGTGACACCACACCCTGGGTTTCATACCTATATGGTCTTCTAGGGAGGACACCGTACAGTTGGTCCTACTGCTCGGGGAACACACAAGCTATTAGTGTCTATTGGGTTTATCCTGGTTGGGGTTCTCGCTGGGTTACTCGCTGTTTAGCTGACCTAGAGGCCGTTGCTGACAGAGAGGTGTTTATTTTTCCCAGTGGGCATGGGATGCAGATGGAGAGGGCAGGAGAGACGCAACACAATGCTGACAAATCATGCTGCTGAGCTGGTCTCTTTTTGTTTTGCTCTAGAAAATTGATTCCTGGATCATTTGATACACGTCAAAGGTGGGGCCCTATCACAATTGACGTCCTAATAATTCTGTCTCCTCAAAGTTCGTTTAGACTGTCAAACAATTTAATGCAGAACTCTTTGTTCAGAATGCATTTTCTCTATAGCTACATCAATGTCTGAATAATAAGGCTCTCGGGCAGTGAAGGCCAAATCTGAGGAGGCCATCTCATGCAGATTGCTAATAATAACAACTGATTTTAAATGACCCTGAGGTTTGATGTATTTGCTGTAGCAGGAGAACGCACCGAACACATCCCCCTTTTTTCTGAGTTTGAAACAAGCCCCTTCTCAGAAGGCGCTGCAAAGCACGTGCTGGTCATGTGAGCTGAGAAGGCCTTGATCCGAACCTAAATGCATGGTAAGTAGTATATGAACAATTTCGTTCAAATTGGCAGTCACGCATCACGAACTTTGGTCGAGGTCACGCGTCACTCAGGCCTCTGTTGAACTTCCAAGTGGTCACACAGGCCCCAAATTGCCTAAAAAAAAAAAAAAAAAGGGCGAAAAAGACAAAATTCTCAGTTCAAATGCCGAAATTTTCGAGGTTCACGCAAAAATTCGGCAGCTGCCGAAATGTCGAATAGGTAAAATGGGTCACGCATCACACCCCATGTCGATTTGAATGAAATTGTCTAGTACATGGATGAACATGTGTGTTCACGTGCGCTGACACACCACCATTGATGGCCATGCATGATCATGTGTGTGCATTGATGCCTACTGATATTTTGTCCAGTACCTGCCGGTATGGCTTAATATACGAAGTATCAGGGTGTCAGTGGCCAAGAGCATTAATGACCGAAAATCTACCAGTCACTATGTCGTCACCGGCAATCTATGGTGCGGCCCGGGGGTCTACATGCTCAAAAGGTGTTTCCAGGTGCAAGTAAGGTATCTTTCGGTGCAAAGGAAACTTGTATTGGGTTAGACAACACGGAATAGCATACATGAAAAACCCTCAATCGAGCCCTTGCAGGAACATTGACAGACACGTGCTGACACCTCGGTAGGCACCGCGGGTATTACGTACCGGTCCTCTTAGGTGGGTTATTCTGTATGCAAAGAACCTACCTAAGAGGTGCGAGGTGCGCCTCCGCTCGGTGACAGGGGCGTTTGAGGTAATAGATGAAAAGATAAGATTATGGCGGCCAATTAGATTGCCAGTCTGGTGGCCACGTGCCGGCCGCCATCCTCTTTCTTTCCCGCTGCCTCCAACACCTTTTCCGATGCTCTACGCGCGCTCTCCTGTGCGCGCTTTCCGTGCGAACTGATCTACGGGTGCCTCCGGCCACTCTAGTCCCTCATTCGGTGCCTCTTCCGCCTCTTCCGATCGCCGCCAGGTCACTGTCCGCGCCACCTTTTTGCATGATTTCAAATTTGAATACCGCCTATGCACGCTGTCCGGTGCTACACAACTCGGGAGATTGTGTGTGCTCTACTGGCTCCATCTCTGGCCACTCTGTTCCCTCACTTTGCCGTATTGTGCCCCTCTAGTTGCCTCTCTTGGCGGCTTTACTTGACCAGAACAACTTTTGATGCAGTGCTTCAATATTGGGGTGCCTTGCCTCGATGTGGCATCGCTTCTGCATACTGCTGTCCATTTGCATGCCACCTTTTTTTCCGCCTCCAGTGCTGCCTACCCCACCTCCTGCTCGTCGCCTCTGCCTACCCATGCATCTAAACACATACTTTATTCTCTCACTCACTAAATACCAGGTCGCTCCTCCGTGGAACCGCCTCCCGTCCCAGTTTTACCCACTGCTAGCCTCCAGTGCCGCCCTCTCTCCTCCAGCACCCCCCCCCCCTTGCCTCCAGCGCCGCCCTCTCACCTGTCGCTTGCCGCCCCCTGCTTCCCATGTACTACATGTACCTTTTCACACACACACACACCACCCCCACCACCATCGCCGGTGCTGCCTCCCCCTTTCATCCTGCGCCGCCAGCACCTCTACTTGGTTGCCTACGCCGCTGCCGCTGCCCTCATGTCAACAAATCAAATTGATCTACTCTGCTGCGCCCATGCCCGCTATCCCTTGATTACTTCCTGAACCACCCCTGCCTTCTGCATGTTGCTTAGCCTGTAATAATCTGCTGTCTGTTGCTCTGCACGTGTTTCGCCATCTACACGCCGGTCGCAGCTCCGATTTTTCTTGTAGAGTGGCTTTGACAACAGAAAGCTACAAAGCCACTTTCACATCGGTGCGTATCCTATCTCTATCCTTTTTTTACCACCCTCGGCCTCTCTGTAACCCCCCACTTTGTCGTTATATCTTATCTCCCTCTTCGTTTCCATTTGAACTGTTGTGCTGATACTGATGGATAGCGGTTTCCACTTACAGTTGGGGTGCCAACCGATGCCACCCACTTGTCGGCTACCCTCTTGTTCTCGGGCGGCGACATCACCCTCTGGGACAATGTATGGGTGTTGGTATCCGTTTTCAGTAGCCAAAGATCCCAAATATATGGCATAGTAGCTCAATAGATCCATTTTTGATGTTTCATCCTTTCCGTAAATTGGGTCTCTCACTGTTTAAATCAATGTCAAGTAGTGTTCTAAGGTATATGGAATAGCTATTAGAACATTAATGAAGACTTCTAACAGCTACAAAAAATTATACAGCCACGGACATAACATTTCGGAGATGTGCCCAGGATTGTAGTAGCGAACATAGTTCAACTTCATCGTGTTTCTGGCACCGACCTTATAAGTCCAGATACCTCAAGATATTCCGATGATCTGTTGGTGGGGCAGCCCAGGGCTTTAATTTGGACCCTACACGACCTTATTTCGTCCAGAATTGAGCTCACAAGGAGTTATTTTCAATGGTTCTACGTTTATTCGCCTTGTGATTGGCTGATCAAGGACCGTCCCGGCGCCGGCCCGGAGGTGGCCCGACCTGCCGTTCACCCATCTCTCGCCTCCATCGGTATAAAGTCAGTTTTCAATGCATATATTTCAAAATATCTAGGTACATAGTAATAGTGGAGGAACAGATGGCCCACTGAGGCGTCCCAGAGGTGTCTCGGAGGTGCCACGGAGGCGGTGGAGGCTGTGGAGGCGCCGGCGGAGATGGCGGGCGGAGGCGTGGCATAAACAGTCGAAGCCACGAGTCCAGACACGATCACAGCACCGCCTGGCGCTTCGTCGGCCAGTACCTGCACTGGAACCCCCGGATCGAGGAGCTCGCCCGGGCGTACCTCCGGCGCGCATTCGGAGTCGCTCCAGGCGCCCCCCTTCCGCCCGTGCGTGCTTTCGTTCTCCTCCCTTTGCTTATGCTCTATTCACCGCACCGCCATCCACGTCCGGCGCGGCGATTTCGCAGGGTGGTGCCCGACCACGCAGCCCGTGGACGAGTGCTTCGCGCCGCTGTCCACATACGCGCGGCGTGTCGAGGAGGTGCGGGAAGAGCTACAGCACACGCGGGGCATCGAGGTGCAGCGCGTGGTGCTCACGAGCGACGAGACGAATGCGACGTGGTGGGAGGAGGTCGCGGCGTACGGGTGGCACCGCGTCGACCACAGCACAACAGTGGAGACCCATAGCCGGTGGTGAAAGCAATGATAGACACCCTTGAGAATCCTCGATTGTCCAGGCGGCGCGCCCGAGGGAGAGCGGCGCCAAGGAGGTGGGGGGAGGCGAGCAGAGGCGAGCCAAACCGCGTCTTGGGTACAGTGAGAGGATAATGGTTCCCTTTGAGCTCCGCGGCGTGCCTAGGCGATCTAAGGCAGGCGGGAGGAGGCGAGCAACGAGCGGCGTGGTGGAAGCTGAGGCGGCGAGGTGTGGTGCCGCGCCGCATGTCGTGGGCGCCAAGCAGTGCTAGCGGATGCGGGGTCGATTGCCGGGAGAGCAGCAGGCAGGCCTTGGTTCTTTATGGTTAGGCGGCGGTATATGTACGAGGAGGAAACGGGAGAGGCCGCAGCGGCGCGTGGAGGCAAAAGAAAAGAGGCGCGGCCGGCAGTGCCCAAGCAGTGCCACTGATGGCAGCATTGCTCCATCGAATGTTCCGTACTTACCTCAAGCGCCACCGTCACCGACCGGAGGCGCACCTCTCAGGTAGGTTGTTTTCATACAGAACAACCCACCTAAGAGGACCGGTACGTAATACCCGCGGTGCCTGCTGAGGTGCGTGCTGAGAAATGGAACGTAAGAATAGGTAGATGTGTCATTGGTAGGGAGGCCAAGGGGTGTTAGACTTTGCCGGCACACTTGAGGTATCCTTGCGATCGTCAAACACACCCTTATTTTACGAGGGACAATTTCAGTCGTTCGCGATCCACGGATCTGGTACACCTGGCGTCTTTCGGGTGTTGTGGCACCGTTGAAGGGACGGCGACGTCCATGAGGCACCTCCTGCACGTGTCACACAGCGATAATCCCTGCCCTTCACATGAACGGTCCGTATGCTGCTACCACATTGCTCGAGTCGTTCTGCCTCACTTCATAGAACAGCCACAATGGTGATACTCGATACTTCACCTTCCGTTGAAATTCGTCTCAGGAAGTCAGGATAATCTGTACCAGGCCAGTAAATCATCAACATAAATCCATCTATCAAGATAGTCATTGGCGTGTCACTTGGAATTTTCATTTATCCAGCGCGTACATTGCCCTGATTCACATGAGGCATATACCCGGATGCCCTGGCGCGTCCGCTGGGGTGAGAGGATCGCAAAATTATCGCCACTACCCCACTCAATGGATCTTGTTTCAGGTGCTTCCTCTGCTGTGTACAGGTGGTTGGTGGTATTCTTACTTTACTCTTCCGCCAAATGCCGCGATCATGCGCCCGATTGACGCTCGTGTGCAGTCATGGTAAGGTTATTAAGAACGTGAAAGGTCTCGCTCTTTACCATTCTAGCATGCACCGACGATTTTCCCCCTTCGTCAAGTCGCCCAGTGCCTCCGGCTCGTTGTCTTTCGACCATGATGACGAGACCGACGCGAAAGCGTCGACCATCCCCCTACCGCCTGCGTCGTCCAAGATCAAGCGTGTAGACTACTTCTACTCGCGCTGGCGGGAGGAGTGGAAATACAGGGTCTGTCTCCGTCTATCGTCGGTGCTGAGCCATCGTCTGAAATCCCGCTAAAGGATATGAATTCGTGGTTCACTGTGGAGACACTGCCGGGCTTTGAGAGTGAGAGGAACGATCCCTGGAAGGATTACTGTTTTGTGTAAGTTTCTCGTGGTTCCTCTCTCTCCAGTTTGGGTGATACCAGCTAGTGTCGTGCGCACGATCCCGCGGCAGGAGAGAACAGGGCAGCCGAAATTGCCGACATTCGAGATCGTGATCAAGAGCGAGTACCTACTCAAGGCCTGCCAGGATGTTATCCTGACGTGGCCAGGTGTCTCCTGGAACACCGATCCCGTGAAGGTAAACTCGCCTCGCGCCTGCTCGCCGAATGCCACTCACGCTGTCTCACACTCCCATAGCTCGAGCCGGAGACCTTCCTCACTTTCCTGCACAGCTTCAACGAATACCGCGATGCGCTCACGGCCCGAAAGCGCCGCTCGGATCGGGAGAATCACGTCCTCTCCTCTGTGAATCTCCTCCTCTCCTTCCTCCACACCGACTACCGCATCACCATCGCGACGATCGAGCGACTCACGGCGCGCGGCGAGATCACCTTCGACCTCCTCTACGCCATTCTCGTCCCCCGCACCCTCATCGTCGTGCGCTGCGCCATCACCGGCCTCGAGCGCCTCTTCCGGCTCCATGACTTCACACGCTATGAAAAGGCCTACAGGCTCACGCTCGAGGGCGTCGACCTCGTCGATCACCCGATGATGCAGACCGTCGGCGTCGGGCGCGTGGAGGTGTGCATGTACATCCTAGACTTCAAGGGCGCGATGCGCATCGATGCGCTCGATGCCTTCCCGCTCGCCTTCCACGCGGCGGAGGCGCAGGTGCGGGAGGTGATCATGCGGCGCGGGCAGAAGTGGGTGAGTATGATTGGCGTGCACCACATGCAGTACAGCGGGATTGCGGCGCTGCAAATTGCGGGGAGGCTCATGCGGCATAATGTGCGTCCCTGCTTGTCGACCCTCCGCGCAGGTACTAACTCTCCACTGTCCCAGGTCAGGGGCCGTATCATGGTGGACCGCGGTATGTGCCTCTTGTCGTGGCGTTCTGCGATGCTGACGACCTCCCGCAGCGACATTCCACCGCTTGAACGCGAACTATGCGTTTTCGACACCTGTGGCCCTGAAAAAACCAGCACAATGGCGCTGGTAGCAAAAATATGGGCGGGCATATGGGGCAGCCGTTCGAAGACCGTGAGTGGCTCTACCTTGCGTCTCATCAATCCACAATGTATTTCCTCTCATTATTAAGAATGCTTTATTCTTATCACATGCCTCCTCCCCTTGCGCTCCCTTTCTTGCACTCGTCGCTCCCCTCCCTCTATACCCTTGTGAATCCCGCTGACCTTCCTGCAGGTGCGCTCGTACACTCGCAGGCAAAAGCGACGGCAGGCGCGCTCGTGTATTCGCAGGCAAACGCGACGGCAGAGACGACGGATCTTTCGCCGGAGGATCTGCTGCTGACGCCGACGGTCGTCTACGGGTTCTCGCTGTCGGATAAGATTTGGCGTGCGCGTGTTTTCTTGCTTGTTGCCTCCCTCGACTTTGTTCTACCTTCATCTTGTCGTGGCTCCACGACCTGCCCTTCACAATATCCCTGCCCCTCCGCCCTCTGCTCCTTGGGCCTTCTTCCATCCCTCTTCTCGATCTTTGCCATCAAATCGTCCCGATCCTTCCTTTTCTCTCTCAGTACCTCCTGTCTCCTGTAACTGACCACTTTCACAGTGGAATTCAACGTCACCAAGGTCGCACCCGTTCAATGGAATGCGGATGCCTTCGCGAATCTCGTTCTCCCCGCGGACCGCAAGATCCTCCTACGCTCGCTCGTGGAGGCGCACGACGAAGAGGCCGGCTTCGATGACTTCGTCAAGGGAAAGGGCGCAGGGCTCGTCGTTAACCTCTTCGGACCGCCTGGCGTTGGTGCGTCCTGTGTTTCCATGTACTTTGAGGCCACATATGTTGACACACGTCCTTGCAGGAAAGACGTTGTCGGCGGAAGCAACGAGCGAGCATGTCATGCGCCCGCTATATGTCATTGGGGGCG
Organism: Mycena olivaceomarginata; assembly: GCA_029378375.1. Classification (NCBI taxonomy): domain Eukaryota; kingdom Fungi; phylum Basidiomycota; class Agaricomycetes; order Agaricales; family Mycenaceae; genus Mycena; species Mycena olivaceomarginata. The sequence goes on along the minus strand of JARKIC010000115.1, from coordinate 272,622 downwards.
GGGACCTGGGCACACGCGCAGCCGACCTGGACATTGCGCTAGAACGGGTCTTCGACGTCGCGACAGAGTGGAAGGCCATCGTGCTCATTGACGAGGTAGCGCTCTTTCCCTTTTGGGATATCGTTGGGGACTCACGATCGAATGCGCTTCAGGCGGATGTCTTCCTCCAGCGCCGCTCGCTGCATGACCTCGAGCGAAATGCCATGGTCGCGGTCTTGTACGTCCCGCTCCCCTCTCCCGCCGCGTCCATACTGACAATATCCGCAGCCTCCGCCACGTGGAGTACTACCGCGGTATTCTCTTCCTCACGACCAACCGCGTGCAGGCGTTCGACGAGGCGTTCCTCTCGCGCATCCACGTCGCGCTGCACTTTGACGGTCTCTCCGAGGCCTCGCGCGCGCAGGTCTGGCGCTCGTTTATCGCCCGTGCGGGTGTGCAGGGAATCGACGACGCGCAGATCGCGATGCTCGCGAAGCGGGAGGTAAATGGGCGCCAGATCAAGAATGCGGTGCGCACGGCGCACTCGCTTGCGCAGGGGAGGAAAGAGAGTATCGGGCTGGGCCACTTTTCGGAGACACTGGACGCGATGGACGAGTTTACGAAGCAGCTGGAAGGGATGAAGCTCGAGGCTGCCCCGAGGGCTCCTGCGCAAGAACGTTCTCCTCCTGTCGAGTATATGCTTGGTAATCATGTGGCATAATTATTGTACATTTCAACAGAAAAAATTCACTGCAGCTTCTGCAGAGAGAAAAGAACTTAGAATACCCTACTTGAATTGCATCATGGAAAAGTGTGCAGCCCATATACTGGACAATTTCGTTCAAATCGACAGGGGGTGTGACGCGTGACCCATTTTACCTATTCGACATTTCGGCAGCGCCGAATTTTCGCGTGACACCTCGAAAATTTCGGCATTTGAACCAAAATTTTTGTCATTTTTACCATTTTTTTTTTTTACGCAATTTGGGGCCTGTGTGACCACTTGGAGGTTCGACAGAGGCTCGAGTGACGCGTGACCTCGACCAAAGTTCGTGGGGTGCGTGACGCGTGACTGCCGATTTGAACGAAATTGTCCAGTACACCCCCAATTTTGTCAGATGTCCGAGATCCATTTGGGGGGATATCAACGGAGATCTGGGTCAAGATAAAGCGGGTAAGGCCGAGGAGCGGGCTGCAGCACAGCCCGGTAACGAGAGCCATTGGACTAAACCATGCTTATCATTGCAATTGAAAAGGAAACATCAGCAGTAAATGAATTTACTAGGTTGCACTACCGAGGCTCAGTAGCCAGAAAACTCCGGTAGACAAGTTCCCGCATGTAGTAACCGGTCACTAGCAGCACCCTTATGTTCAGTAGCTTCTTGGCAGCAGTGACCTCATGTCTCGGTAGCATCTGGTAGCCATCATGTGGGTGCATGGTAGCATCCCCATACCTATTGGTAGACAGCCTGTTACCGAGATACTGACACTACTTGGATGCCACCACATCGGGGAGATGTCGTATACTGTACTATTTCAACCAAATGTTCATTATTTTTAGATTTTCGTCGACCGAGGTGACCGATAAATTTTCTTTTGAATTACAGTGATTTTTGGGCACATCAAAAAAACTCGGGTGTCACCGTCACCTGAACATTTGGTCGAAATAGTACAGTAGCAAAATAAATATATGGATTGATATGCACCAGAAAACAGGTAGACTATGCCGCCGCAATATTATTTTCATCCTCGCCATCGGTTTCTCCGGTCCAACCTGCCAGCTCATCGCGCATCACCTCCTGAGCATCATCAATGTTTGTCGATGTCGCGGTGAGTGTGGAAGGAACGAGGGTCTCCCTGGGGAAAAGTGTCAGCGACATAGCAGTTCCAAGCTGTAATTGAAGTACAATATGCAGTGATACCATTTGTGTCAGATGTTTTCGACAACTGTGGGGTTACATGCACTCCACCTCTCAGTGTCGGCAAGGTGAGTATGGTACTTGGCAGTGACATCCTTCTCATAGAAACCTTTAGCCGGGATAAACACACCAGTGGACCACTCTTCAATCCCATATTTGACCTGGCACACAGTGATGAGTGTCATGACAGAGTATAATTAATTGAGATGTCAACTTGCCACAGTCATCTCGAGAGTAATATGGCCTTCCTTTTTTGCCTGTTTTTTTTCCCTTTTTCAATTAGAAGTGCAAAAAGGGTAGAAAACCGAAGAAAACGGTGGCCTACATGCAATTCTGGGGGAAATGAAAAAAAAGGTGTAAAAAAGGGCTACTGTGAGCACCCAGGGCTGGGTCTCCTTTTTTCCACCCCTTTTTACTTCCTTTTGTCGCTTTTCTCCATTTCATGCACTCTGGGTGCTCCTACCATTCCTCAAAGGTGATACACCACCCCAAATGTTCAAAAAGGACTGGGGTGATTTTTTCTGGATTTTATAGCACACTATCTACCAAACACAAAAAAGGGCACAAAAAGGGTGCAAAAAGGAGCGCAAAAGGAGTGCAAAAAGGGCAACTGTAAACAACCCTAATGTATGCAAGACTGATTGGGTTGAAGCGAGATGGGAATAAGACACCGACAGCGTTCTTGTCCTTGAAACTCATGAGTTCCCGGATGCTCGAGATTGCCGTGTTTGTAGTGTATCCGGTACGCTCCGCCAGATTTTGTCACTCAGAATGAGTAAAATACATGGGAAGCGGAAGGAGGTACCGTGAAATGGAAAGCCAGCCTTCTTGAGAAGCTGTGCTGCCTTGGTCTTGTTCGTGTCAACAATGTTCTTGGAAGGACCACGAACGAATCCGTACTTGGTCAGAAGAAGCACGTAGACTGCCTCCATCTGCTTGCCCTGAATCTGTGAGAGGATATTGGAGAGAAAAAATAATAGGTGAATAGACCACACACCACTTGAATTTTAAAAGGTCCATCTGGACCTTAATCAGCCTCTGCTCACACACACAGCACCAGGATGGTTCAAGTTCAAACCAAAAGGTTGCCAACCTTAGGTTCAGTTCAAACCATGGTTCAAACCATCAGGTTGAATCGGATCCTTGATTAACACTGCTGGTGACTCTCTTCGTGGTGTCGATTTGAACAGTGCTTTGTTAATCCATGGTTCAACAAACCAGTGAGGTTGCATTTGGATAGATAGAGTAATATTGTCATTGACACTGTGAGGCTGTTTACATGAACAATGATCAAACACAATTTTCCGTTGAGACGCAAAGTGATTAAGCAAACTTCATATGGTTACTGCTAGGGTTGAAGAACATTATGCCCCAGACTTTGGACAAAGCTGGTGCCCGTGGACTCAGGCCACTGGTGGAGGTTGATACCGAACTTCACTTATAGTAGTCTTTATATTGGAATCAGTAGACTGTTGACTCTGGAACATCAGGTGATTAAGTTGAGGATTTTGTGTTGTTGGTCCTAGACCTCCACATATAAAATAAGGGTGTTCTCTTTGAGACCCAGCTGCAGTTTGCGCTATTGACTTTGCCTTCACCCCGACAAGATGGAAGCTCTGCCATAGTGTGTTGGATCACTTGCTAGTTGGATTGTGTGTTGACTTGAGCCCACTAAGAAGAAGACGGAGTAGGTGCCCCCACCTCTAGTTTGGCTATAGCTTGTCAGTTACTTTGCCTTCACCCCGATATAGATGGAAGCTCTGTCGTAGTGTGTTGGGTCACTAGCTGGACGCTTGCAGTGAGGTAGTGCTAAAAACAGTGGAAAGGTTCCTGTTCTTGGTTAAGGAATAGGTCAGCAGTCAAGGAAAATGTTGCCGTTTCAGACTTGAAGTCATTTGGAGTTAGCCTCAGTAGTCCTTAGGTTGCCTAAGGCGAGGATTTTCACAAACCAACAAACCTCTGCCCTGGTGTTCTCGACCTAGCGGTTCAGGCATCTTGTATTCACCCCATATAAACACACCCCCAGACCATCTCTAGGTTCCTAGGCTCTAGCAGTGTTGTTGTTGGCGGTTGCATATTGCTAGTACATTGTAGAAGTGTGTTGTTAGAAGCCTATAAATCAAAGTTGTGTTTGTTCAAACCTGCTGGTCGCATACTATGGCCTGGACCCGAACTCACAAAGAGAAGCACTTGGATCTTTGGAGGTAGATTGGTTGTGGTTGGTTGTTTTGGGTGTTTGTTCGCAATACCTACCAATTAGCTACAGTGTCAAAACCCGGATGCGAAAAAAAAAAATTGATCCAGTATTGTACCAGCATGAGGGCGATTTTCATTATAAGATTAAATCAGAGCAAATTACAGACCCTGAAATTCATGCATAAATATTTTCAAGATTTTTGACATCCTTGTTATGTCGCACAGCACCATCACGTATTTACCTAGTTTCTGGGTTTGACCCAGATCCGAAAATTTTGATCAGAAATGTCCTGTCACTTGCTCTCTCTGCATTCTCTTTCCCTCAGACACCCTCACATGCCCTCAGACACCTCCCACAGGCAATCCTCTGGGTTGTTTTTATGGGATAGATCAACAGAGGGACAGATGGACTAAACAACTCAGATCTATCTACAATTGCCAGGCCAGAGAAGACATGTGCTCATTCCTGTCACCTACCCCTACTGAGAATGATAAAAAATCTCTGAATATACCCCAACATACAATACTCACTCTATAAAACATTGTAGTTGTGAATGAGCTACTACCGTCCTCAGAATTTACGATACTCAGTGAGATTTGGCCATTTTTGGCAATTCTTTGATTTTTCACTCGCACCGAACAGGCCCAATGCTGATTTTTTGTGCATTACATTACCCATAGGTCTTGTGCTTATTTCACAAAAAAGAATCGACCTGAATGCCCTTGGGGTTCCAGCTCAAATGTAAATTTTTCGGATCTAGGCATTTTTCGGATCTGGGTTTTGACACTGTATTTCTAGTCATATAAGAAGTGCACCGTTTCACTGGGATGCTGTAGTCTTTGGTATGCACATTCTCTAATTGCTCTGTCCTGCAAAAATATTAAGAGGTCTTCAGCGGCAGATGTGGAGAAACACTTGCTGTTTGGGCACCCAAACAACGTCAAGCCAATCTGGACTGTGCCAAGAGCTGGGAAATGGACGACGGTTCAGAAGATCAACTCGGGCAAAATAGCTGACACCTTACAATCAATGTATGCTGATTGGCTTTTCAATGGCCCTGAGGATCTTCTCGCATCGCGCGAGGACCAACAATATTGGGCTGAAGAGAGTATTTGCAATCTGGTTTCATGGAGCAATCTGCAGCCATCTCCGACAGCTGTTGGATCTCAAACGTGGGGAACAGATGGTTCTATGATCCCGGCCTCAGCGTCACTCTGCAAGAGCCGCCGAGTCACTGCTGCAGTCACTGGCCCATTAACTCTGGTCGTCCAGCTAAGTGGCTGTAATCTGTTTATTCTGCATGGAGAGCTGATGGGTCACATCCTAGTCCTGGTGCTTCAGAAGGATAGCGAGGGAAATGCCGTGCCCACCCTTTACTCTGACCACCAGAATTCAGTGGAACTTATTGGCGACATCCAAACTCACATCAGCCAAGACTCTTGGTTGAGAGGGATGAATGGCCGGTCTTACTATTGTTGGATACTGGCTCTGGTGTGAGAAGGGCATGTGAACATGATGTACATGTGAGGCCATTCTGCTGAGTTATCTCTTCCCGCTCAGCTGAACAGAGGCTAATCACTATGCCTCTAGTTCACAAAAATTCCCCATTTAGTTCCTCTCGCACCGATCCCGACTTTTACAATGGACACTTACATGCTCTTTACCAAAGCGGACAGTTGGATCGAAACAAACACACGGACCTTCATCGAATTTTTCCTAGAAAAAGAGGCCACATCGAAACTTGCCCGTGGAAATTGGTTGCAGATGCTGACAGGTGTCCACAACAATCTACCTCCCCCTGAATATCTGTATACACGGGTGCTATCAGCGCATTCAGCTGTCATCCAGCTCTATGCTTGCTCTGGCCAACTTCCGACGGCAGAGACATTGGAATCAAGGTCCAGACTCGAATCCTGTCTATGTCGATGGGGTTGTAACACAGTGGAGAGCATGCACCATATCTTCGTTGGATGTGCACAATTCGACGAATGGTGCCAGGATGCAGGAGCAGAGGTGTTTCTACGTATGGAGTGGAAGCTTGAGGAGGTGGAGATGCGAGCTGAAGACCATCAACCGATCCTGAATGCAGCTAAGTCACTTTTCATTGATGATCCAGCAGTATGGCCTCTGAAAATCTCGCAGTATTACCTGGGCCAAACTCCGAGCATCCAAAACATCATCACTTACCAAACACTCCCAGACACAATCAAGAGACGTAAATTGGCAAGCCATCTATCAGCAGATTGGCATACAAGTGCAATTTGCCTAGCAGGAAGAATGTTTAGGAGTGTCCAACGGACCATAACTGCGCACGCAGCGGCAGGATAACCTCTTCCCTCTATCCCACCCAGGTCGTTGCTTTTTCCTCTAGCTGCCTTTTTCCCGCCGGGTTTTTCAGGTGCGAAGGTTTTTCAAGTGACTCAAGAGACCATTACGATACCACAGTTCTACAACACACTTATTTCCTTTCATTCACTTTGGTTCGTCGAGGTACCCATACCTAAGTATTTCATACGTAGATGAATATCAGATTGTTAAATTGTTAAAGGGTCACATTCAGATTTGGCCGAATTCACAGTCAAGCTAAATTAATGTCCGGGAACTGAATGAATAGGTGTACATACATTCCGATAACCACCTTCTCCTCGCTGTTACGGTATGAGTAGAGTATATGGTATACCCTGGCACCGATCCCACCCCTTCCACCATGCAGTGTGCCCTGGAGGAGTCCAAACAACATCTGCGGAATTTTTTGCTGATTTCTAAAAACTATATTTAATGCATTGCCAAGCATGATGATCAACCAGAAAACAAACTCGAAAATGGTACCATCAGGTGCGGTATCAGCGTTCTTGGCTGCCGCGGTGTCCACCCACAAGTTGTGCTCATCTTGCAGGAGGCTATCCCAGTGTTCTTTGATGACCTGCTGAAACTGGGCAGGCTGATGATGGTAATCCTGCCCCAACACCTCCTATCGTTTTTTTGCTTCCTTGGAGATCTCCTTACAGTGAGCCATTTTGTAAAGATGACATGCCTTGGTTTCTGGGGCCTGGGAGCAAGTAGAATGGTTTAGCACCGGAACGACCCCTGGAAACAAGGTCAGCTGAGCAAAGGCTCTTGGCACAATTATGGAATTTGTGTTTGAATTTCTGTCCATAGGTGTGATAAAGGAAAATGTCATGAAGGTAACACACAAACACACCATTTTGAAATTCTCAATTGCATTACATTGTGCATCACCAAACTCCTTCTGAAAGGCAGTGAGGCAATCAGCTTTGAAAGCCGACTTGTCTCCACCAGCGGCATGGAGAGCATGAAAGTCCGAGAATTGCTTCTTGATCCATTTTTCCATGTTGGGTGGGAATAGTAAATACTTCCCACAGGTCAAGCTTGTCATCGGAAGCGGCCATGATGGACAGATGCGAGGGAGATGAAAGTTTGAATGAATGAATGAATGTGTTTTCACAGGTGGTCCGGAATGTGAGAAAGGGAAAGGAATGCGTGTGTGAAGATCATGCGAGTCGGAAATTGTAACACAGTCACAAATTTAAACAAAGACGGCAGAAGGTCACATGAAATCGGCTCTTATGGGAAGAAATTGGTGCACCCGTGAGATTTGCGAGAATGCACAAGCGGCTGCTTGGCCGCTTTGCAGCCTCACATCCCCTTCCTAAGCTCATAAGCAGGCGAGATTTCTCCGCAAAAGATTGATGAAAGCAGCAGGAATGAAAGTGTTTGAAGACTTTAGGGGAGGCTCGGCAAGGAGCTGCCGGAATGATAGGTTAAAAGCGGAGTTTAAAAAGGCTTCAGACGGACACACACAATTTTATAAAGAGGGTAATGCACTGGGCTTGAAAATATACACTATTTTGGGCTGTACTAACACCTGACCCTAATAGAAGTAATTGTGTGAGACACTCGAAGTACAAGTACAGTCTCCATCGATGAATATTCACCTCTTCCTCTCCCACTCTGATCTCTGCTTTGGAGCTCGCATATTAGAGAGGTTGTGCCACAGCTGCACGCGGTTTTTGGCCATTGTGCACAGCTGCACAGCTTTTCCATGTTTATCAGTGAGTGGTCAGAATTTTGATGACTTGGTTGAGTAGTGCGGGGGAGTGGGGACATCTGAACTCCTTGTCCCACACAATATGCAGTATGGGAGACATGGGAGAGGGACAAAAATGCCATTTGGAGAAGTCTGATTCAGTTGGATTTGGCTCAGAAGCTGCATACCTGGTACATGCAGATTGGTACTGAAATGTGTAGTTTGGAGGTGGTTTACAGTGCCAGAACGGAAAAATGCTCCTGCAGCTTTGTACAATGCCCAAAAGCCACAGGAAGCTGCATGCGGCTTGTGCAGCTTCTACACAACCTGTCTATTGGCTTCAGCATCTTGCTATAAAAAAAAGGCAGCAGACAGCTGCCCAGGACGCAGCTTTTTCAGCTAGCCATCAAGCTCGGGTCTCCACAGCTCCGCCAGCTCCACATCCATTCCCCCATCACGCTCCTACCACATTGCTATCTCGACCATCACAGCCACTGCCACAGGTACCACAACCTGCTGGTCACCAATTAGCCTCTCATGCAGCATCAACAAGTTCATCTGTTCTGCAAGATAATCCCATGCTATCTTGTCACCTCAGGCTACCACTATGTGACCCCCTTTAGGTCTATTTTTTATAGTGACTTAATGTACCTAAAGGGGGGTAAAACTAGGTGGATGTCCCATGGGGGATGGGATGTCCCATGTTATAGAGGATATGACCCTGGGATGTCCCACACTTTTCCTGGTGGGACATCCCACCCTCTGCAGGTGGGCCCAAAAAAATATCCAGGGATATCCCACTGGTCCATTTTTCAAGTAGGACCCCTGGCACCTGCCCAGGAGAAAAATCGCATTTTCAGGCTCATTTATCCACCCTTTTTCATGCTTGTGGGTGATTATTAAAGCCCTCTCTCGGGGCTCTCATTCGAGGTATATACCACACAGATGGGAGTACATTTATTCCTGCCTATTACCCAGCATCCAGCAGTAGTTCATCACACCATGTCATGGCTACCCATCCATTATTCAGCCGTCCATATTTCTTAAAGCCCTCTCTTGGGGATTCCATACTAGGTATATACCACACGGATGGGAGCACATTTATTTCTACCTATGACCCAGCACAGTAAGTAGTTCATCGCACCCCATATTAGACCAAAGGCCTCACTTGCAAATTCAGGTAAGCTACAGTAACACTAGCCCCGACCACCGATTTGGGCTGCACAACTTGGTAGCTCAGAAGGTGTGCAATCTCTGGATGCCAGTCCTTGATCTGGTTACATTCAGTGGTGTTGATGGATGCGGATATTGTCTGCTTGAGCAAGATATTCAGAAAATTAACTTGGGTTAAGGACTTGTGCACTGAAAACACAGAAGGCAAAGAGGTACAAGGTCTATGTGTGCTTGAATATGCACAGTGCAGGGTAGTTGGTGCAGTGTTTTTGAGTCTTGTCCGCTGAGCCAATGCTGTTTACCAAATATTTCCTTATTCGTGGGGCAGAGCCCTTATGAGAAATTTTCCATGATCCAGAGATCAAACACCTCTTGTAGTAGCTAGCAAAATGGTCCACCATTCCAAAGGACAATGTGGGATGTCCCATGTGCAACACACATATGGGTGGGATGTCCCACCATTTCAAAAAAAAACATATGGGCTGTCCCACATTAAACACAAATGCAGATGGGACATCCCACCAGCTCACAAAAACTATGTGGGACATCCCATATGCACCACACATCACATGGGATGTCCCATGTTGAATACAAATACAGATGGGATGTCCCACAAGCTCACAAAAACTACATGGGACATCCCATGTGTAACACAGATGGGTGGGATATCCCACATTGAACACAAAAACAGATGGGACATCCCACAAGCTCACAAAAATTATATGGGACATCCCACCTGCAACACACATATGGGTGGGATGTCCCATCATTTCAAAAAATCATCTGGGCTGTCCCATGTTGAACACAAATACAGATGGGATGTCCCACAAGTCCACAAAACTATGTGGGACATCCCACCTGCAACACACATATGGATGGAATGTCACACCATTTCCAAAAACCATATGGGCTGTCCCATGTTGAGAAAAAATACAGATGGGACATCCTACAAGCGCACAAAAACCACTCATTGTGCCTCAAGAAAACATTAATCTTTTGTTCACACCCCAGTTCAAACCGCTCAAACACAGGTAAGATTCAATCAAGCAGAGGCAACATGAACAGAAACAAGTTAGAAATCTATGTTGATACCTTCTGTAATAAATTGCATACTTCTATTTTTCATCTCCTTCACTCCTTCAGAGGTTAATAAAGTTTGTGCAAGTCACCTGATGAAATTTCAATCTTGATTTATCTTTACATCCACTGGCCCATTCACAAAGACAAACTATTTAATGTCCATTGATGTGGGTATAACATGAACTATTGTGGTTATGCTTTGTGCACTGTTGTCTGGTGAAGTGGTTAGAGGCTCTGATGTAATTACCACCTTTATCCGAAGCTCACAAGTTTGAATCCTAGTATAGTCATTCTTTTTTCTCTCCCTATTTTTCATCTTAAAGTGCTCTTATCCTTTGTTGACCTCTTAGGCCTCACCCACAGTGCAAATCATATTTTATTGCATAAATCATAGAGTAGGGAGCCACATATGACATGAACACATAATTGTAGACCAATAACAAAGTAGTAGTACTCAGTCTAGAGACCAAAGTCTTCAAGCTCCTTTGCATACTGTTTGTGGTTGTCCTTTGCAGTGAGAACCCAAGCCACATTGCGCCCAATTTGCTTCCATACATGTCTTTCTGGATTGTGGATGTAGAAGATGCCATCGGCACGGATAGATCTGTCCACATTTGTGTCATCAACTCAAAACAGAAGGCAACCAGTACCAGTCATGCTATTTATGACACACGCATGCCGGCCCAACATTCACCCTCAATTTAGTCTATTTTGCATGCCTGTCACTGTTAAATTAACCATCATTTATTGCCAGCCATGGGAATTTACTTTTTATTTTGCGCAAAAACCAGGGGCTTGTTCCCAGGACCCTCAATACAGTCAGAGAGTCCTTGGCAAGGTCTATAAAACCACCTACAGGGCCTTTTTGTTATGAGCCGGCACTAGTATCTGCCCCAGTGGATAGAATACAGCATCATATCTTTCACTAAACCTGTTGAGCAACAATTTTATATGGGCAGAAAAGATGGGTGTACCAGATGAACCAAAACCAAAAAAAAAAAAAAAAAAAAAAAACACTCAGTGCGGGGATTGAACAGAGGACCTTAGCAACATGGATGCATAATCAACTTGAAGCAACCGTAGGAAATGCAAATATAGGCCATCCAAAATGTTTGAATTCTGACCAAAGGAAGGGAAAAACGGTGGAATTTCCTTTTTGGGAAAAGGGCGTAGTGGCCAAAAAAGGAAGTTGGTGGTTCGTGGCTAAAAATATGGTCAAAATCAAAGTTATAGAGCTTGCTAAGGGCTCTCTGACTGTATTGACGGTTTGGGCCCTGGGGAACAAGCCCCTGGTTGTTGCACAAAACGCAAAATAATTTCCCACAGCCGGCGATAAATGATGGCTAATTTGATGGTGACACAGGTGTCAGATTGAGGGTCAATGTTGGGCTGGTATGTGGGTGTCGCAACTGGGACAAATAGTACTGGGTGCCTGGTGTAGTGGTATGTGCATGTACTACACTTGTTTCAAGATTCATGAAGGTAAGGTCCTCTGTTCAATCCCCGGAGTGAGTGTTTTTTTATTTTTTATTTTTGGGTTTTGGTTCATCTTGTACACCCATCTTTTCTGCTCATATAAAATTGTTGCTCGCAGGTTTATTGAAAGACATGATGTTGTATTCTATCCAACAACAGATACTATTGCTGGCTCACAACAAAAATATTATTTCTGCCTTATGGTCTAGACATTGGCCAAGAATCCAGCAGATTTTTGAGGCCCTGAGACTTTAGGTACTAACCATATATAGTGGGCCCAGTGATTAGGCTGTTATAGATGGTACATTGTGCACAAGGGAAGGGTTGATGGGATCATTTCCTTTTTAGGCTAGGCGAAAAGTCTTTTTGTCCTAAAAAGGAACTAACTGGGAACGACCCTCAATGGATTCTTACCTTATATGGTAGGTGTGGTTCCCATAGTGCATGTCAGAAACCCCAAGCAAGCCTTAATCTGGGAATTCCCAGAGGGAAATAGGACATCCCATGAGCAATTTTTTTTTGCAGTGGGACAGACCAGGGAGCACCAGAAGTGGGAATGGTCTGGATGAGGTATGATACACATACCCTGAGGTTGCAGGCTATTACAGACCATGTACAGCCTGCACAGACTATATGCAACACTGTGCATGCCAATGCTGCTAGTGCTAGCATATACAAGCGAGAGAGAGCATTTAATAAGGTCAGCATAAATGTTGATATTATTGGGCATGGCACCTACCACAGGCTAAAGCATTCAAGGGCTTTCAGGTTCACCCATTTGCAGCCCAGTATGTGCTGAAATGCATGCAGTACTGCAATTTATTTGGGCCCTGTGATGTGACCTGCAGGACCCTAGGAAATCCCACATCAAAAGTGGGAGGCCCAAATTGACAATATGGGAAGTCCCATACAGTTCTCACACCTACCGTGGTCCTTCCCTCTATATGTGGGAACTCCGGCCAAATCTGCCCCCCCCCCTAGGACCCATTATGTATTGGAAACAGTTAGACCATATAGGTCTGGAAAAAGGGTTGACTGAAATGCCCACAGCACTGCAATACAGTGGATGTCTTACTGCAATAATAAAATGGGTGAGACGTCATACAGCACTGAAAAAAATAGAGTGGGATGTTCCGTCGCAATTATAAAACAGGTGGGATGTTCCACTTACAATGAAGAAGAGGATGGGATGTCCCACAGCACTGGAGAATACTGTGGGATGTCCCACCATAATAATGAAACATGCGGGATGTCCCACAGTGCTGGAGAATACTGTGGGATATCCCACTGCAATAATGAAACACATGGGATCTCCCACAGCAATGAAAAATACAGTGGGATGTCCCACTACAATGAGAAAAACGGGTGGGACTTCCCACCACAATGAAGAAGAAGATGGGATGTCCCACAGCACTGAAGAATACTGTGGGATGTCCCACCGCAATAAAAAAATATGTGGGATGTCCCACAGCACTGAAAAATACTGGGGGATGTCCCACTGCAATAATGAAACACATGGGATGTCCCACTGCAATGAGTAAAACGGGTGGGATGTCCCCCAATGAAAAGTAGAGTGGGATGTCCTACCTCCAGCACTGAAAAATAGAGTGAGATGTAAGAAGAGAGACCAAAGTGCAGCAGCAGTAGACAAGAGGGATGAATGCTCTTTTTGAAGGCACCCAGCAGCAATAGTAGGTGCCATACCTGGACATTGCAGCTAACACAAAAGTGGATTGTAGCATCATGTGATCTGGGATGGGGTTTGGTAGCAGGTAGTCAGTTCACTCAGTCATCCATTTGTGATGCGTAAGATACTCACTAAATCATCTGGTAGGGTTAAAGAAGGTACTGTATCTGTGGTGCCATTCAAGCCAGTACAACATTCTTGGCCAGATGTTACTCACAAATCAACACCTGGATAAACTCACTGCCACCTGTGTTGATTTTGGGAAATAGACAGGTTGCACAAAGCCACATGCAGCTTTTTTGTGTGCAAACTTGTTGCATGTGGGCCGCGGCTTTTTCTCTTTTCATTTTGGTGGTCCAGGGAATGTTATATCGCAGTTACCGTGATGTTCAGGAGCAAAAGAGCACAACCCCGCAGGTGGCTTTGAAAGCCGTGTGTGGCTGTACTGCAACCTGTGTAATGCTGGACCCTACTCATATGCAAGCTCCTGTATCTGACAAACACATGAAGAGGACAAAACCCCCTGCCCCCCCACAGTCCAACAACACGGACATGAATATGAACTACCCACTTCATGCTGGGTAATAGGCAGGAATAAATGTGCTCGCATCCATGTTATATAGACCTAGGATGAAAGCCCCAAGAGAGGGCTTTAAGAATCACTCTTAAGAATGAAAAGAAGTGGAAAAATGAGCCTGAAAATGCAGTTTTTCTCTTGGGTGGGTGCCAGGGGTCCTACCTGAAAAATGGGCCAGTGGGATATCCCCAGATATTTTTTGGGCCCACCTGCAGAGGGGGGGATGAAGTGTGGGACATCCCAGGGTCATATCCTCTATAACATGGGACATCCCATCCCCCATGGGACATCCACCTAGTTTTACCCCCCTTTAGGTACATTAAGTCACTATAAAAAATAGACCTAAAGGGGGTCACATAGTGGTAGCCTGAGGTGATCTTGTTTATGGGCTAGCTTGCTAGTTCTATGTGTCTTCATCTTTGACTCTTCCAAATAGGGGGCCACCGAGTGCATGCGGGGCATTATCTCAGATTTCAGCAGATTTCTCTCACTTCTCACTGCAGACAGCCCGTGTACTTTAAATTAGTATATGGCTATCCCTAAAAATTAGTGCGCGGACGTACTAGATATTAGTATGCACCTATTGGAATGTAGTATCTCAATGTACTAATATATAGTGCATATGCTCATTTTTGTACTAATATGCAGTGCTTTCCACTGCATATTAGTGCCTCAATGTACTATTTTTCGGGGCTGGCGAAGTACTGATTTGCAGTAGTTCTAGGGTACTGATTTCAGCCACCGGGGGTATTTCGCATAAATAGTATATTCGTACATACGGTACAGGCGTACATAACTAAATCAAAATACAGCCAAGCACTCACCATATCGACGCGTTCGGCGGACAGCTGAGTTGCGGAGCTATGAATATTGTCTAATTTGGAGGTCAAAGTCAGCCTGAGGACGTAATCGGCGAAAGTGCTAGCTTACCCGGGATGACGCGCTCGTGCGGCTGAAGAGGTCGGGTAGGCTGACGATTCGGAGGTCCCCAGGCGCCGGGAAGATATACCGATTCCGGCGGAGGGTACTGGTGGGGAGGTCGTAGAAGTAAGTGTTGATCTTGTTGGTGGTCTCGTCTGAGATCTTGCCGCTGTAGGGTTGCAGACACTTGAGTATGACTGATGACGAGCGGAAGAGAGGACGTACTGCTTCTTGGAAATGCTGCAGCTGTACTGCAACCTCGTTCTGCATCAGTTCTGTCGTCACACATCAGTTAATGAAACGGGCAGAACAGAGAGCACGCGTACATCATCCATGTCGAAATGCTTCCCATTCACGAACCCGTGCCCCGTTGGAGACGCAGCTAGGCCGGCGCCGAGTCGCTCGACATAGCTGCGGCCCCTCTCCAGCGGCTGCACCAGCGATATTCCGCTGACGTGCCAACTTCGGCTGCGCAGCTACCGATGATCGCGTCGAAATCAAGCACCGACTCCTCAGTGGCGGGCGTCCCTTCCAGCACTTCTGCCTCGAAGGCCGTCTTGACAGCGTCCCAGTCGAGCTTTGGCTCCGGGCCCGCAGGGATGAAGGAAGTTGCGAGAACCTAATGGGGAGGATGAAGGCGTCAGCGATGGGTAGAATTGTAGCGATGGGAGGATGCATGCCGTCAGCGGGAGAGGAAGTGCAGAGGGGCATGGTACGTATATGAATATAGATATGGGGAGCAACAAGGACACATACCGCCTTCAAGAACTCCATCGTCCGCTTCCGCCCGTAGTTCCGCACCAAGTGGTAGAATAACTTCGCCGTCTTCGTGCCTGTGCCAGAACGCTTAATCAGCATTCGTCCAGCGATTGCATACGTATATGCAGAAGGAAGACGTACCCTCCTCGGTCTCTCTAAGCGGCACCACCCCAAAGCGGAACAGCAGCCCCCGCGCGACGATATTGGCGACAGCGTCCGT
This sequence comes from Mycena olivaceomarginata, assembly GCA_029378375.1. NCBI lineage: Eukaryota > Fungi > Basidiomycota > Agaricomycetes > Agaricales > Mycenaceae > Mycena > Mycena olivaceomarginata. The sequence continues at coordinate 256,586 of JARKIC010000115.1, read as the reverse complement.
GAGAGTGTGCAGCGCCGCAGAGCGCGAAAGGTCGAGCACGAGCACGATGTTGAAGAGGTTGAGGCGGATGTTGTGGAACTGGCCGGGGTAGAGCGGGAGGAGACACTCACCACATATTAGCGAGGAGGAGGGGAGGAAGACGGACACACCGAGTGAATCGAGGGCGCCCACTTCGCGTACCTGCATCACCCATTCGCGTTACTCAGCTCTGCCCACAAAGAGAAGAAGCAAGCAAGCAAGCACCAACCGACTGTCCTTCTCAATATCATTCCACCACACCAGCACCTCCCCGCCCTCGTTCCGATCGCTCGCGTCGAATATCCCATCCAGCGCGCCGCCCCGCCTTCCCCGAGCGCGCCGCTCATGCCCTCGTGCGTCAGCACCGCCAGAGCCTTGCCCCTCCCCAGCCCCAGCCCCGCGAGCGCGCCCATCAACGTCCGCTCCTTGCGCACGGCGCGCAGCAGCCCGAGCGCCGTGACGTCCTTCTCGGGGAGGGTCGCGCCGTTGAGCCAGAACACGCTGATGCCCGCCTGGGCCTTGAGCTGATTCATGTCGAGCTCGTCCCGCGGTTGGGGCGAGGGAACGCGAGGCACGCGGAGGGCGAGGGCACGCATGTATTTGAGCGTCGTGAGGGGCGAGGGGGAGGAGAGGATGAGGTGCATTGCCCGGAGCCTGGAGGCCGAGGGCTGGGAGGAAAAGAAGTAGGGCAACACACGAACCCTCATCTCGCCGCGCATCGCAGAAACACAGAACCAAAGAAACGAACAGAGTAGAGCAAAAAACAGGACGCACCGGCGGCGCCGACATCAGACTCCTCCCCGTATTCTTCACGAGCGTGCGATACACCGCCTCAAAGTCGACCTGCGCCTGGTTTGGCGCGTGCGCGGTCGGCGGCGGGGGCGCGACGAAGCCGAGGCGGAGCTGGATCGTGCATTGCGCGGGCGTGCCTGGGCGGCTCGAGACCAGCGGGATTGTGAATGGCTGTGCGGGTGTATAGGTGTCCGCGTGGATTGGGAAACGTACATGGACATCGCAAAAGCAGGTGGCGGCGTGCCCATCATCGCAAAGGGGAATGAAGCTGCTTAGGTTAGTTGACGGTGGAAACCTGTGGGGGCTGTAACGTACTTCGTGAGTGCGTAGTGACCCATACTTCGCAAACGTACCTACAGCAAGGCTGGGAGAGGATATAGGGGTATCAGCGCAGAGTTCCGAAGACAAAACACTCCACGCATGGTCCATCTCCATACCCACGCGCCGGTGGCCCGGGTTCGAGCCATACAGCGACAGGCGGGCATAGGGATGGACCTGGAGGGCATGTAGGGGTTGCTTACCATCGCCTAAACGCGTTCCGAGAAGATCTGTGGCACGCAACGCGCCCAAATGCGCCCTTGTTGGTAGAAAAGCCAAAAGGCCATTACTTCGGCTCTGGGTCTCCGATCAAGAGCTGGAAGGTCTCAAATGGTTGGGCGGAGCGTGTAGTCAGGCATCAAGAACACTTTGGAGGGGTTTCGAGCGGCGCAAATGGGCGGGACGTCTGCAGAGAGGCAAGACGATCGTGGTGTAAAGCAAGACGCGTCAGGTCACGTTGTGACTGTCACACTGTGATGAAAGCATCGAGACCAAAGTTTTCGCCTAACTATTAACCAAGTGTCGCACAGCTATTCAAAAAATTTCGTGGCCATTTGAGGCCAAACCCCCGGCACTTTAACATCTAGAATATTCCCCTTCACAAACACCAAGACAAATTTGAAGGGCATAGTTCAACTTCAACTGCGTTCAATTGTCGTCCCAGGACTTGGTAGCAACATTACAGAATAGAAACTCGAAGGACAGCATCTCTACGCGAATTGGCGTTATTTAGACTATGAGGAGAAACGTAACAAGAACAAGAAATAAAGAGGTGAGTTTGAGGTTGAAACTATTGTTGGGTCGGGCGGCGATTGCGTAGACTGTAGACGTGTTTGATTGGAGAGGTTGCTTTCTTTTTGGTCACAGTAGCCTGCGATGTATCGGCTTGAGCAGTACTTGGTTAATTCTGGATGCCTACCTTCACCGACTTCGGCTTCTGAACTGTCTTCGCAGGGGGTTTTTTGGCTTTCTTCTCATGTTTTCGCTGGGAGCAATTGAGGCGATGGTGAAAGTAAGATTTGGATCACTCACAACAGGGAAATCGTCGAGCGTAAGTTCGACTTCCTTCTGCGGGCTTCTAGAGACCTGAACACCGGAATGAGAGCAGGAATAGGAAAGAACTAGAGCTCTACCCTGGTCGCAACAATTGATTCGTCGTTGTAGTCGGGATGGGGTTTCAGTGCGTACTCGTTGAGAGGGGAGGACGATAGCTGCGTTCGAATACGAGCTATTTTCTCGATGGCTTCAGATTTATTAAAATCCTGAACGGCAAGAAGAGCTGGATCTTGGAGGTTCCAGTGAACCAATTGACCAAACTCGATGCTTTGGGTTCGAATTTCCTCGGCGTCCTCGAATGATACCTGCATGTCGTCTGAAATTATACGCGCCGTGACATGAGGAAGTAGCACGAATTCCATGAAGTCGTAGATCGAAAGGATTTCAGGGAGAGTGCCTTGTGCAGGAGCGTCAAAGCACTCGCCATTGGTGGAAATAATGGACGATATTGTTGCGAGCAGGCTCTCTTTCAGCTGTGGAAAGTGCGGGGAGAACATTCGAGCCATTGTGTCTATGATCACGTCCTTGCCTTTGGGGCCAAGGCTGGAACGGTGGACCAGTCAGTCTCAATAAAATGGTTAGGGAGTAATACGCACTACCCGGCACGGCCATAGACTTGCGCGGGCGCAAAGTTTTTGAGTCCATCCCTGCCAAACCCGTGTATCCTGCCGCCAATCGCATTCACAAAGTTTACAAAGGCGACACAACAGCCGAGTTCCGGCGCTTTGGTGACCAAGTCCAGGATTTCGGTTTCCAGCCCGAGAATAAAGGTTACCATCGCCATCAAATCGAGGGAGAGTGGCCAGCCCATTTGGCGACCGTGTTGGACCACTTGTCTGCGCTTGTTTTCTAAACGGATACGGGCACAAATTCGGCCCTCGAGCTCCTCGATCGTGCGTCGGGATTTATCGGGCGTGTCGAGCTGGATCTGCCGCTCCTCAAGTAAGCGTTGCAGGTATGGAGTCAGATTGGTTCCGGGAAGTCCGGGAAGAACTTCGTCACATCCATTTCTAGGGCATTTGGCGGGAATTCGCAGGACCGTCTGGGTTGGAATTGGATAAAGATAAACCAACCGAGATAAAACTCACAATTTTGGGCTATAAAGCACGATAGATGGTCAAGGTCAAGATCGTTTAAAGGCACGATCACTGACCTTGCCGTTTGAGGCACGGTCCACCGGAGGGTCCGCAGCCTTTAGCTGTAAATGGTTAATTCAAGCCGCCATATAAACCATTGAATACACTTTACCTTCTTCCTTGACAGTTCCTCGTAATCATCTTCCTCTTCCCGGGTTTCAGATTTACGCTGCACAATATGGACACCGATTTTCATCGTGGTTATGTGTACTTACCTTTAGTGGCGAGGTGTTTTCTTTGTTATTCTTTGCGGTAGCGGCCTAGTATAATGTACATCAGTAGCGGCATACTAGAGAGTTTCGTAGAACAATAGTCACCTTTTTCAGAATAGGTGCCGGTGCCCTTTCTGTATCCTCTTCCATACTCTTTGTGGTGCGAAAGATGGAAACAGCCTGTTTGGATACAAGCACGCTCTAAGAACACGATAAGCACATGTGATCGGAACCATGGAATAAATATCTGACCTTGTGTGTGGGTGGCTCAGTCTCGTCATCGGTCTGGACCTGAATCACCCCATCAGTCTCATAAGTGACTGTTGAGCATTAAGAAAACTAGTAACCTTCGATCGCGCGGTGTTCTTTACCGCAACCTGTGCCAAGGGTTCGGTTAATCCGTCCAAATCAAAGGCTTCAGCAAGTATTACCTGCTTGGCACGAGATTTTGGTGGCGAAGGCGGCGCTTCTTGCTCCTCCTCCTCTTCCTCCTCCTCTTCCTCCATCAAATCGTCCGCGGTGTCGGACCCGTAGTGAGACTGAGTGTCAGAGTCTGCGTCCGAGTCCGAGTCTATACCTTCCTCCTCCTCCTTCTCCTCCTGCTCTCTAGAGGCAATCTCTGGTTGGGACTTCCCTTTACCGTGCGCGCGGTTGTCCTGACGTTTGTATTCAGCACTATTGTCGATTTCTTCAGCCAATTTCTCCGCCGCTTCATCAGCCTTTCTTGCACGGACACAATTTTGAAGAGCTTTCCGTGCGAGGTCATGGAGAGGCCATGCGCCCTCAAAACGGGCAAAATATTTGAATTTTTTCTGCATCTAGTCGCGTTTAAGCGAGGATATCGTCACAGTAAGTGGAAAAAACACACCAAGATTTTAAACTTGTCGAATCGAGCGGGATCTTGTTTCTGGATTGTTTTGTGTGGATCAAGGTATTTATAGATGTAGGATCGTGTGATGCGCTTAGGGGAACGTTCTGAGAATGCGCACATCCGATTAAATGCCAAAGACATACTGAGAGTCTTGAATAGCGTTTCTTGTCACGTCCCAAGCCCATGGCTTTTTGGATTTGATAACCCTTGCTGGTCCCGGATTGTCCATCGGGCCGAGGAATAAGCTTGTTGCGGGGACGGGAAGCCTTCTCTGCCTTATACGTCGCTAAAAGGGTATTAAAGTCGTGCAAAGCCGCGTGATATACAGGAGACTGACCAAGCTCAGCGCGAATAACTTTTGCCTCGCTTTCGAGTCTCAAAACTTTCTCCGCAAGGCTTTCCACCTTCCTTGGCGGCATTGCAATGAACAAGAAAGGCAAGGTATAGGAAGAAAGAGAAGAGCGCGTCCGTTGCTCGTGTTTGCCGATATTCTGATGCGATCAAATTGATAGGGGACGTTGATGTCTCTCAATTTCATACACCTCCTGCCGGCTCTTTCAGTACTTAGTTTAAGTGTCATACCCAATCCTACCGCCATTTTAGAACCCATGATGGAGCCTAAATGTCTGGAAAGCACTGAGAACTCAACAGTCCCTATTTCGCATTTCAGACCAGTTCACCACTGACAGTGGTCCACACTGCACAAAAAGCTGAGTCATAAATATATACACCTTATATTTTACGAACACAAGGCTCCCAAAGACTGGAATATTTTGCTGTGTTGTATTATAGCATCCATCACCCAAAGTGGGACTTCGATTTCCGGGCCACTTCAACTTGCTTTTGTAGAAATCCGGCAACGTAGGGACCTTGGTTCATGCTTATTCAGTGTGCTTCCCATTTCTCAGGACATTCCAATAAGTGGAGCTTGAGATTAAACGGTAACACTTTTGGATGTCCCAAATAGCCGAATTCATTGATTATGGACTGAATTTGATGGTCTGATTGATTATTTGCATGCCTGAATTGCTTTCAATGATTTCAGCATTTTTTCACAGAGTTTCGGATGAGATCTGAACCAAGTAGAGAGAATGAATACAAGACGTTGTGCACGTGACATTGTCAACCGTGGCTGTGAGTTGACAATCAATGCCGCGGCAAAGTCATGTGAGTCCTCCCTCTTGCGTCTCTTTTGCAACTTACAGTTCATACAAAGGTATTGCCAAGCACAAAAGTAATTATATTACAGAATTTGACTCATCGGGTCCTTCGTCCTCTGTCTCATCTGACGGTATGAACTCTGGCCGCATCATTCCCCCAGTTCTATCGATGATATACCACTTTCCGCCGCTCTGAATACGTCCAACAACAGCCATGATGCTCTGGATGTCAGCAACAATTGGAGCAGTGGACTGGTAGTGGGGGACAATGTTGAGTGCAGCATCTCTTCCACCAGTTCTGTAGGGCGTCAAGACTGCTAGCAATCTTACCTTGCCGGCCAAATTTCCCCAGAAGTTGCGGTCAGGAGGCAACTGACAGACAAGAATTTGATCCAGCCGCCCATATGAGATCCTGGAGACCCATGAGCCAGGGTGCCCTTGATCCTTGACCTCAATCTCAAACTACAGAGTGTTCAGCCAAATACAACGACACCTAAATTCGACTCTTACCCGGACAAATGACATGTCACGACCCTTGTGTCCTATCCAAGAACAAGACATTGAATCTCCGTCAACTATGCGTACTTTGCCCCACCGGGACATAACCTGAGGCAGTCGGTGTGCAATTTGCTTCATAGGTTTACCGACGTAAGGGGAAAAGTATCGACCAATTGTGTCTCGCAGTTCGCTATCTGGTGTGTAGGTCTTCTGGCAAGGCACTCGGAGAACCGTCTGAGGATCTGAGCTGGGTAAGATATGTGGAGAACCAGCAATATAAAATAAAACCTACAGAGATCAAATCGTTGCTCGGTCGAGGATAGCCCATTGACTCGATACAAAGGAGATGCCAACTCCTTTTCGACATCGAACTGTGCTGAAAGTTGCTCAAGGTATGCACCGTGAAGAATGGTGTTGTTCAAGTTAGCCCAAGGTGACTGCTTGGACCGGAGTGCGCCTTTGAGGAACCCACAGTACCATTCCATGAAGAAGGTCCAGGTCGTCCATCCCGGACCGCAGAACAAGAGATCATCAGGAACATGGATCAGGCCATGGACAGTCAGTGTGCAGGTAGAGAGTCGATCTTCCTGGTATTGATAATAATAGCTAATTAAAGTTAGCGGAGATCAAGATATGGATCAGAACAGTGAATTTTACCATTCATAGGTCCGCATCCAAGTAATGATTCTTCTCCGGAGATCAGCAATTTCTGTGTGTGTGATGGTGAAAGCGATACAGGTCTTGATTATGTGTGTCAATTCGCAAAGATGGTCGTGATATTTTGAGTGGTTGAAACGGCCCTTCAGCAGAATAGGCGCCAGATAAACAAACCAGAAGCACCACGCCTCAGCCGTGAAGTTACGCGGTGCATGGGCCATGGATCGCACAAACTGGGCAGGATATGTTCCACTGCATCGACCGTCTCCGCCCAAATCTCGTCCCAAACATCAGAATCAATCTCGTAGTCCTCTGACCCGACATCGAGATGTTTGAATTTGCCGCTCCAGAGTTTTACCAAATTTGGTACGATGTTCTCAAAGAACAAATGCATGATATCCCAGGGATAAGAGCGTGCAAAGTCCATTGAGCCAACTCGTCGCAGAGCTGGAAGACCCTTGATGCCTTCATGGAATGTGAGCTGTTTCCGATCCTTCACCAGTTTCAGCATCTGTAGGCGATTCGTAATGTCGATAAAATCGTCGTGATGGCGCAAGGGGAGATTCGTTGGATTCCAAGAGCGACGAGGTTCGCCAGGAAGATCCGGATGGGTGAGTGGAATATAATAGATTGTGTCGCCGCCGGAAATATTCCGGATGCCCTTCATTTTGCAAGAACGGCAGGGACAGAAGGCATTGTGGCCCTTTGTATTCAGCAGCTTCTCGACAGCAAGAATGTCACCCATGCCAAAAATTGTGTAGGCGTGGAGGTCAAAGACAGCAGCGGAGACGCAATCATATGTGGGAATGCCGGCTGCAAGCAGCACACATTCGTCTTCGAAAGGAACAAGGAAGCTGTGGTAATCCTTGGGTGTGTGCGGGCCAGGGATGACACCAACACAGATTTCTCTCGACAAATGAGTGCGGAATGCTGGCCGAATGTTGTAGTTCTGCAAGAGGATTGGAGTTGCAGAAGGGCCTTTGCGTCGGCGGTCAAACAGAAGGTAGGAATCCATGCACACTCCAAGGGCAATATCGTACTTTCCTGAGAAGTAGCAGTGTGCAAGCTCCCTGCCATCAACGGTGACCTTTTTTTTTTACGAAGGTTCTGATAGTGAATACCATCAAACACATCCGATACCTCGTCGTGGCGGCTTTGGTAACGGTGCCGATAGAGGAGCTCTTCAACTGTCTTTGGATTGGAGAAGAGGCCCTGCAGGCGAGGGATAAGGGGCAAGTAGCAAAAGAGTCGACGAGGGGTGCCAGCTGGTGTATAGCGTGCTTCCCTACAGTCTGGATAGGGACAATGAGAGAGATTGGAATGTTGCGAGGTGTAGGCCATGCAGGAGTTGGGACAGCAATGAAACCAAAGCGGCTCTATGCACGTGAGCAGCGCTATGCGGTGGAGAATCACCCATTCCGAGCTTATGTCCATTTTGTGACTGAATGCGTTTCGCATGTGGTTGAATGCAACACGCGGCATTTTGGACAGCATGCGCAGCTTGAATGCTCGGATATTGTCGTGATCTTTCTCAGTCAAAACTCCATTGCCTGCAGTACAATCAGAGCTCATGAAAAAAAATTATAAAGTGAGAGACAACATACGGATTTCCCATAACTCTCGCTCGTTCTCTGGAAACAACATCTCATCCAGTTCTCGCTCCATTTCATCAAGTCTTTTGGGAGTCTCTTTGTCGAGATCTTCATCAAATTCGATCCAATCAGAGTCGTCAGAGGCGTCGGAGAGGTCAGAGTTTGGAGGTGCGGACTCAGAGTCGGAACTGGTAGATGCCGATGAGTCAAGATCCATGGTATCATCAGGCTCAGGCGACTCTTGTTGCATTGCTGGGCCGTGGCTATAATCGATATCCATGGAATCATCAAGCAGAAGGGGGTCTGGATGAGCTATAGTGTCGTCAGGAGTGAAAGAGCGCGACTCTGAGAGATCTGTTGTGCTCTCAGACTCAGAGGGGAGCTGCCCAGATGCCTCTGTGCGCCGATAGTGTTTGCGGCGGGTGCTTTTGGCGAGCCGCTTGCCACATGTCGGCTTGCAACGGCAAATCTTTTTCTTTGACTTGGGCATGATGGAGTGCACTGCAGAACTAGTTTGAGGGCTAATCAGCATCTCCCGGACTGCAAGCCAATGACCGGGACCAACAGTGCGTAGCCGAGATTCTAATCAGCCGAGACGAGGAGATGATGCCCAAGGCCTGGCTCAAGCTTTAGATATTCAAAGAGACCTAATCTAATAAGACAAATCTTGGATGTGGGTCGAGACTTACCAAGGCGTAGCAAGTACGGCAAAGCTTTAAAACCAATCGAGCGTCCGAGAGGAAGTGAAGAAAGGAAGCGAAGAAGCAAATGACTGCATCACGGTGAATACCGGGTGCACCGGCATCCCACATCAGATGCACATTCGATAAGATCACAGGGTGTTGAAAATGGTTGCGCATACTGGGATTCAGTACTATAGTCATTTCAAATTTAGTACCTCGAAGATACTAATTTGAAGTCACCTAACAATTAGTGCATCTGAGCTACTAATTTAAAGTCACCCAACAATTAGTGCATCCGAGCTACTAATTTAAAGTAGCCCAAAATGCACTAATTCCCGAGGTACTGCATATTAGTACGCAAATCAAACAATTAGTAGATGGGTACTACATTCAAGTGCAAATACTTTCCACAGTGTTCTTTTCATGGGAGAGTTTGAGCCAGACATTGGAAAAAACTGTGCTTGTGCTTTTGATCTGTGTACTGTGCAGTGCAGAGACTGCTTTCAGGCTCAACCAACCTGCTGTTGATGCTTTGTGAAAAACCATATCAACAATCCCTTCCACTGGGTAGAGGAATGGATCAGATCATACTTTGTCTGCAAAGATCTGTCAGAACATGGATATGCGATCACACTAGGCCATTGTGGTGCTATATGCCCACAGATTGACTACAACAAGCCAGACTCTTATAATGGAATACATTCTTCAAAATTTGTTTTTTGCAACTGTGCAGCTGCTGGTAACTGTGTCAAACAACTTGTACAGGCTCAATTTTTTCCTGCAAGCACGAAAAGGCCCAGCACTGGCTTTACATTCAATTTCATGGAATCTTCACATGTGGATATTCTGGAGTCCAAAAAATCAGCTTATGATTTTGTTGCTGCTTTGTGTGGGAAGACAAACACTGCTTTCTCACAAACTGTCCCAGTATGTTGATCGGTTCAATATTCTCACTAGTGCTGATGGATGCAGGATGTTTACAAACTCTTTCTCCATGTGATGCGAGTCTGGAGAGCCTTGGTTATGGAAAAGTGCAGTGGCTAGTCCCATGGCATTGACAAGTACTTCCCACAACGAAGTCCAGGAGGTACTGTAGTTCCATGTTTTGCCTGTCCAGAGCCTGGTTTCAACATGGAAGAAGAGGACTTGGATGATAAGAATTGAGGTGACTTCATGTTGTATTGGATAGCCCAGATATGCTGATATTTGAAGTAGGCATATCAACACATTATTCCTCTCAGCAGATGGGCACTTTGGCTTGCAGAAAACTGATGATCCCGATGATGTAGTGCTTACGGAGGGAAAATCATGCTTTCCAGTAGACTCAGAGTACCTGGAGTATGTGAAAAACTCAAAAAACTCCACTGAGATTTGCTCAAGCTCACTGAGACTACTCTGGACTGATATTTGCATAGAAATCAACCTGTGCCCATTTAAATGCTGCTGGAAGGCTGCCATATTGTGGAGGCAGTCAACACTAGAGGGGTCAGCCAGATAGAACTAAGAGGAGCCAAGAATAACAGAACAATAGTGCGGTCATTCAAGAGCAGCCACTAGGAAAGATACATGATGGTTAAGACCAAGAAGAGAAGATGCTATCAGTATAGTACAAAGTCACAATCAATGTGAGGACGGATACGTAACAGGAATAGAATGTAACATAATATATAAATCAGAATGTAAGATAAAGACTCAACAACTGCAATGTAAAGGATAAGATGTTGAAGAGTGGTATAGGTGATCATTGAGGAGGGATGTGGGCGAGTCAATGATAAGGAAATCTGAAGGCCAAATGAGGATCAGTCAAAAGGCAATGAGATTGAGGCCAATGATGTTCAGTCAGTGGTAGTGGTGAAGATACAATGCAGGATTGCAAGGAGCAATAAGGACCGAGGTGTTGGTGTGCTAAACCAAGGCTGAAGGGGATCAGCAGGAGCAATACAATGAGGACGGCATGAACAGTGGTAATGCAGTGTGATAGCACGGAACAGTGATGATATGACACAGACAGCAAAGGCTGAACCAATCCAGGATGGGAGAGGTTGGACAGTGCAGAGGAATGTAGTAAGGTTGAAGCAGCAGCCTTACAGCTGCCAACTTTCAAAACAAACTCAAATTCAAGGGTTGTGTGGTCTCTGGTATTGTTGGCATTACCTATGCTTGGCATTCTACTTGCAAACGAGATGGAACTGTGGATCTCAGTGCTGGTGAAAGGTAAGTGATTATGCACTCAACTGCTTTCCCTCCATATTCAGTTAGATATACAAACACCGATTATGCACTTTGTGGTGCTCTGCAAAACTTGAGTCTTGTCAGAACTACTGTCCTGACTTATGACATTGCCTGCCAGTACAGCATCAGCCTTGTCGAGCAGTTCAAAACAGCTACAAAAGATGCCATATTCCCCTCATTTGTTTCATCCATTGTTGAATGAATACAGCTATTGGTTCCACAGATGCATCTGCAGGGACACAAAGATGACTGCCGCTATTGCTGGTCACTAAACTGAACCAAGTGGATGGGCCGTTGAAACACTGACTATGGGGCTGGCGGTGAAATAACCACGACACAAACCTTGTAAATGAATACGCGGTTCGATAATGCAACTACAACAACTCAAACACTATAGTCCTCGTGCAAGTTCGGGGTTCCAATCCAGTATAGATTGTGGCAATTTGAACTTTAGTTCTCTTTGGGAAGCAAGACTTTACAGGTCTACAAGTCATATAGATAAAACTTGCTCGAATCTGTTCTAGGCGCAATCGCGATAGACAGATGAGATTTTATGTTCAACGGTTTTGTATGATGTGGGTCTAGGTTTGGAGATAGTACTCCGATGCGTAAAGCAAGTGATTCTTATGAATTCCGATTCCAAATAGTATCCGCGATTGCTAATCCTTGTGAGATTACAACCAATTGTCAAGTCCGATCTGTTTCCTTATATTCCACACGTCCGTTCCGTTTATCCAATATGTCCACGCGTCGTTTATAAAGATCCAAATCCAACACAGATATTATTCAAACAGGGAAAACAAACAAAACTTGGTATAGCTTCTGGGTGTCTCTGAATGACTACTCTACTGGTTAAGCGTGAAGTCTAGTAACTTCGCGTCCAACAGGTGGGGTGAGATTCACTGGTGTTCCTCCCATAACCATCCACTTAAATACGTTACAGGATTCTAAATATAAACGAGACTGATACAAACGAGCAATAGGGTTCAGGGTATATGACTAGTGGTATGGCCGCTAGCCGATGAACTCCTGTCAGATATCAAGCAATTAGTAAAATTGAGAGAGATTTATAAGAAACATCAACGAGCCGAGCTTAACGATGAGTCAAGATCTTCATCACTTAGAACGATCGTGATGGGATATTGTTGATATGTCAACTTTTAGCCGACCTCCTCGTCAGCACTCCATTACCCTCCCTGGTAACCATCCGCTCAAATGATTCCGCATTGAACCGCTTAAGTGATTTGTCTGAAAATCGTGATAGCTGCTTCCCAGTACCCGAGTATGGTTTCTTAGTCATTTGTTAGATCAACCAAGTCCAGTCCTCTCTTGGCAGTTCTGGAGACATCAGATGATGCCCAACAATGATCCCTCTGGTTCAGAAGGATGTTCCCTCGTAATATGCCCTTAGTCAGGGATGTGCAGTAACCCCAATCCATTTCCAGGATGGTAAGGCACTTTCCGTGATTGCTCCATTAGCGACTTCCCACTTCAACCCTTTACCAGGATTGTTGTCCAGCGCCCTTCTAATGGTTCGAGACACATTATATCCCTTTTAGCTAACTGCTCAGGCCAGCATTAGCCCTTGTGAGATGACATCGTAATGTAGTGAAGTACATTATAGTATGTTGCAACTCGAGCAGATTTGAATAAATGCCCGGGTGCCCCAATACCAGGTCTGTCACCGTATCGATGGTGAAAGAATTGAAGGAACATGGGCAGAGGCTAAGCAGGCTGGTGGAATAACAAAAGAAATGAATGCTGGTCACCGCCATGATACTCTCAATGACTTCTTCAATGACTGGAATTGGATCAAGGTCCAAACTCTTGGCAAGTGTGATATTTTATTTATATAATGTAGCCATTGATTTCTTTCAGCTACCTCGCTGTCTCATGCATACACAAAAGCAAAGGAAACAGCCAAAGAGCGTCTTGAGAATTTCTGAGGTCTATCCATCCTTCGTGGTCATACCTTGGTGCACAAGTGGCAGCAAGAGTCCACCACATCATACCAGAAAGGCAATGAATGGCACAGTGTCTACCAACTCAAGGAAAAAAAGGGTGAGCCTTGATCAGTTGCCATTGAATGCTGCTAAATGATTCAAAGCTCCAAGCCAAGCAACCATTCTGAAAGAGATGATTGCTAGTGAGCAAAAACTTGAAGAAGGATCTCAAGCTCATGCTACTACTCCTGTTACTCTATTTCTCAATTTGGGATTGAAACTTCAGGCCAGACAGTGAGTCTTCAGAATTTACTTCTATAGGGACTTAAGCCCGATTGTTGAATGGTTCAGACGTACTCTCCTCGCAACAAAAAATTCCATCACTGAAGAGAACTAGACATAAAACAGCTTGGTTGAAAAGCAATGTCTAGGGACAGATGTCAAGAAATGGCATCAGCAACAACAGGACATTTGCCCCCAAGTTGTCCCATATGTGATTTCAGAGCTCTGCAAACCACCTGAAGTGGAGAAATTATTCTTGCCCTCTGACTTCACTAGCTCAGAGCGAACTAAACTTGAGCCAGAAATACTGGCAATAGAAGAACTTAGGCTGCAGAAGGGTGAAGCAAATGATACTCTTCGTAGCCTGCATGAGCACATCCTACACAGTTGGGCTCTCAGACAGCACAAAATGCCCATAACAATGCTGTTCATGGTCAGGCCAAAAACACACATGCGGTTCAGAAGATCTGGACTGTTTTCGCAAATGATCATAAAAATGATCCTGGGAAGCAGGCTTATGCATTGAAGACAGCCAACATGTATTGAGAGATGCAGGAAGATGCACAGAAGAAATCCCATAAAGTGGGTGGGACTTGGCCTAGGAGTGGAGTCAGTCTTGCTGAACTCATCAAATCTGAGTGACCTGTTCGGAAAATCAACTGGGAAGCTATCATAGCAGAGGAGAACTGAATGCAATGAATAATTTCAATTGGATATTCCAATTTATTCTTACAAGACAAAAGTGCACTATGCATAGTCAGTTAGTAAGGTTTTCTTTCAGTTCAAACGATTTCTGGTTTTGAATTAGTTCCAACCATTGTGTTCTGAGACAGCGCTCATTGATGGTTGGAACCGGTTTGAACCATTCTTCACTTCTAGGCCTATAGGTAGGTTTGAACCTGGTTTTAACTGGAACCACCCCACAGTACAATGTGCCGCAGGTTTCTGTTGGTCCCGAGACATATGTGGTAGGTCAATGCTTCCATTTTCTGGCTGAAATACCTTTCTTTCATTCATTATTCCCAGCACATGTGAATGGGCGCTGGGCTACTGGTTACCACCCATGATAATTGAGGTTTTGCAAGCCTTCAGCAAGCATCAGGAAAACTGCATGTGCTATGTAGCACTATGCAGTACTGCATAGTGCTGCATAGTGCTGCATAGCAGCGATAGTTACATGTGGTTTTCCTGATGCGGGCTTGCTTCCCCAAAGACACCCTATGTGTGACCTAGGACACTTATTTGTTTCTTGCTCAGTGGCTGGTAAGTGTTTCCTGTCCCATCAAGACAAGCATAGTTCAGACATCATGGTTAACAGACTCTGTCCACCAAACATATACCTGTTTCTAATTATGTTTTGTTGTGTTTAGCCCTCTCACATTCCACATCAAAATTGAAATCCGAACAATTGAGTGGAAGTAACATAAATGGAAAGTATGTAGAAAGGGAACAGGGTGAAATAGGTGTTGGTCAAAGTGCTTACAGTGTTTTTTGGTAGTACAAATCCACATCGGTGAAATCCAGTATGATCACTCTTCCATTCTGCATTCTAATGGCTACTTGAAGACCACAGATGGTCAATATATGTGGCCTGAGTTCAACAGGAATCCAACAAATACGCCTCCGGTGCATCTGTGAGTAGAGCCACCCATTGGCTGCGAGATAAAGTGGAATCTTGCTTTGGTCATGCACCTGACCAGCCAATATATGTGGGAAAACATGCGAGGGTGGATTTTTAGCAGCGGGGATTGTGCCCCACAACTGAAGGTTTTGGTCCTGGGCTTCAGGGTTGATGTGCGCTGCATCCGGGGAGAGTGCAACCAATGTCATTTCATCGGAACTCACCGGCATTGTCTGCAAATGCGAGCTATTAGCAGTATCCCACAACCGAACAGTTTTGTCCCGGGATCCAGAAGTGATGACTGCTCCATCCAGGGAGAATGCAACCGACGTCACAGGATCGTAATTCCCCTTCAGCGTCTTCAGATGCGAACCACTAGTGACCTCCCGCAAACGAACTGTGGTGTGCGGGGCTCCCGAGGCAATGAGCGCCTTATCTGATAATGCAACCGAATTCACGTGATCGGAATGCCCCTTCACTGTCTTCAGGTGCGAACCACTAGCAACATCCCACAAATGAACTGTGTTGTCTGAGGCTCCAGAGAAAGTGGGCTCCCCATCTAGTGAGAATGCAACTGACTCCATAAGATCAGAATGCCCCGTCAATGTCTGCAGATGCGAACCACTGGTGACGTCCCATAAACACACTGTATTGTTCCACGCCCCAGAGGCGATGAGCGCCCCATCTGAGGAGAATGCAACTGAGTGCAGTTCATTGGAACTCCCATGCAGTGTCTGCAAATGTGAACCACTAGTGACATCCCACAAACGAACAGTTTTGTCCCGTGATCCAGAGGCGATCAGTGCTCCAACCGGACAGAATGCAACCGACTCCACACAATCCGAATGCCCCTTCAGTGTGTGCGGATGAAAGCCATTGGTGACGTCCCACAAGCACACTGTATTGTCGCGCGCTCCGGAGGCAATATGTGCCCCATCCGGGGAGAATGCAACCGACTCAACAGGAGAGGAATGTCCCTTCAATGTCTTCAAATGTGAACCGCTAGCGACATTCCACAAACGAACAGTTGTGTCAAGGGATGCAGAGGCAATGAGCTCCCCATCCGGGGAGAATGCAACTGATGTAACAACATTGTCATGCCCCTTCAGAGCCCACAGATGGGAGCCACTGGCGACATCCCACAAACGAATGGTTTTGTCAAAGGATCCAGAGATAATGTGTGCCCCATCCGAGGAGAATGCAACTGAAGACACACCAGCAGGATGCCCCTTCAGTGTCTTCAGATGCGAACCCCGGGCGACATCCCATAAACGAACAGTTTTGTCTGAAGATCCAGAGGCTAAATGCACCCCATCCGGGGAGAATGCAACTGACTCCACAGAATAGGAATGCCCCTTCAGTGTCTTCAGATGAGAGCCACTGGCCGTATCCCACAAGCGAACTGTGGTGTCTGAGGATCCAGAGGCGATGTGTGTTCCCTCTGGGGAGAATGCAACTGAGTTCACAAAGTGGGAATGTCTGTCCATAATTCGCGTATGTGGGTCCCACAATTTGTCCACGGCATGAAAGGTTCTGACAGGCAGATCCATGTCTCCGCTATACATTGTTCGAATTTTGTTGTCTTTTGGTATGAATAGCAAAGCGGAGTGATAGATTTGCAAAGCGCAAGTGCTGATCACGGTGAAAAATCCACGAGTGAAATTTTCACAATCACTGAGCAGCTCAATTATACGGCTGGCCGCCCTTTTTTCTGCCTACAATGTCATGTCAGAGTTATTTCATCAGAGAAAGATAACACGTCACCGAAAGAGCTCGGCGCAATTTCACCACAGCCAAGAGTGCGCTTCGAAGTTCTCCCAGAAGACTACAAACTTCGATCCAATGAAGAAGGTGCTGTTCACAGAAATTTTGCAAGAGATCAAGTAGTGGGGTAGACAGCATGCTTTTGGAAACATGATATACCCAGTAACGACATGCATATTGAATATGACTCGAAATGTATTTTCCAATTCGAGCTGAAAGGTCTGTTACCTCACTGTTCAGAAGTGAGGGGTTATTGATCTGGCAAATATCTCGAGAAAGGCCCTTCATTGCTGTCAGAAAGCATCGTGCAAGCAGGGAATGCTGTTTTTCAAGCGTTACAACATACTTTGGAATTAAGCATCGAGCTGGATCTGTGATGAAGTCGGCAAAAGATGGGTGAAGCAGTCGAATGACATGGCTGTCATTCTCAGGAACAATGAGAACAGCGTGGAGATGCAGGAGAGTTTCCCTAATACGGCCTGCGGCTAGTCCCAGTAGCTTTTCGAGAGCTATGAGAGACAAAGGGTCTTGAAGGTAGACAATTGATCCCAGGACCATTTTGAGGAGGCCCAGAAAGGAGGTAGATATCTTTGGGAAGGCTAAAGTCAAGACCTCTTTATAGAGCTCATCCAGTCTCTGGAATGGTGAAGACTTATCCATGACTGTGGTTGTATTGCCCACAAGGTGTTTCAGTTGGCCACGAGGATCAGAATAGGCCTTGTCTTCGATATGCTTGATCGACGTTGCTGCAAAAATGAACAGGCCTGAAGAAAGCTTTGCGAGAAAATCGATTGAACTCGCATCTGGCCAAGACTCCTTCATTTCATACTTCCTCCTCGTCTCCGCAAGCTTCAGGGACAAATAATTTCTTATGTCTTGCTCCACCAACTCGAGCTTGACTTCGTGGAGAATGAACTGTTTAGTATTGGGTTGCAAGCCGTGTGTGAACGCGATTTTAATGTGATGTTCTGGACGGCTGGTCACCAGAAATTGGATTGGCGACAGCTCCTCGATGTAGCGAGACAGTGCAGAAAGGACAGAAGAAGTTGTCGCGGTGTCCTTGCATTCGTCCAATGCATCCAAAATCACGACACAGCGGGTAAATGAATCACGGACCACGCGAAGAGGATTCACAATGAGTTCCTCCAGTTGGTATTGCACGCTCGCATATCTAATATCTGGTGCTGCTTTGAGCGCTTTTGAAACCTCGGTGCCAAACTGTGGATTGAATATGGAAAGCTGATAGGCAACGGTGGGGAATATCAGATGAAGATTGCTGCAGTTTCCATCATCACGTGAGCAGAAAAAACTGGCGCCAAGAACGGCAGGCTTTCTGTCGTTACAATATTGGGCAACAGTGTATGCGATGGTAGTCTTTCCCGTGCCAGCGGAGCCATTGAGCCAGAAAACACATGATTTCTGCTGGCCAGGTTTAGGATCTGTGTTGCTGGATTCCGAGCCATCGATCCCGATCCATTGATAGATTTCAGACAGAACAACGGTCCTCGTGGACTCTGCGCAACGTTCCCGATCTGTTGAATTAAAACATGCCTTCACGGCATGGGGAGGAAGTCCGTCTTGACTGTTCATCAGTTTGGTATCCCCTGCTTTCAACTCGTTTCGGATTTCCTATAAGGACTCAATATCATAATCATAGACATCTAAAATTTGACCCACATTTACAACGCCCTGGATCTGGTCCAGCTTCCCAACAACGATATGATGCACGAAGCGGATGTGATCCTGAACCCAATATTAGATATGCTCCACCGACAGTTGACTAGTCAGTCTCACATTAAGTGCGAATTCCATGTCAAGGATAGTCTCGACCTACGGGAGTTCATGACAATGATGTAACACAACACGAGTTGGACGTACCAGGAAGCTTTGAATTCCCCAGCTCACTGCTTGGATCTGACCTTTCAACCACTCAGAATCCTGAGTGAATGCCAAAGCTCGCTTCACACTGTTGCGTGACTGCATTCTTTTGGCCCCCTCGGAAATGTCCTGCAATGTGCTAGAAAATCATAAGTCAAAGAGCTCCGGTGCGTAAGGAAACCGGCACATTGCCAATCGATTTATCCGATCATGTACCGGCGGGGAAACCCTATTAGCTTCGTTCAGGACAGAGCTCAGACGTTCGATCCGCTCCGACAGCTCCTTGACGTCTTCCGCATTTTGCGATGTTTTCTGGGAATCAAAGGGTACATGAGTCTTTCGCAATGTAAGCCAGTTTAATGCACCTGTATAGCGTCAACAAAAAATTGTAAACCGGTGAGCCCCATTGCGAGTGCGGGAATTCCTGAATTGGATGCCACATTCTTCGCCATGCCGAGAACAATTGATAAACTCGAGCAAACGGTTTTCAGTTGTGCCTTTGTGGCCGGATTTTCGCGAAATTTATCTTCTAACTTGGCTTTGAGTGAGTGCATTCGCAGTATATCGTGAGTGAACGTGCTCAAGGGTCAATGGAGGGAGGCAGGATGGACGACCCAGGCTTCTCGCAGTTACCCGCTGCACGTGTGGTCCGCATTGCACACGTTCATTCTACCTGTCAATCGCACGCAGGTTATCCGCCGTGCAAGGTCTACGAGAATGGAAATTAGTCTCTCATGACTTGTCCGCAGTCATACCTCGTGTATCAAGCAGACGCCTCCAATCAGTATGCACATGTTTACCATCACCTCAAATTGTGATTTTTCTCTCAGCCGCCATCCGTCCTTCAACCGAGGCTCTGAGCCTACCCGATTCGGTCTGGTTTCTTCCCATGCTTATTTACGGATGACATCCTAATCACGATTAGCTCTGGCCGACTGCGCTTCTTCCGTGCCGTTCCATTCACGCAGCCTACTTGCCAGAGTCTTTTCCTTTTCGCCCTTGACTTCGTGACTAAGCATTCCCTTATATAGAAATGCATTTCGGCCATCGTTCGGCCTTTCTGATGTGTTTTTCATTCTCCGCTCTGTCTGCTGCGGGACCTAGACGGACGCCGCCCGCAAACGCTCAGTTATCTCCCACAAGCGTCGGTCGATGTCATCTTGCCGGCGCGGTTTGATACACGTCCTGTCAATGGCATGCTTGGTGCCATGTTTCCCCACCCCAAAGACTTCGATTTTCTTATCGACGATGGACGCAGGGCCTGCCAATAGGAGGTAGCCGAATTTCCCTTCCAGCGCGAGCATTGTTTGCGAAACCCTTCCTGGAAGCTGCTTGATGCCAACCACTTGCACATCGACGCACTTGTGGGCGAGGTCAGGTATGCACATCCATTCTCCCGTAATTTCCCCTGCGCGATCCAGTTGAGTGAATAAAATGAGTTGAGAATAAACGAGCGTACCTTCTAGTTGGGGTGGATGACTCGAAGCCTGTAGCGGCTCTCCTGCGCGATCTAGTTGAGTGAATAAAATGAATTGAGAATAAACGAGCGTACCTTCTAGTTGGGACGACTCGAACCCTGCAGTGGCTCTCCTGCG
Source organism: Mycena olivaceomarginata (assembly GCA_029378375.1). Classification (NCBI taxonomy): domain Eukaryota; kingdom Fungi; phylum Basidiomycota; class Agaricomycetes; order Agaricales; family Mycenaceae; genus Mycena; species Mycena olivaceomarginata. Next base: position 236,278 of record JARKIC010000115.1, on the reverse strand, counting down.
CGATCCAGTTGAGTAACATTTTATTGGGATTAAATGGGCTTACCTTGTGGTTCGGGTGGAGGGGGTTGAACCCCATAGCGGCTTGTCAGAAGAGTCGGGGCATGGAGTGCGCGGTCGGCAGTTCGATCGCAAAGACCGGAAAAGCTCCCCGGCCCATCAGGATATCACGTGGTAGAAACCGCACCTTGGTTAAAGGCAATGTCGTACTAGAAACTATTTGAAAGAAATCAAAAATAAAAGCCAGAGAAACTTACAATTGATGATAAACGCTCTCGATGGGTCGTCAACTCTTCTCTAATGGTGACGAGGATGCCCTCTTGGTCCCACCACGGGTCCTTGCCCTTCTCCCGTTTCTTTTTCAGTCGGGCGGCGCACGCTGGGCTATCGTAATCCCCCACCACTATGCCACACAACCCTTTGTGCCAGGACTTGCTTCCCACGTAGACTTGAAGGTACTCGTATCTGAGACCCACCCTCATTAATGCGATCCTGCAGCGCGTACTTTGAACTGTTCCTAGTCAATGTATTGCGCCACACAAACACGGGGTGACGTACCATGCCAGCGACTTCGTCTTCTCCCATTCTGTTCAACGCATCTGTGGCTCAGTCCTTCCCAAAATGGCGTGAGTTTGTAGCCTGGCAGAGAGAGCAGAAAGGTACACACGTCGAAAATCTCAAGAATCCCGCCCACATTGGAAGCGACAACGACTCCTGTCCTACCTTTGTGCTCGTCCCACCTCACCCGCACCGAATCACCAAGGTACCATAATCGACTGACATGCCCAATTTCAATGGTGAAGAGTTTGATATGAGGTGAGACTGCGCTGGCGGTGGTTGGGCCCACCACATCGAAATTGTTGGGTATCGAGATGGTGAGGCAGTCATTGGCGACATCCATCACGCGCCCCGTAGCACCTTTGTACAAGATCCCGGACACAACTTGAACACGGTCATTTACCAGGAACTTGTAACCAAAGTTGAGCCCGGCACGTTTGAGATGAGTGAGCTCGACGTGAGCGCCCTTGTCTTGCTTCTTGATGTGGTAGGCACCGCCGTCCCCAGGAAGCACTACCTTGGCGTATTCAATTCTCCGGTGCTTTTCCCCGTTCCACAGCTCACGCAACACCGCAATGAAGCCGTTCATCTCCTTGTGCTCGCCGGCTACAACGACAACACGATCCCCCTCAGCAAGAGCCGGGCAAGGTCCTTCAAACGTCAGTGCGAGCAGGGCGCTATGTTGGCTGGCTGCGAATGAGACAAGCTGGTTGGGGGTGGGTATGACGCGGGGAAAATCTTTTCGTTTCATTAGGGGGCGGGACTGCTCCTTCAGTGGTTCGGGCTTCAGCTGAATGACGCGTCCTTTCTTGCTGGCGATGGGAGCGGAGGCGGGCTCGCCAGAGACCGGGGGCGATCCAATGTACAGTTTCGTCACCGCGAGCACGAATGCTAGCTGTCCGCGCGCCTTTCCCCTCCGCGGACAAACCCAGGTTCCAGGTACCACAGGTAGTTGGCTCTCCTCGGCGTCGATGCGAGCGATGGCGTCTAAAACATCCGAGCAGGTGATATTCGTGGCTGCTGCTGGCTCAGATGCTTCCCTCTGCACCTCTTGTCGATACTTCCCCGCTGCGCTCTCGTAGTACGCGGCTAAGGCAAGATCGTTGTTATGCTCATCACGATACTCGGGGAGGGAAGGGGGGCGGATAGGGCCATCGTCCTGAGCTTGATCGTCCAAGAACTCTTGGGAGATTCATCAGCACACAGGATTAGAACAAGAAAGCGAGCGCACCTTTGTCTAAGAGGGTCGCCTCTTCATTCTCATCCTCCGGTTCCCCATCTTCGTCAGAATCCTCCGCCGCCACATCGAGAAGATGTCTGATTCGCTGAGGAATGGACTTGTTGGGACGAACGAAGCGGTGACGGAGTGTTTCCTCGTCCTGCTCCTGGTCATCATCGTCATCTCCCTCCTCAGATAATCGTTATCTGTTTCTCCGAAACGTGCCACGTCAAGTTGGTGCTGTGAGCGAGTAGCACAGCATTTTGTCCTTGCTCCCGACCACCATGTCGAGGGCAATGCTTGAGACTCGTGGGTGCCGGTGGCCGGAGACGGGGGGAACGATGGACAGGGGCTCAATAAATACCTATAGAATAGCGAATACAAGTAGTATTTGTCTATAATATTTAAATACAAGTAGGATCTGTACCGACTCGAATACAAGGGTAGTATAGACAAGAGGGCTTGGCTTGATGGGTGAGGAAGGCGACAGCGCGAAAACGTGACTGAAAATTTTGGCAGGGCTAGCTCGCACCTGCTTTCTTGATCGCTCTACGCACTTGGCCCGCAAACTCCAGGAAAAAAAAACACCACAATGCCCATCGCGACTCGATCTTCGGCTCGCCAAACTCGATCTACGGCCGCGACTCGATCTACGACTGAGACAGCTGGAACTGCCGCTCCCAAAAAAACCACCTCGAAGTCAAAATCTGCACTCACGCGTGGGAAGGTATATGACATCTCACGCGTGGATAACAGCCTACTCAAAGGTCATACTTCCAGGCCGGTAAAGCCACGTCAGCAGCCAAGTCTTCTGGAGGTGGCCGCAGCGGCGCGTCCATAAGTTTTTACATGATTTTGTTTCTGGCGGCCAAATTTATTTGTAGAAAACGAAAATGGCAGAACCTATCGCTGAGGAGGACTTCGCCGATGTTTCCAATGACTCGGTATGTCTGTCCTCAGCCACTTTGGCTTGAAATTTAACTTATAAATTTAACCTCTTATTTCTAGAATGCGAAGGCGGCCCATGTTCTCGTCGAGGACCCTAGCTCCAATGATTCAATTCCCACCATGGTACATTGTCCGTCTGCGCTGTGTTTCGGCCTTGAATGAAGCCTGATATATTTGCAGCTGCCTGCTTCGCCTGTTGCTCTCCCCACGCCAGAGCGCCCCGTGCCGCGGCCACACCACAAAGAGGTCCCAATGCCACCTCCTGACGCGGCTCTGAGCGATCTCGCCAACGACCCCTTCAACCTCTCTGGACGTGTCGCGTCTAGGAGCCGGGTGCAAGGCTCCTGGGACACGCACACACAGCAGCAACGGGTGGAAGATAAAGAGGAGGGTCATGCAGATGATGAGAGACTCGAGGGACTCGAGGTAGAGGAGCAGGAGCACGACGGTCATGCAGATGAAGAGCGATTAGAGGTGGATGAGCAGGAGGACAACCTCTACGACTTCAAGGATATATCTGCCATGGGTTACGACAACAACATCATCGATTTCGAAGAGCTGTGGACCTTCGCACCACACGACCTGCCACTCTGTGTCCCCCCGCCGGGGATCCTCCACTAAATCTCTGCACTGGCGTCGACACTCTATCGACTCCCCCACGCACCGGACCAGACCATTTTCTACCCCCAGACGTCCGCATGCCGGCTCTCCCGCTGGCGATGGCCACCGTGGCCGGCGCCGCATGCGCAGTATCGGAAAATCTGCCGGGGTCCGGTCGGCGTCGCAGAAAGCCGTTTTGGAGTCGGAGCTCAGTCACAGCAGCAACGACTACGGCGATGAGCAGGCACAGAAGGCACGCGTTAAGAATCGGAGGGTGGCGCAGGGCGAGCGTGTTAGTCCCTCGATTGAAGACGAGGACGAAGAGGATGAGCAGGAATTCGAAAAGGAAGTAGAGAGGAATGGGTTCGACGACGAACACGGCGCGGGCGAGCGTATCAGTCCCTCTACTGAGGACGAGGATGAGGAGGATGAGCGGGAATACAAGATTGGGGTAGGGAGGGTGGGCAGGCAGGTCGAGGAGAGCAATACGGCCGAGAAAGGGGAGAAGAGGAAGTCCAAAAAGTCTGCTGACGTTGTCGATGGGGAGTCGGGCGCCGTGGGCGCTGCTGGCGGTGCTTCGAAGCCGCAGCGCATGAGAAAGGCTAAAGGCAAGGCCAAGATGGTAGACAGCGGCCGGGATTCCAACTGCGTAGTGGGGGAGGACGAAGACGATGACAGCGGCAATCTCAAGGCAGGGGCCATCTCAGGTGCCGTCAAAGACCGGCTCTATGAGCTCTACGACGAGTTCACGACTGCAGTGGACGAGCTCGCTCGAAGCTGTGGCAAGTCTAGCTTGACCTTACACCAGATGGTCGGCACTATCATCAAGATGCCGCGCGGCCTGAATGTGTGGAATGTGTGGCAAAGATATTTCGCGGAGACCACGCCGAAAGAGCAGAAATGTAAGTCTCAGCTTCAATTCGAGCCTGGGGTTTGTGCAGTACTAACCAAAGACTTAGTGCAGGGCGGGGACTATACAAAACAAGCCCGCACGGTGTTCATTGCGGCATGCCAGGTTGGCGACGATTTTCTCGAGGAGAAGCTTAAGGACTCCGACGCCGTCTTTGAACGCCTACCCTGGTTACTCGAGTGGAACAAGAAACTGATGCAGCAGGCGGTAATCACCGTTCGGGAAAATGGTAAACTGAAGCCCAAGCTTCGGCAAGAGATCAAGCCCGTTACGCAAATTGTGAGTTCTACCTACTGCGCATTGTATTAGGGACGGTACTCATTCTTACTGCAGGCGAAGCAGATGTTGGACACATATAGGGTTCATGTATGGGGTTATGTGATCGACCCCGAGGGCCAGGGTAGTTTCGTATTCGGCGCCAGCAACGATTTCAAGGAGATGAGAGCGCTCCAGCTGCACAACCTTAATCAGCAGGTTAAAGATCAAGAACATACTTTCAGGTGTGTTCCTCAATAAGTGAACGAAACCAATCTAACAGTATGATAGCATGATCGAGATGAGAAAACACGGCCTAGCTGCTCACTCGATTCCCATTCAAAATCTCAATCCTCATGAGCATGAGGGATCGTGTGACGTCTTCCGAAGACAGTTCATGTCGATAATCGAGGGACAGCTATGTAAGTGTATTTGGGTAGATGCTTCAAGACGGGCTGACTAGATTTCAGGGGCATTCTGTCACGCGGCCGGTACGCTGTCTGGTCAGGATGTCGACAGGGCGAAGTTTCAAATGAAGTGGAACACGAAGTTCATCGACGTCGCTCAGGAAAGCAAGTGCCGCATCGTCAACTATCCTGCGGCGCTCCAAGCCACCAACCAGATCATTGGCACGCAGCAGTTTAACGTGAAGAAAATCAAGTCAGCGACTTTCGAGAGATTCATGAGCAGCCTCGTCAAGGCTAACGAGATGCGCAACACCAATGACGACGGCGACGATGTTATGCAGATCGTTGCTTGGGAACAGGGTACGTTGGTCGTTTGATGACTTCATCGTTTTGAGCTGGAGACTTGGATTTTTTAGACGAGATTGATTTACCACTCGATGAACAAGGGGATGTGGCAGTCGTCGTCGACAAACATAGGGTGGGATTGGTCACGGTGAAGCAGAGCGAGGGGTATGCCAAGGAGGTGAAGAAGCAGGCGGAGAAAGCGGAGAAAGCGGAGAAGAGGAAGAGGAAGAAAGAGCGCAGTACTGGGGCACAACAGCAGGACGAGGAGGGTGGGTACGCCCGTCCAACCACGTCACGGCACAAGGACGACGGCGACTACTATTGCGAGGACTCGCACCACCCGCACCAACGCGCCCAATCCCGCTCCCCTCCCCGCGCTGAGTCGCCACGTAACTTACCGCGCGGGTGGCGACTCACGCTCCTGTTCTCCCCGCACCGAGTCGTTGGCGCCACAACCGCCCGCGTGCCGACTCACGCTCCTGCTCTCCTCCCCGCACCAACAGTTCAGGTAGCCACAATTCATTGTGCCCTGGCCCAACCAGCGGTGCACGTTGAGATGGGACCAATTGACTACCACGGATGGGGCACAATGCAATGTGCCCCCACAGCAGCCTCCAGCGGCCAATTTGCGCCTATCAAATCAAAACCCACCTTGATCTCGGCATTGTGGCATCTACTGTTGATGTAATACCAGTGCACATTGCATTACGTACTAGTGACTCAATGGGACATTCTGGAGATATCGGCTATGGTTGCTCTCTGCATTGCAATGTAACCTTACTGCAGTGCACATTCTAATGTGCACTCCAAGCATATATTATATATTTCCTTGCAAGCACCTTACACGTGACCTCGATACCGTGACCGTTCGGCTATGGTTACGGCAAAACCTGTCTGCATTGCAACACAACCCTGTCCCGGTGCACCTTTTAATGTGCACCATGAGCATATACATATATTATTAACGTGACCTCATGGCTCGTGTTCCATATTACAACATGCCCCATGTAAGGTGCGCATTGCAACGTGCACCTTCCAGGCAACACATATGTTCACATCGCAATGTGCACCTTCCGAAACAAATCAGCCTCCCATTCCTGTAGTTCTGATTAGTGAGCCAAAATGGTATCAACAATCAAGGACTTTCCTGCAACAAATGCAGTGGCTCGTCCCGGTGCTGGTCTCGTATACAAGACAAGCACATCATGCGACTGCCAAAGCAGTCCTCACAACACCAGGCTGGGTTCGGCTCTTTGCACAGGGATGCAGTCAGATGTCCACCATGGTCCACGGCCCTCTCGCTGTACCAGACTATCCAGATAAGTGTTGCGCTGCGGGATCCATGTTTTTACTGGGTGAGTCTATGAGGTGTTAATATCCCCCAATCCATATCATATCCCATAGATCACTGAATTCTCATCTTTGACCTTCTTGACCTTGATTTTAATCGTGGCAGGGCCCTCAGGAATCAGAGCAGGTCCAAAATCTTGTTTGTCATGATTGTACCCCATAGCCACGTCAAACTGGTTGAATGGTGGATTATGCTCGGGTGCGGAGGAGGTGCAGGATTGACTTGTCAGCGGGTACGCGTATTTGTCGCCGTAGATACCACAGAAACGCTAGCAGCACTGGCATCATGCACGTACGCAGTGTGCTTACACTTGCTCATGAAAAGAGGGATGGAGAGGGGAACAGATATGAAAGGTGGGCGAACAGATATATATTTTGATAGCAAATGAGATACAAAAGGGGACATGGCACACAAGGACACAGTGTGGGGGGTGTGGGAGGTATGAGGTGTGAGGCCTTGAGGTAGAGGTGAGGCGTGAGGGAAACCTAACTTAGCCTGCGCCAATCATCCCATGCCATGTGCACAGTCAGCTCTTCCTCGAGGTCCTCTGTGAGTATTGAACTCTCCGAATCTCCCTCAAACTCCATGTCAGTGTCACTTTGCTCTGCACGCAAAATGGCAAGAGCATCGAGGACGGCTTGACGGCTTGACGGTGTCCAGCTCCGGGCCTCGATCGATCCAAGCTATGGCCTGTGAAAGCGAGGGCACAACCACCATAGCAACAGCCTTGCCTTCACGCAGAAAGGAACGGTATTGAAGACGATGGAACTGGACGCCCGCAAGCATGGCGGGGAGTAACGGAGGCAGACATCAGAGACTAGATGCCTAGATAATGTGGAATGAGATAGGCCCAGGCAAAGGTAACAGAACTTACTTGCGCTGATCGAGCAGATTGGCTGGTGCGTGGGAGTGGCAAAAATAGAGAACACCGCCACTGATACACACCAATCAAGCCATCAGCGGCATTCCCCTCACAAGAAATATCTCCTCAGGCAATGTTACTGGAGCCTTGCAAGAATCTGAAGAGACCAATATCTTTGGAATTTCTATCCGCACTTGGAATGAACCTTGGATTCCAAACTCTCAACGGTATCAACACCGTGGCACTGAGACTGTTTCCAGTGTGGATTTGACCGAAAGCTCGCCCTCAATGCAGCAAGTTGCATTCTTGAAACTATTATATGGTATGGCTACCTTACTTTTACGAGCTGAGATGTTTTCATTGCTACAGACAATTTATTATTTGTGCTGACTGCGAAATTAGAAATTCACAATACACCACATTCCTCGATAATGAACTCTACTCTGCCCAAGTTTGGTTGATATATATGTTGGTATATCCGTTTGAAACCATATTTTGGAGTTGAATTAACCTTCTACTCATCGTAGGGTTGGAGTTGAGATTCAACCACCGAAATGTTGACACTCGTTTTGGGTCTGTTCTTGCCACCTAGCCACCGAAAAGTGAGATTTAAGGTCGCAATAACTAGCCCAACAACATACTTCAATATCATATGATTTTATTCTGACCTGTTTTTCGACATATTTGAGGTTTTTCAGGGCATTGTGAAGGTCTGGGGGTGTATTAGGCATTGAAAGGTGTGTGAAGGACCTCTTGTGTCAGGATCTTCCATTTGAAGTGGGGTATCCTGAGGAAATATGCCATAGTTGTCGAAAAAGTCCCCAAAAACCAGCCAACTGGAACAAAGTTCTGCACTAGAAAGTCAGCTGAAGTTTCACATCGCTTGATACGAAACAAATACTGCAACAACTATAATAATCCAGCGTAGCTTGTTTTGGCTAGAAATTTCAAGAGTTGCATCAACCAGGTGTAAATTCTTGCTGAGACCCAAGATCAGCCAGTAGATGAAGGAGAGACCAACAAAAAGATAATGTTTTCTGGAGCCCAGTCAATTCCGAATCCGAGCTGCAACCCTGTGCCAATGGAAACAACATAAGGTAGCGGACAGACAAACGCGGTTGCCCCACGTGCCGTGACGGTCACATAACCTTTTTTGGAACTGACTGTATATAATTCACCATTTGGCTCATTTTTCAGCGACTTATGAAAAATCGGCCTCAACAGTTTTGTGTAGATGTATATTGAGAGTGATCATGAATTTTCTCGTGAATTTTGGTCCAAAATTGAAGGACAAGTTATGATTATACTGGCCAGGCCCTGCTACAAAACGGTGTTTGGGTTCCCTCCCCGCACGATTCCAGTCAAGAGTCCGGGGGAAGTACACAATGTCTCTTTTACTCCCTGGCCACCCAAGCAGCCTGTGAACCATCAAGTCCGTGGCGGCAACACGATCATCGGGATGTGTTCAATGATGGCTTTCTTGGCGGGTTCAGGCAGTTCAGCCTGTTCCGTGTGGATTTTTTGGAGGTAGGCATGAGAGAGGTGTTGAGGAGACTGCTGCTGGAAAATTTTCAGGGCACAGTGGGCAAAGAAACTTTGCAACGCGTGCAGCAGAGCTGCACATTGAAGTACTTGAGCTGATATCCTTGTATTTTGGGAACTAGTCACTCAATTCTCTACATTTTTGTAATATTAAACCTCAGATGGCAATAACGGACCGATTCCCAGAGAACTGTTGAGCCGAAATTTTATTTTGCATGTTGTTCGCCTATTGTGCATTAATCAATGTGTTTTCTGTACAGTAACTTCCCAATATGGTCATGTCACGCGAGATCACGTGGGGCAACTGCGTTTGTCTGTCCGCTACCTTATCAATGTTGTGCTTAACAACTTTCTTTCATCTATGGATTTTCTTGTTTAACCGGAATATTTTCAAAGTCTGGCGGGATAATATTGATGTTCAAACGCGTCCTGTTCAGATCATGTGACCGTTTTACCACCTGGGTGGTAACTTTTCGGATTTATCGGACTTTGTGCAACCCCGTGCCAATGGAAACAACATATCAATGTTGTGCTTAACAACTTTCTTTCATCTATGGATTTTCTTGTTTAACCGGAATATTCTCAAAGTCTGGTGGGATAATATTGATGTTCAGATGCGACCTGTTCAGATCATGTGACTCCTGGGTGGTAACTTTTCGGATTTATCGGACTTTGCGCAACCCCGTGCCAATGGAAGCAACACATCAATATTGTGCTTAACAATAACGCGAACGCAAAGCTAGTCGCAACTCTGCCCACCCTAGGCCTTACCCCAATCCCATCGCACCAGCGGCATTCGATGGTGCTACTGTCATCACATTCATCCCCAGCCGCATCCAGCCTCTAAAGCACGTCAGTGTCCTGTTTTTTATTCACACTGCAGAGGCTAAAGAATCTGATCGGAAAAAAAAAAACTGCCACTGCCACCGCCGTTGCCCCAGTCAGCAGAACAGGCTCTGCGCATGTTGACCTAGCCTCCACGCCTGTCAATGGTCTAATTGGGACGGAGGGCAACAATGTGGTTACCGCCCCACGACATCCGCGACAGTGTGGTTACTGCTAACAGCATCTCTGATCTCTGGCTCTTGCCTCGCTGCTGCCTCCTGTCCCCCCTGCAGCCTCCCATTGTCAGCTCGACGCTCACTGGTGGGAATGTGTCACCTGCCAGCACTCCAATCATATCCGGGCCTGATGCCTTGGGGATTTCAATCAACATTCAGCATCCTGGAGCCGAGACTCATGTCATCCAGACGACTGAGACTGCCATGGATATCAATCCCCCTGACCCCTCCAATGCACAAATGGATGTTGATCCCTCCGACCCCTCCACCTTGTATCCAACGGATTGTGATCCATTTGCGAAGGATCCTTCTGTGGGATTGAGTGCAGAGGACGATCTGTATATGGGATTGACTGCGGAGGAGCTGCAAGAAATCCAGGATGACGAGCATGCTGACAGCAACGAAGAGCATTGAAGTTGTGGAATTTGTTGGACACTTTTTTTGTCTGTTGCATATGGGTCCCTCCTGTGTATTCGTATTCCGGCATTTGCTAACATAATTTTTGCTTCAATATAACTGGTATTGAAGGAGTGAAAAGTCGAACATTACAATGTGTCCTCTAGCTAGGTGCACATTTTAATGGGCACCGGAGCGAGGAGTAAATATAATATATATATATGCCTGTAGAGCACATTGCAATGTGCACAGTCATGTGCCATTTGCACGGAAATATATTCCATGGTGCACATTGAAATGTGCCCGGGAGCAAGGTCACATTGTAATTTGCTATTTGCAAGGAAATATATATATGATAGTGCACATTGCAATGTGCACTGGAGCAAGGTTGTGTTGTATTGTAATTGCAAATCACACTGAAAATAATATGTGATCCCAAGTCTGAAGTGCTGAAATTCACCCCATCATTTGTGGAACTGTGAATGAATTTCTGAATTCACGGGGGCAGTTTTTGAATTTTAGAGATTCTGTTACAAACTCTTATTGCATGTGACCCAGCAAAAGTATTCATTTTCTGGGTGTGTATGTCATGGTGCACATTAAAACGTGCCCCAGAGCGAGATCACGTTGCAAGGGCTTGGAGGAGCTCAAGATGGTGCACATTAAGACACACACCGGAGTAAGGTTGCATTTCAATGCCGACGGGGTTTGCTGTCACCATAGCCGAATGGTCACGGTAACGGAATGTCCCACGGGCGAAGTGTTGTTGTTAAGGGTACGTAATGTAATGTGCACCAGTATTATGTGAACAGGAGATGCCGTGGTGCCGAGATATATAGGTGTTTTTGATTTGATAGGTGGGAATTGGCCGCTAGAGGCTGCCGAAGGGGCGCAATGCAATATGCACCATCCATGGTAGCCAATTGGTCCCATCTCAATGTGCACCGCTGGTTGGGCCAGGGCACATTGCATTGGACCTACCGAGAGAGCTCCCCGCACCGAGTCGTCGCGCCACAATCGCCCGCATGCCGACTCACGCTCCTGCTCTCCTCTCCGTGCCGAGTCGTCACGCCACAACCGCCCGCGCGCCAACTCACGCTTCCGATCCCCTCCCTGCACTGGGGCGTTGCACCACTACTGCCCGTGCGCCAGCTCACGCTCGCGTTCCCCTGCCCGTGCCGGGTCGTCCCGCCAGTACGGGGCCACGAACTGCGACGATTACTCCTGGCATGCGAACTCGCCGCCCCGTGCCAGATCACTATCGCGCGCTCCACAACGTGCCAAGTCCCCGTGCCAGCAAGGAGGGCACTGGCCCCTCGCGCACCAGCGGGATGGCGAAACTCCTCTCCCATGCCCAGACGGCTGCGCTGAGTCTTCGTGGGCGCCGTCAACGGTCCCCCCCGCCTCGACCTTTCGCGCATGGACGCGGTAGCTGCTCATGTGGGTGCTGCCCGTCGCGACCATTGTGCGCAAGGCCCGGATGAGAAGCGCAGCCCTAAAAGGAAGGCGCCACACGATGAGGAGCTGTCAGACAGGGACCACAAGCGCCACCGCGGGACAGAGGAAGTGCTCCCCCTCCTTAAATGCCGGATCATTGTAAATGAGAAGAGGGGGGGCATCTTTTTCGCCACGCATTTGCAGAACGTGGACAGACCCATCCACGCCGATGGCGTCTTCTACGTCCACAATCCGGAAAGACGTGTATGGAAGCAGATCGGGCCCAATGTGGCCCCGGTTCTCGCCACAGAGGACGACCGCAAGCAGTAGACGAAGGAGCTTGAGGACTTCGGTCTCTAGACTGAGTACTAGTAGTACTACTCTCGGACTTTACTTTGTTATCGGTTTATGATTATGTGTTTATGTCATATGTGGCTCCCTACTCTATGATTTATGCTACCCTATGATTTATGCAATAAAATGATTAGGACGATGGGCGCGGGGGCTTAAGAGGTCGACAAAGGAGAAGAGCACTTTAAGACAAAGGAGAAGAGCACTTTAAGATGAAGAGAGCAAAAAAGAGGGAGAGAATAAAAAGCAACTTTGCTAGGATTCGAACTTGCGTGAACTTCGGATCAAGGAGGCAACATCTACAGCCCTAACCACTTCACCAGACAACGGCGCACATATGGGTAATCACAAGGGTATATGGTGTACCCACATCGATGGATATTAGATAGTTTGTCTTTGCAAATGTGCCAGTGGATGTAAGGCTAAATCAAGTTTATAAATTCATCATGTGGCTTTCACAAACTCTCTATTGACCTCTGAAGGAGTGAATAAGTAGGGAGAAGGTATCAACATAGATTTCTTACCTGTTTCTGTTTATGTTGCCTCTGCTTGATTGAACTACTTCATCTTACCTGTATTTGAGTGCTTTGAACTGGGGCGTGAACAAAATATTAATGTTCTCTTGTAGGCACAATGAGTGGGTTTTGTGGGCTTGTGGGACATCCCCTCGGTATTTGTGTTCAGTGTGGGACATCCCATATTTTATCCATATGTGTGTTGCAGGTGGGATGTCCCATATAGTTTTTTGAGCTTGTGGGATGTCCCATCTGTATTTGTGTTCAACATGGGACAGCCCATATTAGTTTTTTAGAAATGGTGGGGCATCCCATTCATATGTGTGTTGCAGGTGGGATGTCCCACATAGTTTTGTGGGCTTGTGGGACGTCCCATCTGTATTTGTGTTCGATGTGGGACAGCCCATATGGTTTTTGGAAATGGTGGGACATCCCATCCATATGTGTGTTGCAGGTGGGATGTCCCACATAGTTTTTGTGAGCTTGTGGGACATCCCATCTGTATTTGTGTTCAACGTAGTCTCGTACACAGACCCTCCTGACATCCCAATTTGGGAGCCCTGTCATGAGGGTCTGGGCCGTAACCAGCCGCTTAACCGTGGGTGGAGCTCTCGGATTTCCGCTTTTTTGAGGTCTCTTTTGTGTATTTTCCATTCATTTCTCACAGAATTTTGGAGGCAAAGCTTGAGCTATGTGCAATAAAAGTCCCTCCAAATATTTTTAGATTTATTGAGCCGCACCTTTCAGCATACTACGAGGTGCAGAACACCGGGGTCCTAGTTGATGGCTGTGAGGTCCGGTCTCTTGAGTGGCAAAAAGGCCGGGGTCCTATTTTGAGAGCACCACCCCCGCTTACATGGCTGGTTACGGCCCAGACCCTCATGACAGGGCTCCCAAATTAGGATGTCAGGAGGGTCTGTGTACGAGACTATGTTCAACGTGGGACAGCCCAGATGATTTTTTCAAATGGTGGGACATCCCACCTATATGTGTGTTGCACATGGGATGTCCCACATAGTTTTAGTGAGCTTGTGGGATATCCCATGCATATGTGTGTTGCACATGGGATGTCCCATGCAATTTTCGTGAGCTTGTGGGATGTCCCATCTGTGTTTGTATTCAATGTGGGACAGCCCAAATGGTTTTTGGAAAAGGTGGGACATTCCACCCATATGTGTGTTGCATATGGGATATCCCACATAGTTTTTGTGAGCTTGTGGGATGTCCCATCTGCATTTGTGTTTAATGGGGGACAGCCCATATGGTTTTTGGAAATGGTGGGACATCCCACCCATATGTGTGTTGCATGTGGGACATCCCACATTGTCCTTTGAAATGGTGGGACATCTTGCCAGCTACCACAAGAGGTGCTTGATCTTCGGATCATGGAAAGTTTCCCATGAGGGCTCTACCCCCTGAATAAGGAAATTTTTGGTAGGCAGCATCGGCTCAGCCATCGAGACCCAAAAACACTGGACTCAACCACCTTGCACTATGCATATTCAAGTGCACCTAGACCTTGCACCTCTTTGCCTGGTGTGTTTTCAGTGCATAAGTCCCCCAAATTAATTCTCTGAATATCTTGCCTCAAGCTGACAATGCCGGTGTTCATTATCACCACCTCACATAACCAGATTAAATTCTGGCATCCAGAGATCACACATCTTCTGAGCTACCAAGTTGTGCAGCCCAAATTGGTGGCTGGGATTAGTGTTACTGTTGAGTCAAGCTGACCAGAATTTGCAAGTGAGGCTTTTGTAATATGGGCTGCTGAATAATGGATGGGCAGCCATGACATGGTGTAATGAGCTACTGCTAGATGCTGGGTATAGGCAGAAATAAATGTGCTCCCATCCGTGTGGTATATACCTAGGATGAAAGCCAATGAAAGCCCCGAGAGAGGGCTTTAAGAAACAAGCTGACCTGAATTTGCAAGTGAGGCTTTTGTAATATGGGCTGCTGGATAATGAATGGGTAGCTTTGTAATATGGGCTGCTGAATAATGGATGGGTAGCCATGACATGGTGTAATGAGCTACTGCTGGATGCTGGGTAATAGGCAGGAATAAATGTGCTCCCACCCGTGTCGTATATACCTAGGATGAAAGCTCCAAGAGAGGGCTTTAAGAATCACCCTCAAGGATGGAAAGCGGTGGAGAGATGAGCCTGAAAATGCAGTCTTTCTCCTGGGCAGGTGCCAGGGGTCCTGCCCGAAAAATGGGCCAGTTGGGATATCCCTGGGTATCTTTTGGGCCCACCTGCAGAGGGTGGGATGTCCCACAGGAAAAGGTGTGGGACATCCCTGGGTCATATCCTCCATAGCATGAGACATCCCATCCCCCATGGGACATCCACCTAGTTTTACCCCCCTTTAGGTACATTAAGTCACTATAAAAAATAGACCTAAAGGGGGTCATATAGTGGTAGCCTGAGGTGAAAGAAACCCCAGAAGCCCAAGTGGGAGAAAGCAGAATGGCACAGACTCTCCCTCAAAAGTGCACGCCAGGTTGCAACCTGAACATGTACACAAGAATGGAAGGCACAGGAAATCATCACGAAATGGATGCACCCAGCCAGGCAACAAGAAGTGGATGATGAGATGGTGGAAGAGATCCAGACGGCCTATTTTCCTGACATGCTGGATATTCTGGACAACCTGAAGAACCTGCCTCAGTACATTTGGGTGATTAGGAACTCCATGATGATCCTGATGACCCTTGAAGGGCTGAATAACCTTAAAGGTTTATATAGTCATCAGGTTAGTCAACAGTGGGGCCACCAACGGGTTCATCAGTCAGCAGTTCATCGACGAACACAGGCTAGAGGTGGAGCCTTTGGCCATGGCGGTTCCAGTTTACAGCGAGGATGGCACCCTGAATAAGGGAGGGTGTATCACACACATTGTGTGCATGCACCTCCAAGTCCAAGATCATGCCGAGGTGTTCTCTTTCACAGTAACCTACACTGGCAAGAGCAACATAATAATCAGGTTCAACTGGCTGAAACAGCACAACCTGGAGATCAGCTGGCAGAAGCAGACTATTTCATTCTCCAGGTGCCCTGCTGCCTGCAAATACGCCTGGTTGTGGGAAGAATGGGAAGAGGACAATGCGGAAGTTGAAGAAGGAATCACATCTTTGTGACTAGGATGTGCCCCGAAGACATCCTGGATGAGTGAGATGCTGAGTACCTCTGTGCTATAGGCAGTGTGGTCACTAAACTGTTGGTGGCTGCTCACGAGGCCAAAGGCACCAAAACCCTGGAGGAGAGTGTTCCCACCCATTATTTTGAGGAGTTCCAGAGTGTCTTTGAGAATAAGGATTTCAATAAATTACCGGAATGCCACAAATAGGACCACGTGATTCAGCTGAAACCTGGGGCAGAACAAGAGGTGAGCGATCTTCGGATCTTGGCAAACGTTCCCACGACCCTACCTACCCCCCGAAAAAGGAAAGTGTTTGGCAGGATAAACAACAGCGATCGCTTCCATCATTTTCTTTATCCACGTCAATGCGTCGCAGCGCATCCCAAACACAAGTCCTTCGTGCAAACCCACACAGTGTGAACTCTGGAAACAGCATGGGCTCTTTCCCCTGTAAATAATGCACGTACCCTCTTTGACCGCAAACAACAAATGCTTCCAGCAAGTGATGGACGTGACCACATCAAATCCCAAGATCCAAAGATCGCTCACCTCTTGGGGCAGAACCCGTAAAGGGATGGAGCATTCCCTTGTCTGTATCAGAACAAGCAGAACTGGACACATCTCACAAGAAATCACCTGGGTTAGGAGACAGTTTGGGCATGTCCACAAGCGGATCCCCAATTATCTGCCGTTTAAAATCCTGAACCTTTCTGGTAATTCCGCATACACTGGTCGTGTTTTTAACACGACAGGTTTATATTTCTTCCCTGCGAAGCTGTTCAGGACTGGTGTTCCTGAACTGTCAAGTTTCTCAACTCGCTTCGAGGAAGGGTCATCACGGAAACACATGTAGCATTCAGCTCCAGTGCCCACCGTATGTTCCTTTGTGCTCCTCCCAGTCTCTTTCTGACTCTTGTGTGTGGAATCAGACCCCAGCCGAACCGGAAATTGTTCATTTAGGGTGTAGACCTCATAGGCCCGTTTTTCCTTCTGTTTCTTAACGAAAGTCCCAGAAAACTCCTGTAGGAGTTGTACCGCAACTTCGTCCTCCTCTAGTTCCGGGCTGTCCAGAGACCGTAACAAATAGGCAGTTCTCAGTTCATCAGCTACGAACTCCCCATTTGTCAGTTCCACATAGCCTTCCACCTGCAACTCTCCTTGCTTATTGAAACCGAACTGAACAGCCAACTCCTCCTTGATGCGTTCCCATCAGTTCCTCGAAGAGCCCTGAAAATCCGCTTCCTTTTCAGCACCCGAAGCAGTACGTGCCGGTTTCGGAACTTCCTCTTCGTCCCTAACCTCTTCCACAGTAGCCCTCTGATTCTCTTTCATATCAGGAGGAAACTTGCCTCGCATAAGCGTAGGCAAGGAAACCTGTTTCTGAGTACTTGGGGTCCGTTATGGTGATTGTTTGCATGCCAGAACTAAAGTTCTGAATGTTTGAGTGAGTCAAAATATCAAACGGTCGACCAAGCAGGACATCGTATGCAGTTGCTTCTATGATGCGGACTTGTAGATACACATGGATATCATCAAAGGTGAATCGAACATTGTGTGCTAAGCCCGCAGATTGTTTCAGCTGTGCATTCGCACTTTGCATGAATATGGTAATGTCCGGGTCCCAAGACAGACCCAGCCGTTCCGCCACGCGTTTAGCCATGGAAACAATCTCTGAACCAGGATCCACAACGCTCTCCAGTTTCTCTCGCCCTTCCAGCACTGGCAAAAGAACCCGTAGGTTGGCTGATTCCACAGCAGCGTAGATCTGTTTCGGTGCCTGGTTTGGTGCCAAGGTAGAATAATATTGTAGAACAATATCTGGCGCCACCACACATCCGGGTTCCAGACCCACATCCTTCTCTGTAGAAATATACACAGAGTCAACGGGCGTCAGACTGTCTATCGATATTGCATCGCTGTTCAGTCGTACGGGCTCATCTTCCTCCATGAAGGGAAGACCAGGTGCTTCCGCTGCGAAACCAGCCATCATAACTGGTTTCACCCGGTTTCCGCACCTTCAATGTCGTCTCCCTCAGCGCGTTGGCATATTCTCCGTTCATGGCTGTCATCATGCCGACTGTAACGCCGTCCAGCACCATGTTTCTGGTTTGATTAACTAAGTTCTGTACGATGTTTCCATCGTCAAACTTAGAGACCAGTTTATACGCCTTCTCTTTTGCTGGTTCCTTGAAACGCAGAGCTGAACGCAGCGGTGCAGGATTTACACGCGCCCCGCTCAACTCCGTGGACCGTCTCAATTTTTCGAAACCCATCGGAGGTTCCTCTTCCTCGTCCGAGTCATCTAACACTATACACCTTTCTGCGCGTTTTGCAGGGGCTCTAGGAACATCTTCTTTCTCTTCTAACTCATCAGGCTGAAGGAATTCCACCCTCTTTGCCTTTTTGCCTCCAATCCTATTCCGTATCAGCAGCAGAAACACGGTCCTCAGGAGGTTTAAACTGCTTTTAGTGGTCTCGCTTTCGGTCGGCCACCAGCCTCCCTCATTGGTCCGCCTAAAAATTTGGGTTAGACGGAGGATCCGTCTTCGCCCCACTTCTAGTTGCTACCAACTGGTCAACCACTCCTCCAGTTCCTTCGCCTCGAACCGCATTAAACAGCTGAATAAGCTGAGAAGTGTCGATCCCATTATTCGCCTGAACAGGCGGGCTCACAAACTGTCCTTGTGGGACCTGCAAGAATTGTTGCAGTGGTTGAACACCGCTATTTGAAGCAAGGGGTTGCGCCCCAGTTGATGGATACGGAACGCTCTGCTGGAATACAGGAGACGGAGCCATATAATTCTGACTGGGAGCGCGACTCATCTGCTGTATTTTTACAGATCGAATCTCGTCCTCAGTCGTATCATACAGGTGATCCACCCTGTCGGTATAACCCATTTCCATATCCATCGTCCTGAGTCCAGGAAGTGCTCGAGTAGAAACTCTGCATCATTCCAGCGCGCTGGGCTTTGGCAGACTCCCTGGTGACGCCCTGTCTCCGGAAGTGCTCCTCCACCTTTTGCATATGACTCAGGTTTTCAGGATACCTGGGTATCCAACCACCCGTTCCCAGCCTAAGCTGCCCATCCTCAACCTTAACCCATCCCAGAGTTATAAATTTGTCCTTGTTCCTGCAATCCCTGATATAGTGGGGACCATTACAGAAATGACAAGCCACGTCCAGGCGAGGCTCACGCTGTTTGCGCAGCTCTCTCCTTTCTTCAGCTTGTTCACGCGGACGGTTATCCATGTGAGGAGGAGACAGCTTAAAAGCCTGACTCAACAGTTTCACTGTATTCTCAAAAGATGATTCCATCTTTTTCAAGTTTTCAGCAAGATGTTTCTCCTGCAGGATCACCGTATCTCTCAGTTGCGCCATTTGCCCAGCAAACACGTCAAGTCTTTCATTGACCTCTGTTTTTAATCGAATTCATGGGAGTTGAATCCCGTGAAACCAGAGTTGGAATAAGTCCAGGAAACGGGTGTGGATGTGTTGGCCCGAAGGCTATCAAGCAACATTGCACCCGCAGTTCTCAGTTCTCCCAGTCCAATTGTTCGCAATATAATCCGCAAGTTTCAACACCTGCTTATAGGACAAACGGTCTCCTCTCCGAGTATTGGGTTCTGTTTCGTTGTCAGAAACCCCATCGTCCGCAGCGGTTCCTTCATGAATCGTGTGAATGCCCTGCTGGTTCATGGCTACCTCCACTTCTGGCTATAGCCATCCTCCAACACAGACAGGATGAGGTCGACTAACGTCCGGTTCACAACCAAGGCTGAAGGTCCTTTCTTCAGTTTCTCTGCTTCCGTTTCAAACGCTAGTCGGAAACAGCGCAATTTCCCGAGTTTGGGGCGGGAAATAGGACGCGCTGACGTGCATATGTCTTGGAGTTTCTGGATCGAACCAACCTCCTGGTCCTCCACTTCGGGATACAACCACAAGATTTGTTTCCGCCATTTCTTATACGTCGAACCCTCAGCTTCCGCAAACATGGAGAGACTCTGCCATTGCTCCCGGATATCGCTATCATCGAGATAATTAAGCAGAAGCTTCTTCTGTTCTTGTTCGCCAGTGATTCCTCCACTATCGCACACTTGCTTGGTGTTTCTAAGAAACAATTTGAGACTGCTGGCAGTCTCGCCATCGAACTTGGGGACGATTTGAATCCCAAGCCGTGGGTATTTTAAAGCCCTGAACAGTAGGCATATCGTTATTGGATCAGAAGAAGAGTTCGGTGTTGTTTCCGTCTCAACTGGGTTTCCGAGATCACTCGGTTCATTTCGCACGTTAGGCAAGGAAACAGAACCAGAAGCCATTGTGTTTTCCAGGGTAGAAACACTACGTCCACGACCTCGACTAGGAGAACCAGATATGCTCAGTGGTTTCCAATGCGTGAAAGTTTGCAAAGGAGCAACTAGTGTATCCCTCGCTCGACAGGAAGTCGCGGTGCTACGCGAAGTCGGAGCGGGATTACTGAATTGTCCACTACGAAGTCCTCCTTCTCCACGAAGTAGAGCAGGAAAACCCGAAGGTGATGTGTCTGGTTCAGTACCAGAACCTCGTCTAGGAGGAATGGTGACAACCCAACAGAAACACGGTTTGGAAGAGTTTCCAAACGAGTTTTACAGCAGACTGCTCAATCTTATCTCGAAACGAGATCAGAACCTTCCCTCACGGTGGGCTCCAGATGATCGATGTGCTCAGAACCTATATAAGAAACACACAAATAACCCCACTTGACTCGAGAGCGGCAAAGAAACAGTCCAGAGACTGTTCCAACAACCAACAAACAAATCAAACGGCAATATATGCACGTTTCCAAAGATCCCAACGAGTTACAGCCCCTAGTACAGGGCCTTGTAAAGGTTGTAGGGAGAGGTTTTGTATCTCAAAGAGATGGAAGAGCAAACAGCATAGAACGTGTTTCTAGACACAGTGGAAACATAGTTTCCAAACAAGGTAGATTTATAGCTTCGCAGCGTGTGTGTGTGTCCAAGCGACAGAGAAACAAGTTTAAAGTAGTCCCGTAGACTCAAGTAAGGCTGCTAGTTTATAGGCCAAGAATGTTCACAGAGCTTTCCCTAAAGAGGTACTTTCTGAGCAATGCCAGCAGTCACGTTTCCAAAGTTTTCCCTTGACGGTACTTTCTGAAACCCGCTCCGCAAACAACAACAATAATGTTTCTTTCAACAGAGTCCCAGATCCAACAGATTCTCAGAGTTCAGACAGTTTCCAGGCAAAGCCCAAGTGCGTTTCCAGAATAATATATGATTCAGAAACAATTAAGATTTCGACTAATAGTGCTACTCTATAAGAGTGCGTTTGCTGAGGATCCCAGATCAACCCAATGCGCAAGTGTATAGCCTACTAGTTCGGGGGAGGATGCTGTGTCCATCGTAGAAACGCCCTCGGATACTTATACAACCGCCAAGACACTGTTACAAAGCCCAAAACACAATCCCAATGAGTCAAAAGTCCGTTTATCCGTCTCTTTAACCATGTTTCCGTCGGTTGTTCTTCTGAGCGTCGCCTCCCATTGGTTCCCAACTGTGAGCACGCCATGTTCCCTTGCCAATTACGAGGCAGGAACCCGTCAGCAGCACCCCTGTATTATTCAGAGGGTGTGTCGATCACCGATAGATCGGCACTGCATCTCGTTCGACCTGTTTCTGCTTCAACTCAAGTTTCCCCTTGGTTCCAAGCACGGAACTTGATAGTACTCCTTTGTAGGCTTCGGTAGATACCCGTTTCTCTAGGGTTTCCCAGAAAGGGTTCTTGAGAAAGAACCTTAGAACGCCTTTAGAGTTGTGATCTGGATCCCCAGAATAGCCGACCACCTGTTTCGGTGTATCCGCATCTGATGGAAACCGGCAACTCTGGCAACCGAAACACTCGTGACCAAGCGCGCCTCCCTTAGCGTCTCAACACAACACAACACATTGCCAACTCCCATTCCTTTGACCCGTTTCCGTTCTTTAAGTGGATGTTGGAAACAAGTCAAAAGAAGTTCCTTGACTTATTATTTGGCTGCACGTTTCCCTTACAGTTTTCAGGGCGAGACTAGCCAATGGACATTCTAATTCCTTAGAACGTCCACCCGTTTCTCTGTGGTTCGCCCAACAGCTACCAGGAACCAGTACTGTTGCATAGAAACAACAGTTTCAGCAATGAGCACGATCAGAAACACACAAAATTACGTGTATCTAACCATGGCCCAATTACTGGCTTATCAACATATGGAAGGAATTCGGGTTGCCCAGAGTAGTGATCAGTGACCGAGGGTCACAGTTTGTGGGACACTTCATGCGGGATTTATTGAAGCTCCTAGGGATAAAGTCGAATGCCTTGACAGTGTACCACCCCCAGACCGACGGACAAACCAAATGAGTCAACCAGAACATCGAACAATACCTCCGGGTTTTCACCAACTTCTTGCAAAACAATTGGGCGGACTGGTCAACTCTCACTGAGTTCAACCACAATGACCAAGTGAGCAAGACCCTGGGGTTCAACCTGTTCTTCGTGACCATGGAATTCCACCCGCAAAAGGGGACAGAACCTTGCCTGGAGGTGCCGACCGAGGTTGCGACAAAGTTTGCAACCCGAATGTCTAAAGTTCAAGAAGAAGTGAGGGCCACAATGCAAGCAGTGCAGGAGACAATAAAAAGGTTCTACAATACCAAACAACAGGTGGATCCCAACTATAACCCTGGGGATAAAGTCTACCTATCCAGAGCGAACCTGGTCACTCACTGCCGAGAGTGAAAAAAGTAACTTGTGACGGCTAACTTTAACTTTGATCGCCCCTTTGTCTTGGCGGGGCTAACTTTACTTTACTTTACTTTACTTTACTTTTCCCACGCTTGGCGAAACTAACTTGTTGACAGCTAACTTGTACAGTTCTGACAAGACCATCCAAGGACCACAGTAGATGTTTCCTGGCACATGAAGAGTACTCTAAACCTTAGTAATTATCATTTTCACTCTGCCACAGTGTCTATAAATGCTTTCATCGTTGTTTACCCCAAGTTCAATGAAATCTTTTGCGGAACCGTACCTGTATATATGTAGTTCGGGTACGGGTATCCATACCCGTACCGTAACCGTAAGAGCTCCCAGGAGCATCGTTACGGTGACGGTTATGGCCAGTTAGTCACCCGTACTTATGAACCGTCAACTTGCATGTAAAATGAGAATAATCGGGCCAACAATAGAAGTGGGACCTACAATTCACCGAGAGGGTTTTTTGCAATGCAGTATTTGCAGACAAATCGGACGTCTTTAGCGCCCCAATCCACGCCCGAAGGAAGGCATGCCATGTGCGACCAGTTTTCGGCACCTTTCACACTGTACCTCCTCAAATATCCCATCGCCCTTCGGGTCTTGTGCCCGACAGCCATGGCACCAGAATGGGCAGAGCGTCTGAGAGTTGGTTTCTGTGAAGCTAACCTCCCCAGTCAGTGGGGGAGCAGGGCTCTGATCTGGGGTGAAAAATAGGTCTTGGCATTGTGGAGGAGCATTCGTTGCAGGAGAGGAAATAGAGTCTATAATCATTTCATTCACTGTGTCGCTGGACTCGGGGGGCTCGGGGGAAGGAGTGTCAACCACAATTGGAGGGATTTTCAGACGCTTCAAGTCTTTCTGAAGGGTGTCTTCATAAGTTGTTCCGAGTTTGGGGAGCCTTTTCTGGCTCTAGAATAAAATGAATGACTGTTTCAGTGCACCGATTCAATTGTGATGCACACCTCCATGATGTCTGTGCTGCGATGGTACACCCACAAAACAGCCGTCTTATCTGGCTCGATGATCACATCGCCCGGGCCTTGTGCAACAAGGGATCCACCGCAAGCCAAGTCGTTGTAAGAAAAGGTTATGTTGTCAATAAGGAATTTCGAAGTCCAATGCAATTTCTCAGCATCATGGGATATGGTCCCAATGAGTTCGTAAACAATTAGACCACCCTGGCCGTCGTCTATGGTGAATACCTTTGTGTGAATGAGAGGGGTCTTGGGTCCCGGTATACGTATTGATGTGCAGAATTTTGGGCCACACAGTTTCAATCGTTTCGAGGACCAGAGGTGAGGATTCTCCGAGACAATCTGGTTCCTCACAGTCCGGCGCCGGAAAGGAGTGCACAACAGTGTCATCTATCCGTGGTGTTGCAGTGGCAAAATATTCAGTCAGCATCACAGCTGAACCGTATTTTGCACGGGCAACACACAGGTCGAATGGATTGATGGAGAGCAAGGTTTGAATGCCTCCCACCGCGATAGAGCACGAATGTTTTGCAGAACATGTGCCGGACAAAAAATGACCAACACCGAACGTAAGTTGCACATCGTCACAGGGATCGCAAATCCTGATTTTGACTCGCTCTAGGCTCATAAAGAAACGACGGTTAACCACTCACTCGTATTGCATGGGGAATCCACACTATGGAGTAGCAACATGCGGCCGGGTCTGAGACGGTTGCCATTCACACCTTCTTAGCTCAATGCACATAAGCGAATCAAACCACTTTGAGTATCTTCAAATTACTTCCATTTACTTCAAGTTACTTCAAGTTACTTGCACGTAACTTGCCCCGCCAAGTTAGATCAATGTGATCAGACAAAGTAACTTATGCCATCAGATGGTATCAAATCCCGCCAAGTTCGTCAAGCTACGGTTGTAAGGGCATGAATCAACACTTGTTACCAACCCTAGAGTTGTTACTTACTCTAGCGTGCCAGTATGTTTGCTAACTTAAAGTTACTTTAAGTTACTTAAGTACACGTTACTCAAGTTACTTACAAGTTACTTTTGCTAACTTTACTTTACTTGTCTGCCACAAGTAAAGTAAAGTTAGTTTTGTAAGGCTAAGTTAGTTTGTCCAAGTAACTTTGTTAACCATCCTACATATGTGGTCTAGCCTCAATGCCCGTGCCTTTTTTCTTCTGCTTTTGAATGTCTCCGCCTCCGAGTCTCCCTCTTCAGCCTCAGCTTTACTTTCTGCGCCGGCGCGCAAAACAACTGTGCTGACAAAACATCTATGATTCGGGCTTGGTGGCAGAAGTTGGCACTATGGCTGGGATCAAGTTACGTGCTGGAAAATGGCTCCGCCATGCTCTTTAGTCCATTGCATGGAGCGGTGGTATGTTTCATCCTTCTGTCCACCTTCCACCCTCATTGATCGAGCAAGTGTGAATCAGTGCCCGCACAGCTGCAGTCGATCCAGGGCCGCTCCCAAGGTAGACCTTTCAAGTTGTCACAATGGAGAGCTTGTTCTCTGGCGATAGCATTCTTACCATATGTCCGGGTCTGCTCTCTGTCTCCGATTCACCTCAAATGCACTTTCGCAGTGTCCGATTGCACCCACTGGTTTGATTTGCATTTGATTGTATATAGTATCCCCTCAAATAGTTGGTGCCGACGTCGAGGCACAAATATACATTTAAATAAAATCTAGCTTGAGAACCGGGTTTGGCGTCTTTTCCAGATCACCAGATTATTCCAACTTGAAGAAGTCTCCATCCAACTCCCGAACTTCTGTTTTCGTCCTCAACAAGGGTCCCCCTCTCAGCAGGTGTGAGACATGTAAGTGGAACAGTAGGTAGTACATACGGGCCCTCCCTGAGTACCAAAGGCCTGGGGGTGAACAGCGGGATGCCGTGGCCCTGCCGTTGATTCGGTGGCCATCATAATGTCAGCAAGGACAAGCAACCGATATCGTCCCATTAAGGAAATAAGTGCTGTTTCCGCAGTTCTACTTGCTGAATAGGATATAGGTTTATAGGTTATGAGATACGAGTCAAGTAATTTCATATAACACTACTAATATACTCACTGTCAGATTGAGACGATATACCACCAGCTTTTGGCATAATATCGGATTCTCCTACCAAACAAACCAGTCACTTAGGATACTTGGATGATTTTCTTTGAGGAATAATTGAGACACACCACATCAATTCAATCGTCAATTTTGATGTTAGCTGCACTCTTGCAAATATATCCGCAAGTGTGAAGAGAATGATACAAAGCCTACTAAATGTGCAAAAGAATTCTGGCAAGGGATTGAAGCAATGGTGCTTAATAAGAATGGGTCTAGTCTCTTCAGAATACTGACTTGTGCATTGTAATAAAAAATGGCGCCATATACTGTTATGGTTTGGCAGGTGATGGTAGCAAAACCTCGTGCCATCAACCCACTTGAATTTGACTTCACCGGGAGTCCTGGCAGTGTCTAAATGTGCCCTAAGCCCACTTACTGAACACCTATTGCGTGTTTCGTACCGTCCTGGTATCAATCTGATACCAGGTCACCAGAATGTGTCCCATCTCAGGCCTGTATGCTGTTATGATATTAGAGTGATCCACCGGTCAATGATACACCACTAGTCAATGATACACCCTGTTTCTCTTCTTCCTCTTGTCGTGCATAGCACCAACATAGTTCATACTGAAGTAATACATATAAAAACATCATTCCTAAAGCTTACAGTGCATAGCTGCCTTGGAGAAAGAGAAATAGAGTGAGATCAATTCCCTATCTGGCAGGGAAACTGATCCACTGGCCAATGATACAGTCAATTTCGGTTGTTACGCAGCCAATGCTTGCTCGATTGCTTTGAAAATTTGGGACGGTCGAAATACATCCTACAAAACAAACTTAGCCCACTCATAATTGTAAAAGACATCTTTGCTTTGTAGAGATCAGCATCATAATTTTAGTGTATCAAAGACCGGTGGATCACTGTACTTCAAAACCGGAAATTCTATGTGATGACAAGAAATATTTTTTTCGCTCAGAAGATTCGTATTTAGATAAAGCAATCATAAAACATAGTGCCATATCTATGCGTAGAGTCTCAGAAGACTCTGAGTTCAAAAAGAAGGCCGATGGTAAATCTATTAAAATGTATCCAGTGGGTGAAATCAAAAGGGCCTAACCTGGGATTCGAACTGAGAACCTAGACCTTGGATTGCGACACAGTACTAACCGGCCAAAATTACCAATTGACTAAAGCACCATACTAATTTGTAGGCTAGAAGTCTATATGACACGCCGCTGCTGCTACAGCAGATTACACAATTCAATGCAGATATCCAAAATAAGTTGGCGGCCTCAGCGGTGCAGTATATGCGTCTCTGTCTGCTATGCTTGGTCTCATTTGAATTTCTGGCATGGGATCATCAGTCATTGACAGTTGGCGTACGGAACAAAAAGTGGAGCCCACAGCCTGAGGAGACCGGTTACCGCTTTCATTTCAGTCAAATTCAACCGCACCTACCCAATTTTGTCTGGGGTTGGATTCAACCACTAGTTCAAAATGAAGCGATGTGGTCTGATTCAACCACACCTACTCTGGCCGACACGGTTGGATATGACTGCGAGCCCGAAATTTCGGCGATGCGGTTGGATTCAACCATGACAACAAAATTTGGTGGGGCGGTCAAATTCAACCATGCCCACCCAATTTTGGCGGGCGTGGTTGGATTCAACCACTAGCCCAAAATTTCAGTGGAGTGGTTGGATCCAACTCTGCCGACCCAATTCTGGCTGGTGTGGTTGGATTCAACCGTAAAGTTAAATTAGGGGATGTGGTCGGATTCAACCACACCCACTTGAGTTTGGCTGACATGGTTAGATTTGAATGTGAGCACCAAATTGTGCAGTAGTCGGATTCAACCACACCCACTCAATTTTGGTTGGCGTGGTTGGATTTGACTGCAAGCACGAATTTTGGTGCACTAGTCGGTTTTAACCACCCACTTGATTTTTGGCTCGCCTGGTTGGATTTAACCATGATCCCGCAATTGGGTGGAGTGGTCGGAATCAACCATGCCCATCCAATTTTAGCTGGTGTGGTTGGATTTGACCGCAAGCGGGAATTTGGGTGGAGTGGCTGAATCCCGGTCAATTTTGGCCGCTGTGGTTGGATTTGACCACACCATCTGATTTCGGTGGAGTAGTCGGATTCAACCACACCCAATCAATTTGGCTGGCATGGTTGGATTCAATATTCAACCACAAGCCTCAAAAATTTCGGTGATCTGGTCAAATTTAACCACACACATATTTATTCAAGCCTCAGCTGAGACAGACGGTCGAATCCAACAACTTGTGCTATCATTTTACATTAAAAATTAAGGCGAGAGCACCGCTACCGTCCAGCTGGCTGCATCCAAAATAGGTGCGAGGCTGTACCTGTTTGTCCCGCCAGTCAGCTGCCTGTTATCTGGGAAATCGTTAAAGATTGGTTAAAGAACGGTCAATTCGACGAAACTAGGCACATGAACTTGCTTAGAGCATCTCGGTTTTTTTTGTTCATGGCACCGCCTGTGTCATGGTTTGCTCCGTTAATCGGTAGAGATATTGCACGTCTGTTTCAGTAAGTAAGCATAGGCTACATGTAATGGTCTCCCGATGGCGCCCTAGCTGAATTTGTGAACCGCAGTACTCGCATTCTGGAAGCAGTTCGGTCTTCCGCGATGAGATCAAGCTGTGCAATTTTGTCGACGACATACAGGCGTTACAAGTACAAGATAATGCTGCCGGCCCGGTAGTGAGACAGTGACACGAGTATAAGAGAAACAATTCGAACTACTTCGTGGCGCCACCTTGGCCGCGGAACACATTTTGGCCGCGCAGGGTTCCTTGGCCGCGGAGACCGTAAACGAGCTTCCTCCTTTCCGCCTTGGTCTCCGGGTGCGCTTCGCGAGAAGTGAAGTTCGTGAAGCGATGAGTGTCGCGCTCGGTGAACTCCTGCTTGTTGATGTTCGTAAAGTCGACGTAGACGCCTTGAGAAATGGCCATGGTGCCCGTCGCGAGCGGCGTACCCCTCACGATATCATTCAGGAGGCCAGGGCCGTGGGCATCGGCGTCTTTGGTATCCCTGTAGATCGCGACCTTGTAGCTGGCGCCAGAGACGAACCACTTGGTGCTCAATGCATCAGCCGGCTGCATGGCTACTTCCGGGCGGGAGACGCTGAGTAGGAGGTCTCGCCTACCCTGAGCAGCATCGAGCAGGACGCCGGGGTCAAACTCCTTCGCATTGAACCCAGGTCGCATGTCGCTGAGGGTGATCTCGGCGCACATCTGTGCGTTGGGCGCCTTGACGAGAGCGTGGTCGATGTAGAGACGGTTATTCACAGTGAACAGATAGAACGGGACGAAGGAGGACGGATAGTCGTCGTCGCGGTAATAGGAGTCAAGCGGGGTGTTCTTTACCACCTGAAGAATGGAGACCTGCACATTCTTGACCACTGTCTCGGCGCCAGAAGCATCCCTGGGGACGCCGTCAGCCTACAGGTCGGAACAGGTACGAGGATGACCACTCACTGCGTGCGGATCGTGACCTGGAAGGAGACGCCCGGCTTGGCGATGTCGCTCACGTTCGTGTCTTGTTCCGTAGCAAGAAAAAGGAGGTCGTCTGACGCTACCTTTTTGGAGGCGGATCCAGAACGATCGGTAATCTCCGCGCTGAGGATGACTTGGAAGCGACCGTTGGCATTGTGGAAGTATGGCCGGTAGACGAGGAACACCTTGCCAGTGCCAGAAGACATGTTGGCGTCATATCCCTGGAGAACGAAAGACTGGGTATGCGGTGTAATGGTGTTGCGTGTGATGACATGCTGAGCGACTCGTTGGTTTTATGTGTCGCTTTGAAATTTATCTGGAACATACCTTCATTTCCTCTTCCAGGATGTCTTGGAAGATGCCCGCGAGCTTCCCGACGAAGTCGCCAGCGGTCTGGAAGGGCGACATGACGACATTTCGAAGGACGAAGAGGTCTTGGTTCGACTCGGTCTCCAACTGCAACCTCTCCTTGAAATGCTTCACGCATACGCCGTAATCGCCAACCTTGAATGTCGTGGCGGACAAGAACATCGGGATCCCCTCGGGCTTCTTATTCGGAGTCGTAATGGAGAGTCGCTTAAAGATAGCGTTGTTCAGGTAGTTGGCCTCCTCGACATCGATGTTGGCCGCATCGTTGATACGGAAGTTGCAAGCAAAGGCATTGATATTGAGGTCCGAGCCAAGCGTTTTCAGCAGCGCCATGGCGCGCTCGTCTTGAACGACCGCTTCGTTCGATTTCCCAAGGATGTGCGTTCGAATAAAGTCCTTTTCCTTGGCAAGCTCAGCCTGGTCCGGCCGAGTCCTGCAGTGTGTGAGCCAGAAGAGTTGACCTCTGCGCCGCAGATTGCCGCCCACTGGGCTGCCATGTCTGTTGAAAAAGACCCGTTCATAGTCGTCCCTTTGAACCCACTCAGTTCGGAGCCACTTACTCTGCGACACGACCACGAGACTTCGCCAAGCAGGGCGCCGTGACCATATTTGTGCAGGCCGATCACTTGATGGTGCATGTAGGTCGCGACTGCGGCCGCACCAGGTTTGCTGCCAAGCACACGTCGTCAACACCCACTAGCAGTCGCGGCGAACGAATTGATGTACCTTCCTTCGACACCATACACACCGATGCTTTCTCCCGTGTCCGACTGCTGCAGGTACGGCGCGCTCCATGTGACGAGGTACCGCATCCGCCCATCGCGATAGCACAGTCCGCCGGCGGGGTACGGGATGTAGCCAGCCTTGTGCGGGTCGATTGTGATGGAATCCGTGCGAGCAAGGGCTTCGAACTGACGGACGGTCGATGGGCGGAGGGTCTCAGTCGGCACGAAGTCGCGGCTGGGCTCTTCCTTGGGCGCGCGGCCGATCGGGCCCGCCCTCTCGCGAATCATGGAGGCAAAATAGCCACCCCAGGCGGCGTCCGCGTGAACAAGGAAGCAGAGCCCCTTGGCCTCGAACTCATCGCGCATATCGAGGATCTCATCGAGCGGGTCGACGCAGCCTTCTTCGGTCGATCCAATGATACCGACAACGGCGAAGACGGGAATCTGCTTGTTCAGACACCTGCAGGGGTATCAATTAGCGACAGAGGAGGAACATTATAATAGAGACCGACGAACTCTTGGAGGTGCCCGCGGAGGATTTTCGTGTCGATATGGGCGTTGATGTCGATTGGAACGTCAATCATGTTCTCGGAACCGAGTCCAGCAAGGGCTGAGCGGATTCACGTGAATGCGCGAAATGCAGACACAGATGTAACGCACCTGCCCCCTTCGGCCAAGAATAATGCTTGGTGGCGGAAATGAAATAGCGAGGCGGAGTCTTCATGCCCCACTCTTGTTCGACGGCCTGCTTGCCCCGAGTCTGGACGATATAATTGCCGAGGACGGCGTCCAAGTAGGTCGGAGTGATGCCGTACTCGGCCTCGAGACGCCTGGGAATGTCGAGGATGGTCTTCGGGGGAAGGTTGAGAAGCTGCCATAAGTCGAGTTTGGAAAGGAGCTCCATTTCGGACGAGGCAAACGAATTGGGCAGGGGGACCTTAATAATCGAGACGAGACTTCTTCTGCAAGTTGACAGCCTGCTCGAATAGCCCCTTCAACATGTCCGCGTTCTCACCCTGAGGTCCAAGAAACCAAGCTGAAACAGCATTGTGGAGGTTCTCGTTTACGCTGTCGGAGTATGCGCGGTCGGGCATGGTGTGGACGAGCCGATGTTGACTGCGAGGAAGAGGCCGATATATATACCGGCAAGAGTCACATCTCGACTGGAGTTCGTGTGCGCCACCATACAGTCACTGAGCTCATGTGGCCCAGGAACATTTGAGGGGACGGTCGCCGCTGGCCACCTGAGCAACTGTAATGTGAGGAGGGAAGTCAGTTGAACACCCAAGTTTTGAAATGGAAGCGACCACGAAATCTACGGTACACCATATATTCGCAGGCCCCTCATGTGCCCCAGTAATATCTAAGGATGTTGGTCGTCTTGGTCCTTAATAAAAAATTTCCAGACTTTCCCTGACAGCTTTCAGCGAGATGCTGTCAGGTCAAAGGAGCAAAGACGGAGTAAAGACGAGCCTACTGGTACAGCTGTTCCCAGCGAAGCCACTCGGAAGCTCCGTTACATGTGAGGGAGAGCACACGTTCACAGGCCCCTTATTTGCCCCAGTAACATTTGAGGGAACAATAGCCAAAGTCTGTATAAAAAATATTCTTGAGAGCCTTCAGGGATATAAATCGGTCGAAGGCGCAAAGGCGGAGTAGAAGATTGACCTTGTGGTACAGTTGTTCCCAGCAAAGCAACTCGCTGCGAGCCATTGCTGCCAGGATGAACCTTGGCTGACCATCACAGGCGTCTTATGTGCCCGAGGTATGGTGCAGTGGTCGACTGGTCGTCTCGGTATCCGTGACAAAAATATTCTTGACAAGATATCCAGGAATGAGAGGGGAAAAACCTGAAAGGACGGGGTCCGAGTCGAACCAACTCGTATCAAAGGTCAGAACGAGGGCTTTATATTTTACTAGACGAAAGGACGTACCATTGGTGATTTAATTCAGACTCACCCAAGGAGGGGGAACGAAATAAAGGAGGAAACAGGAGTTGAATTGAAGACCATGCGAAACATGCGAGGTGAAATGCCTTGCACATTCATCAAAAGGGACGCCTATTGAAATGGAGAGGCTGTTTCACGCCAGAAGGCAAAATCTTTTGCATTAGTGCGGTGTGTACTGACTACATTAAGTAAAATGGCACGGGTAGCAACAAGCCGGAAGCAGTTACGTCGGGTGGAGAGAGGTAGAGGGAATATCCGGAAGAGAGGACAGACGGTGCGTGGAGGATGGAGTTGCGGCGCGGCGGGGGCTGGGAAACGAGGAATGGATTCGAGCGCGGCGGATGAAGATGGCCCGGATAGAGACAGCCTGGATGGGACGTGATGTCGTCGGGACGAGGTGGAGGTGTGACGTGGGGACGCGAGCGGGGTGTGCGTGCACGTAGATGACGGTGTGAGCAGCGAACAGGCTGGGTGGAGACGCGGTGCGCGAGGTGACGCGCGGAACGTGCAAACGGGGATTGGACACGTTACCCGCGATGGGACCCGCGCAAGGGCGGTTTGACAGCGCTGATCGGACGTTAATAAGGCGCGACGGGCGGGTGTGCGAGGGCGGACACGGAAGAGGCGCAGGAGGTGCAGCGCAGCAGGGAGGGAGCGGCTACGCGGGTACGGTGGCGGGTGGGTGCGGCGGCGGTGTGGTTGCGAGATGGGAGGGCACTGCGGTGACGTGGGGCGGGGAAGGGGACGGGACGAGACGGGATGAGACGGCGGAGGGGACGCGGAACGGAGACGGGTGGTCACAGGACGGGAAGGGCGAGGCAACGAGGCGGAGGCGGGACACAACGGGCAGGCCAACACGGCCGCGGGTGCTGTGGCGTGGTCGCGAGGAAAGACACGTGTGGCGGGGCGGAGTGGAGGCGGGCAAGGGGAGTCGGTGTAGCAAGGTGGAGACGGGACGGGATGGGGCGTGACAGCGCGGAGGGCGCACGGGTGTGGCTGCGGGAAAGGAGCGGGGCCGCGATATAGGGCCGGGCAAAGCGGAGCCGTGCGGGAGACTGCGATGCAAGGAGGGCATGCGGGAGGGCGCTACGGGGAGGAGACGCAGAAGCGGGAAGTGGAGGCGGCGCCGTGGTGCCGTGGCGAGTTCGGTGCGACGGGGGTGCGTGAGGCGGGCGGCCAGCGGCGGGTGCGGGGAGAGGGCAGGGGTGGAGCCGGGGGGCACGGGTGTACACGGGCGGCGTGGGGAGAGGGTTGTGCGCGGCTGTGGGAAGCGCGTGCGCGAGCACCGTGCACGGGTGTGGGACGTGCGTAACGCGGGCGGCGGACACGGGGAGCGGACGTTGAGGAAGGGGCGTGTGCGCGTGGGGGAAGTGCGCGGGGGTGGTTTGGGAAGTGGGCGCGCACGGGCACGTACGGGCAAGCGGGGTGGGCAAGGGCGCGTGCGGAGTGGCCGGCGTTAGGGTTATGGGAACCATGGCTCTCGGAGGCAGGCGCATCGGACGCGGTCGCAGCGGAGCAGTGGCGGGTGGGCGTTGAATGCAGGGGCGCGTAGGCGGTGTGCAGGATGTGCAGGACGGATGGGGCGGCATAGGAAGGGCGCGTAGCGAGGACGCGCAGAAGGGAGGGGCAGCCGGAGAGCGCGCGCGGGACAGGCATGCGCGCAGACAGCGCTGTGGTGACGTGGCAGGAGACGGTGGCGGCAACGGTGGCGGCTACGAGCAAGGCAGCGAGGGAAGATTGCGCGGTGGCGACGGATTGGCGGGGCGGGACGAACGTGGCAACGGCGAGGCTGCCAGTGGTTGGACCGGCTGGATCACGGCGAAGGTCAGCTCGGGTGAGGGCGACGAAGAAACGTACCGTTGTTAATTAAGATGCATGCCTAAGTTCCTTCGCCGTGCGTTCCAGGCCGATGCCACCCACAAGCCAGGCGCTGCCCCAGATCCAGGAAACCTGCGAGATTTGCCCAGGATTCATAGTTTCTGGAGCGAACTGCGGTTCGAGCATTCAGTGCATTCAATTCTCTGGCACGTACATACCAGTACTTGTGTCCGCAGTTGGAGTTTCATGATGCGATACCTTCCGGAGTCGGGTAGGTGTTTTAACTCGACGCTGGAATGAAGCTGTACGCTATGCGAGCGCCACGTACTGGAATCCACAGTGGTGTATTTACATTGCTGCGTTGATGCGATACCTTCCGGACTCGAGCCCTCGAAACCCTCGAGTATTTTCTGCTCTACTGAATGTGGCGACAATGTGGCGAGGTCAAAAATCCATCAATTGATGGCAGCATCTCGGTGCCATCTCTCTCCGCTCATCATCCACAAATGAGAATAAGCTGCGCTGACGCTGGGATGAGGCGGTGGGTTCGTGACTGTGAACACCCTGCGATGCCTAAATACCCGAGACTCCCACCGAGGATGGTCAAGCCCAAGTCAAACCGATTCAGTACCCCCTCGAAGGATAACTTAAACACTAGTGCCCGCAATGATCTTCCACACAATCGTTGTGCCTCTGATTTTAACCGCCACTCTTGGGCGGTCCACCAAAACTCCTCGGGGCAACTCGGGGAGTGGCGGAGTCATCGACGAAAATCTTTCGTCCCTCATCTGTCGGAAAAAGCCATTTATCTCGCAACGGATCGACACGGCTTGAGACCTTGCGCCGGCTTGAGACCACTCGGGAGTCGCCGCGGGGCGTCATAGGCCTGATGCAGGCAAACAATATAACCGGCATGTCACTGGGAATAGTCTCGCCCAATGGCGACGTGGAATTTGGTGCGTGGGGCAATAAAACGGAGAGTGGAGAGAGTATAGCCCCCGACGTAGGTTTCATTTTCAAATCCTCTCTAGAGTCTTCGTAAACTAACGTATTACAGACCATCTTCGGCATAGGCTCTTTATCAAAGGGGTTTCTATCTGCATCACTGGGTATCCTCATGCAGGATTTTGCTGACGGGACGAACACCACTGCGCTTCCATCTGGCGTGACGAAATTTGATTAGGACACAAAAGTGTCCGACCTTCTTCCTGGAGAGTGGAGGACGGAGGACGAGTTTTCAACCTACAAGGCCGATCTCAGAGATTTACTCTCCCATGTGACAGGTCTCCCTTCGTGAGTTTTCCTTGAAATTTCTTCTCGTCCCCGTCTCTGACTCCGTTCTCATCGAGGCATGACATGTCTTACTCTTCTGAAGATTCTCCGCCAGACCTAGTTCTGCGAATGAGACATCTTCGCGCCGCGTATGAGTTCCGCCAGCTTCTTGAGTATAATAACCAGGTCGGTCCAAGCTTACCTTGAATATCAACGAACCATCTGACGCTAACTATAGATGTTCGTAACTGGTTCCTACGTCGTGGCGAAACTTTCGGGGATGGCGTACCGCGACTTTGTTGAAAAACACATAATGCTTCCTCTCAATATGTCATCCTCAACAATGCACCCGGATCGAGTGTCTAAAAGCGACAGATTCTCTCAAACCTGGACACCTTCTGGCAGACGCATTCCGTTTTTCGCAACAGAACAAACCGTGGACCTCATTGCCGGTGCAGGAGGAGTTATCTCCACTGCCGAGGATTTGGTGCGATTCCAAAGTAGTAGTGCGATTGGATGTCTTACTTACTGTCGATCTACAGCTGCTGTGGGCCAAACTGATTTTGAATGGCGGGGTGGATTCCGTGACAAACACTACAATTATCCCCAAGGCCACCTTCGATCTCGCGACCACTGGCCAATCCATTCTCACTCATCAAGGCGATGGCCTATTATCAGCAATAGAGTATGGACTTGGATGGGCACGCACCGCATATCGTGGTCATGAGGTGCAAACCTATTTCTTTTCCGTTTATCAAGCACGTTCCTCACGCTTTGTTCAAGCTGGTCTTGCACAACGGTGGTGCTCCAGGTATATCTTCGATGTGCACCGTCTATCCGCAAGACGGTTTCGCTGTCGTTGTTCTCGCCAATACCGCGGGCACTGGCACCCAAAACGTTGCTCTTGCGGTGGCAGACTGCATCCTTGGTCTTCCCAGTCCCAGCTCGGCAGTTGTCCCCGCGCCTGCAAACGTAGCGAGCCCTGCGCCAAAGGTCTCTGCGCCCGCAGTTCCCCCGAATGTCCTTTCCGGGCTTGCCGGCACGTACTCGAATGTCGGCTATGGCAACTTTACCCTCTGCAGCGCCGCGCAGACAACTTCTCCCACCAGCCTCCAATGTGCCGGTGTGGTCCAGGACTTCGCAAAGGTCGACACAGCTGCTGGCAAGCCCAGCAATTCCGCCGAACTCTACAGTGCCTGGTCACGCTTCTGGGGCACCCATCTCCGGCTGACCCCCGCCTCTGGGAACGACTATGTCGCCCAACTGACGACACTCTATGTTGATGGCTACGGTGAAGACCACACTCCGTTTGAGGATGCCGTGGACGACTTCCGGTTCAAAATTACGTTCATGGAAGAGAAGGGAAAGGTTGTGGGACTCGGTTTTTTTCGTCGCGGAGAACGAGTCCTGGAGGGTCAAGAAGGGTGGCAATGTCCGGGACACGGCAGATGCGTGGTTTGACAAGCTCTGAATCCTAGTTACTTATAAAAGTTTGTACTACGATACTGGTTTCTACTTCCTTTGATTTCTGCACCGGGGCACTCGTGTCGACTTGAGTCACCCACTTCAAGGAAAAACAAAAGTTTGCTTTGCAGGCTAAACGGAAGAGAAAGTTGTTGGAGTTTGCTATTCGGGTCCGATGTTCGGCGCACAACTGCGGATGTGGAGAGTGCGGAGCTGGGTTGGAGCCAGGTTGGAGTGCATTGGAACGAAGCAGAGAGGTGGAATGGACTGTAAAATGTATAAAACAGGTAAGGGGAACACAAAGTTTACATCATTTTTCTTTCTTGTCGCGTTTCCATTGTATCTAGTACAGTTCCACCCTGGCCATGTATAGATCCTTGATTTAGGTGCCTGTGGGCTCCCCCTTGGCCAATAAAAAAATTTGAGCCGACAGGAAAGTGGGGAAATTTTGAGCCCGTAAAAGTGGGGAAGTTACTGTCAATCAATATATGTGGGGAGCTTTGAACTAGTGAAAAGAAAAGTGGAGAAACCCTTGATTCCTTCAATGAAAGTGGGGAATAAGGACCCCAAATCTCCCACTTCTATTCAATCTCAAAAGTCGGCATATGAGTGGGGAAAGTTCAAATTTCGTCAATATAAGTGGGGAAAAAGTTGTATAATGTGGGGAAACATTAAATGTGCACTTAGAACATCATTGCCGAACCTTTAGGTTTGGACTATACGGTAAAATAGTTGCAGGGTCAGCGGCTGTGCTGATGTGTTTACCCTTGTATGTTGATTGCGTTTGGGCTTGGGATACTGTACGATTTCGACCAAGTATTCGGTCACAGGTCACAATTTTTTTTTTGATGTGTGCAAAAATCGCCTTAATTCAAAACAAAATTTATCGGCCATCTCGGTCGAAAATTGATGAATACTTGGTCGAAATCGTACAGTACAAGATAGTTGCAGGGTTAGCGGCTGTGCTGATGTGCTTACCCTTGTATGTTGGAAAGGTTCGGCAAAGGCCGCTTGCGGCCTTATCCCGAGTCATATTCCTCCACAAGATTTTTCTCTGCTCCCAATGCGGACACGAAGGATTGGAGGTTCAAGATTGAGTTTCAATATCTACGAGCCGTGGCGAGGCGCGTTCGATCAACCTGCATACTGTTCCATTTCGACCAAGTGTTCATCAATTTGGAAATTTTTACTCGCTGAGATAACTGATGAATTATGGTGAATTTGAATGACCTCAGAAAATTCGGTTGTTACGCGTTACTTGAACACTTGGTCAAAATGGAATAGTATCGCTGAGCACAGTCGGCATTGGGCTGGTCCTACTACTGAACACATTGATCTCGCAAAACTGAAAGCAATGTACGAGGGAGTTGTCTGACTAGCGTGTGGATCGACGGTGGGAGGTGGTGGCAGAGAAAGAAAAGCGCACCCGGCGCCTGCCACTGATCGATACCAACGCGTCCGTATAAGGTAACTTACCATTCGGGGAAACTCAGAACCCGCTTTGAGCTGGCCTTAGAGTCTCTGCTTTTGCCCATTGTCGCATGTATTGATTCAAATCTATTTTCGGAGGATTTAGGAACTCGTATCTGAGATCAAACGAGATTATAGTTGCTGGGCAAAAGTTCAGGCCGGACTTTGATACAGTTAAACAAATCGGCAAGGAAGATCCATAGGCCCCAGGATGGATTGCGTGCGGGTCAAACAAGAGCAATGGCGTACGCCCGGCAGACTGGCAGAATATACAAATCTAGTCAAAGAACAGATGAATCATACTATCCATTGCGAGACATGGATAACTGTTCAGTGTTCAAAAATGAGCGCCAGAGGACCGAGAAACCTGGAATAACACATATGCAATGCAGACACAGACACAATCAATTTGAACCAGCGTTGGAGTTTCCCTGGCTGTCCGAGGAACCAGACTCGTCCTCGTCCTCGGAGTATTCTTCGTCACTTATCGGGTTGAAGATCGAGCCTTCGAAGGAGAGTTTGGGGATCTCCGAGGCGAAAACGAGGTGGTACACATCCTCAGGGAACGTGCTGTAGTCGGTGATGTGCAGTTTGTGCAACTTGCAACGGATTTCGATATGAATGAGGTGAGGTAGTCGATTGGATTGGATCCGAGGCATCGCTTTGGTACTTCGAGAGTGCGAAGGCCAGGGACGATGAAGGTGCCGAGAAACTCTAGGCCACCACCAATGGTTGTGAAAGTCAATGTTTCCAAGGATGAAAACGTGATATCCGACCAGTGACACTTCATTAGGTTATGGTTAGCCCAGAAGAAGAGAGCGCAGTGGACGAGATTTGGTGTTTGCTGCAAAACTGGAATACAATCGCTTGGCTCCACGATATATCTCAAAGTCAACGAAGTCAGTCGCGACCACGGCAAAGTGGCACGAAGAGCAACGCGAGCGTCAAGGACGACTGTGCAGAGCCGAGGCACATCATGGAAGACCAAGGCGCCGACGTCTCCAGGATTCACGAGGGCAAAATGCAGATGGGTGAACAGGGGCATCGGGCCATCAATAGTCGGGGAGAGCGGATAGCGGAACGAGAAGTTTCAAGTATCCCCAGTGCGCGCGGTGAGGGAGGAGGGCTGAAACCATGGTAGAGAAGAAGTCCGGGAAGACATGGCCGTTAATCGTGACGGAAAGAGGGTATGAACAGGGAAGCCTGCTCAGCCAGATGTCGGCTATACGCCGCTCTCGTTCGAATGATTGGCCATCCTTCCTGAGAACCGAATGGCCCTCCAGAGCTCAGGGGTTTCCAGCGCTATCTGTCGCCATCTGCGACATATTCATCAGACAAGTTGGCGACTGGTCTCCGGTAAATGGTGGGGGGTAGGGTGGCAGAAAATTTATGAAGACTGCAGAGACGATCTCAGTCGGCAGGGTCAAGACGGGGGTACTTGTACGCATCAAGCCTCGCCTGCACTACCCGGTTCTCTCGGTACAATTGGTCAAGGGACCGTGCATTTGAGTGTTGAGGCGGGCTTCGGAATGCCCTTCATCGTGCCCAAGCATGGTTGAAGACTGGCATAAGAGGAACAACGGGGTCAATGGTTAGTACAGGATGCCATTGAAGCTTGGTACACACCTTCGCGGGCCGCGGTGCTGAGAATGGGTACCTGACGCGCGATTGCTCTTCTTGCAATGCGGACAAAGGGTGTTTACTTAATATCCAGAATCCTGGTCTCCATATCGGAGAGGCAAGTTCGATCTGCCTCCATATAACTGAGCGTGGTGGTGCGATAGCGGCCGAGCCCCAGGGCCTCTGGGTGGTTTGCGACTCGGGAGTCTGGGGATTTTTGCGTAGTTAACTGTAGGTCTGGGAATTTGGGCCAACCCAGGATCCTTCCTTTTTGGGAAGACCGGCCATCAAGCGGCAATTCGCGCATCACTCGTCTCAATTTGGATACGCGTCGCGCTTTGGAACGCCTCGACGCGTTGGGCCACCATTGTTCATGGGTGCTGGGTGGCAAGATGGATAATATACACATTTTGTCTCATACCACAACCTCAATCTGTTTTATCTTTTGCCTGCCCTCGCAAAATGTTCACATTTGTTTCCGAGAACGAGAAATTCACCACCCTTGTTGCGGCCGCTGCAGGTGCGCACACTACTCACGCCGCCGCCGCCACAGCCCCTGCCCCTGCCACCGCCCCGAATACCAAATACCGCAAACATTTCAGATGGGAGAATATATTCCCCCTGACCAAAACACCGCGCTCAATGCACGTAGTACGGCGTCGGAGGTCCCCATCTCTCATCTCAAAATTTCGGCCGAGCAGCGGAAATCCATTGATGCGATGTACCATCCCGACTCCAAACGGGTCTTCGGCCTCAGCCCAGAGGAGCTCAAGGAAGTTGGCCAGCGTTATGGCAATCTCATAGACTTTATGTCGAAGCTGGAACGCGTCATGAATCTCCCGCCATCACCGCTGCCACAGGACCCGTTACCTGCTCCGTCCCGAGCCCCCACTGCTCCATTGACGGCCACCGCCCCGCCCGCTGAGGTGGCGACCACATCTCCGGCTACTGGCAGCTCACAGAGAAAGTGGAAGAATCTCTTGCCGCCCTCACCTGAAAAGAAGCAGAAGCGGCATCAATCCTTTGGAATACATTGAGATACTTACAGCTCGAGTAGACAGCTTCGGTATTATTGAATAGAGGTAGATATTTTTGTTGATTGCAATGACTTGTCTGATACCTCACTTGAAAGTGTGGCGGGCGGGGGTGGCGATGGGCGTGCGGAAGACTTTGATGTTCATGGCGAACAATGGGTGCTATTGTTGTGCCATTGTCCACCAGATTCGGTTCGGGCATCATTCGGGTCAGCGTTGCCGTGATTGCCATGGCTTCCCAAAATGGAAGGTCCCTGTGTCGGCCCGATTTCCGTAGGTCTGCGGCAAATATCTTAAGGCTTCGAACGCAATTGTAGGCCGCCAGACATTCAACGATGGTGGCAAGAGCAGAAAGGGATTGATCGCACGTGCACCACTGATCGCATCTTATCGCGACCCAATCTGGCAATGCAGGACGCCGCCTCGACGGGACTCAACGCCAACTCGACGCCCGACGTTCTCCTGCTTCTGACCACCATGTCGGACGGTACTTCATTTCTCAGCCGCGCGCGGTACGGAAAGGACAAAGTACGGGTCTCCGCGTCATCCGAGAAGGCAAGTCGCACCATATCATCGAGTACTTATAATGTCCAGGCGCCGCTGGAGGGCGATATCGAGACTAGGTAGAGACAGCGTTATAGGTTTGAGATAATGTGAACCATTTGGCTCAGCTACACGGAGGCCGATAATTCTGTGGTGGATTCAAGTGGGTTGACCGCCAGCTCTGTGAATAAGTTACTGACCTGCTACATCATCCAGTTAAGAACATCACATGATGTGGGCCTTTCGGGGTGCGCTGGTCAAGTCTGACTAGATCCGACTCTTTATCCCGCCCAGACATTGCGAAACTCTCGCCACATGTTCTGACACCTAAGGGAGGTCCGCCCGAATTACGTAAAAGGCCTCTTAGGGTATTTATGTTGTATGAACGTAAATCCCCTAAGAGGCCTACCTCCGCCCGACGGAAGTAGTACGTCATATGTGTCATGTCCCCATTTGGGAAACATGTGCACCTGGCGGATACCATCGCCCCGCCCTGCCCCGCCCTCGGATGGCCATGCCCGCCGCCGGATCTTGTGCCAGTACTGACCTCTCACACCTTGCTATGTTCCCTTTTGTAAACACACACTCCTGGGAGATACCACCACCCCGTCCCCTGCTTGCCGTACCTACCCTTGGCCTCTCCCCGCTAGCTGCTTCACGGCACCATTTCTATCGAATATCTGCTTCTTTCTTGGTTTGATTTGACACAGATTCAACCTGGGGAAAAACACGTCGGATACATCTGCCAGTTGCTTGTGCATCTGGATATTGGTTTAAATTTTCTTGCTCTGGCAGATGGGTTGAATCATTGTCTTTTCATATAACATCTTCCTTCCATCTAGCCCCATTTCCTATCTGATTCTGGCTTGTGGAATGTGGTGACGGATACATCCGTCGCTCATCATTTGGCAGATATGGTTAAAATTCCCGGCGCTGTTGCTGCGGTTTTGAATGATTATCTTTCATTTAATATTAACCTGATTCCGGCTTGTGGAATGCAGCGACGAATACATCTGCTCATCTGGCATGATTCTGCAGATATTGGTTGAATTTCCCGGCACTGGTGCTATTGTTTGAATGATCATCTTTCATCTAACATCCTCCTTTCATACAGGCCCATTTCTAACTTGATTCCAGCGTGGAATGCGGCAACATTTATATTCGCCAAATGCTCGCATCTGATAGTTGTTGGAAATTAAATGTCTGCATTCCCCACCTCCTCCCCCTTTCATCGAACTAATATTTCACTTTCTTCTAATGCTATTATTCGCTTCTAGACCCAATCTCCCTGATTTTTACTTCTACAATGCACCGCCGGACACATCCGCCCATGATACGCCAATTGTTTGTACAGCTCACCTTGCCTTGATTTCACAGCTTCGGTACTATAGTTCAACCGGGCTCTTCGCATTTTACATCAAGATTCCATTTGGCCAATTTTCGATCCTGGAAGATAGCGGCGGATACATCCGTTGTTCGCTTGATGGACCGGCAGCTGTGCGACTTCTTTTCCCCCCGGAACTGTAGTCTGCGGGGGCTTTTTTCATTGGTTAGTTTTCATTTGTTTAGCTTGGATTCAGCTCCAGCCCCGTGGTAACATTATGCCCTCTCCTCGGTGTGTGATTTCTCAATCAGTCTAGCTGCTGTTTCATATCACTCTTATGTGTTGTTCAATCTCGAGGTATTTCAGCAGAATTGCACTTGATTAGAATAAGTTATTTTCAATCACTCCACAGAATTTGCATCTCCAAAAATTTGTCTCGTTCTCGTTCTCAAGTAAGTATAGTTGAATATGTTGGTTGAGCTCATCCATATGTCTAATATGTGCTGAATGCCTGTCAACAAGCGAGGAGGATATTAACGGCGCAGAATTGGCCTCAATCATTAAAATTCAACAGCTATAGTGTGAATGGTACATTTCATTGTCTCCCACCTCCTCGTCACAGTCAGGCACATCTGTTGTGTGGGCAGATGTATCTGGCTGTGGTTTCCCCTTCACACGGTCAGCTCAGATATATTGTGAACCCGGCAGATGTATCTGGCAGACATCCGCTGTGAGTGTCAGACATGTCCGCCAGACCATTGACGTCATGCCGGTTGCGGTTTACCTCATTGATCAACCAATCAACAGCTGAATAAAAATCGATCTACTACATTCTTTTTCTACTGGCCTTATATCTTGTAGTCTCAGGGCTTTTTGGTATGGAATATCATTTTGAACACATTCCGGATCGAGTCTAATTTAATTCTGATTTTTCTCTTTTGTAAATCGAAAGGTTGTCAAGTTCAACAGTTGAAACTGGGCCAAATTACTGAACATGTTCAATACTTGTGAATGAAAATTTAACCCTGGGTTTCTTCATCTATGTTCTCTGAACCCTTTAGTTTGTATTGAGCTATCCATTGACCGGGGTTTTCAA
Source organism: Mycena olivaceomarginata (assembly GCA_029378375.1). Taxonomy (NCBI): domain Eukaryota; kingdom Fungi; phylum Basidiomycota; class Agaricomycetes; order Agaricales; family Mycenaceae; genus Mycena; species Mycena olivaceomarginata. The sequence continues at coordinate 192,353 of JARKIC010000115.1, read as the reverse complement.
AGCTTGGACCCATATTTTCGAGACTCAGAATCGAGAGAGAACATCGAAATTCAAACCTAGCCCCAATGTGCAGCTAAATAACATGTTTGTCATGCTAATTCAGAGGGAAACCAATATTATGTATCACTCATGCAGCCTGTGCCATATTCCGCTCCCAAATGGTTCAGTAAACACCGCTCGCAAATGCATTCACGGGGCCGGCAGATGTATCCGCCAAGCAGATCAGACACTGATCATACATTCTCAGCTGCATACCATGGATTTTGGTAACTGCCTTCAATTTTGGGCCATTACCCTCCTACTAACAACATCCTACTAACGACTTGCATCCACCTGTTAAAGCCAGATGCATCTGCCCATTTGACCAGTGCATGTCAAATAAAGCAATTGAGTTGAGAGTGTAAAATGGTGCTGGAGGTAATTATTAATGGTCGAGATTATAAAAGTTCAAATAGGTCGTGTTTCGAAAGAGTCAGGGGTCTGGTGCCTGTTGTTGAGCTGAGAGCAGATACATCTGCCCATCAAAGTCAGACACATCTGCCCATTCAACAAGTGCATGTCAAGTAGAGCAATTGAGTTGGGAGTGTAAAATGGTGCTGGAGGCAATTATGAACCATTTAGAAGAGTTCAAATAGGTCGCACATCGAAGGTCCAGTATGTGGCTGTGCCAAGAGCAGATGCATCTGCCGATTTGATGAGTGCATGTCAAGTAAAGCAATGTCCCTGAGAGTGGTGAAATTGTTCCAGGGAGAAAAAACTACCAAGAGTTCAAGGGGTTAGGACTGCCTGGTGGACATCCACTGCAGCAGGCGGATGTATCCGCCTCCTTTTGATGAACATCAACAGCGAACACATTCTTTGAAATTGGCTGGGAGCATGCACTAGCCATGTATCCGGCAGATGAATGGATTGGTCTAACGAAAATAGTCAACCATACTCACTTTATAACCAGCCAATCTTCCAAGGATTTGAATAAAGATGGTTGAATCTGCTGCTGAAAGGCAAAGCAAGGTCTGAAATTCTGTACCACTGTACCTCTGTGGTATGGTTCAAAAGAACCACTTTCAAATTTCAATCGTGCCAAAGCAAGTCAGTAAATTACAGTATGCGCATGGGAGTATAAGAGTACATAATTGCATGGAAGAAAAAACCACACCTACAAGGGGAATATGATGTAGGCGACGGAACCGGAGGGGACACAAATTCCGAATGGATGAGAATTCAAACCACCGCTAGTAATCCAAGCGAGTGGAGGATGTCACATGTGTCCGTCATTATCTTTCAAAAGTCGAAACCTTGTTAAATTAAGTCCAGAAGGAATAAGATTGCTGGATGTGAAATGGGCAGTTCAACTGCAGTACTCAAGTAAATAAATTGAAGCAGTGTGGAAGCATACAATTTGCAGGCAGATGTATCCGCCGTTGCATTGTCCAAGTCAAAGTCAGTGAGACGGGGCCCAGGAATCAAAGAAAAAAGTACACAAAAAAACAAACACTCAAACCCCTGCACCAAAGCCAGAAGATTCAATCAAGGCCGAGGTGTGCAATCAGCTGGCAGATGTATCTACCACCATGCTCTGCTTGTCAGCATTCGGCCAAATTGGACCTGGAAGGGGGTGGGAGGTATGATATTGAAGGTAAATGTCCAAACTGCAGTATCCAAGTATGAAAATTTGACCAATAACCAGCCATACAGCAGACGAGCTGACGTGTGCGATCTGTTGTGCCATGAGTTAAATTTCGCATCAAATCAAACCTAGAGAAAAGCCAAATATCAGACAGGGTATGGTAGTGCAAGAGGTACGTATTGGCACAGGATCCGGCGGCAGGCATGGCCATCTGAGGGCAGGGCAGGGCGGGGTGATGGTATGTTTCCCAAATGGGGACATGATGCATATGATGTACTACTTCCGTCGGGCAGAGGTAGGCCTCTTAGGGGATTTACATTCATACAACATAAATACCCTAAGAGGCATTTTACGTAATTTGGGCGGACCTCCCTTAGGTGTGTTCTGATTACAGAGTGATTCATGTTGCATCTGGGGACGCACCTCGTTTCCAAGTACCCGCACATCCACAAGTTTGTGGCCGTTGAACTGCTCCGGTGGTTGCGCATGCCTGTCTCAGGAGATCAGGGCCCCACGGAGCATCCCCACGTGTTCATCCATGATGGTGATGAAAAATGTATTGTCAAAGTCGAGGTACATGTCCCCTCTGAATGTTCCCTACATAGTTCAACATAAAATATTCCCCAGGTTGATGCCTCGAAAGGCGAGGACAAGCTTATCACCAGCATCACCGCCGGGCTCTCTGATCTCCTTGGTACTGTGATGGATGCGTGAGTTTCACGAGATACGGCACACAGTAAATCAGGGAATCGACCAGAATGAGTGTTGTAAGTGGTGGATTGACCGGAGAATCAGTATCGATGTTACAGGGTTTATATACGAGATCATGGTGGCAGTGCTAATAATTATTCCCTCAAGCAGTCCGCGAAAGGAAACAGAGGTTGAATGAGCGGATGGCGATCGTTTGCAATGGAGAATCTGCGGAAACAATTAATCAGTAAAGAATGTATGCTGAGAATAAAGAGAACAGAAAATAAATGGATGGGGATGTCACGAGGTGACGATCACACTCGTTACAGGTACCTACCCCCTCATTAATGACATGAAAATAAATTTGACGAAATCCGCAGTCCTTAAGACCACCGAATCCGCCTTCACGGGCTTCATGTGCGACAAATACACCACCCTCAAGGAGGTCGGTAACCGCATCCTCTCCACCTCCATCAACCTCTCATATAAGTTCTTGCCCGTCAGGATCCTGAAGCCCACCGATGCCGACGTTGAGCAGTTCGCGGTCCCGGTACGTGCATCCCTATGTATTCCAAAACAAGTATTCATGAGGAGCACCGCATGTAGAGATCACCCCCGGCAGCGTGTGGGACACCTCCGTCCCCATCAACGCCCACAAAGTGACGCTCAACACATTCGCGTCGGATAACAGCGCCAGCGTTCAGGTAAATAGGTTTCGATTTCTCCCCTCATAGTTTATGGCCACCGCCGCTAACCATGGACTTGCAGGCAACACTCTACCGCATGGCGCGCCTCATCATTGTGCAGAACACCCACGTCCAGACGGTCTCGTACGCATTGCCGAACAAACATTACATCCCCGTCGACATGGGGTACCTGGGTGTGGAGAACCTTGTGCCATGCATGCTGCCTTGGCGTCTTGGTATTATTGCTTCACTGACCTTGATTCAATTTTATCTGTACGGCACAGAGCGTAAGCGGAAGTCTTCATGCCCATCGCGGCTCCTAGATGCGCATCCCTTCCTGTTACGCCAGCAACGACTGACACCTTCCCTCAGCGGCCTCATCACCGCCACCGTCTCGTGCAAGTGACAGGCGTAAACCCGAATTTTATGCTTCTGTACAAGCCATTTGTATATTCCCCAATGAAATAGACAACATCTTGGATCAGTGAGGACAATCTCTATTTTACAAGACATCGATTCAGGCACAACTTGACACTTTCAATTCATGTGCGAATATCAGATATAACCTTACTGGCATCAGTCAAATATCTCTGCCTGCAGAAATTATTGTTCAACTTCCGGTATTTATTCTCCTCTCTGCACTGTCAATAGCCGACCGTTCCTGCACCTCAGAAGCAACGGATCCTCAAGAGTGATCACATCAGGTAAATTTACATACAGTGTCAAAACCCGGATCCGAAAAATGCCTAGATCCGAAAAAATTACATTTGAGCTGGAACCCCAAGGGCATTCAGGTTGATTATTTTTTGCGAAATAAGCACAAAACCTATGAGTAATGTAATGCACAAAAAATCAGCATTGGGCCTGTTCGGCGCGAGCGAAAAATCAAAGAATTGCCAAAAAAATGGCCAAATCTCACTGAGAATTGTAAATTCTGTGGACGGCAGTAGCTCATTAGGGGCGCTCAATCCTTAGTTCGAATGGGTTCAGTTCGGATTTTTAATAATATTCGGGGCACACAATTGGCTGATTAAATATTTAAAATCCGAACTGAACAGTTCGAACTAAGAATTGAGCACCCCTACTTTCACTACAATGTTTTATAGCGTGAGTATTGTATATTCAGACATTTTTTACCATTCTCAGTGGGAGTAGGTGACAGAAATGAGCACATGTCTTCTCTGGCCTGGCAATTGTAGATAGATCTGAGTTGTTTAGTCCAGCTGTCCCTCTGTTGATCTGTGTAGTGAGGTGACTTGGCAAGTTGGAAGTGACAATGTGGTGAGGTCAATCAATACCCACGTGCTTCAGGCTCAATTTGGCAATGTGCTGAACAGCTGTGTTGGGCCAAACAAACCACACCCACTCTCTCTTCCCTACTATTGTCACCCAATCACCCGCTCGCCGCTCGTGTTCCCATCCCGCAATGATCTACCTGCAGATTGAGACTTGATCAATGGTGATTGGACTGGGGTTAGGCCTTGGCTGGTTTGGACACAGTTTACGAGGTCCGTGATTCTGAATCTCCCACTGCCAACAGTGTACACTGACCACTTCTCGCCGAACTCAGGCTTAGGCCCTATGCCTGTGATTCTCCAACTCCTTCCGGGTAGTTGTATCAAGCCCAATGCACTTGGGGACAATCAATGAGCAATAAGTTAGTGTTGCTGGAAAAGGTGTGTCATCGGTCACATGCTGCCAATGGAGCCAGAATGGAGCCACCAAAAGTGCAGCCACTCCATTGTGTATGCCCATTCAGCCACTAGTAGCTTCTGAGTGGCTACTGGTGGCTCTGCACAAGCTCTCTAATATGAAATACACATTCTCATGGCTGTGCTTTTATGCACAGTACTAATTGAGTTTTGCATTTCACACTGTGAGTGTATATGGTTTATGACATTCAAATCAGTATGGATAATATATACAATCTTTATGTGAGGTCATTTATGGTAGTAACACTCTGTCCACTCTGAACCATGAACAAATCTGGCAAAGGAAGGCCTTGTTGATTGCCTACCAATCACTATTGCATGATTAGGGTGCCAGAATCCTGTTCTATATTGACTTGGAAGCCAGAACAGCAGTGCTGATGCAGTGGAAAACCAGCCTTCATGAATCTTGAAAAGTGTATTGGTTCTAGACACTGCTTGGTTGCCATCTGACGAGAATAAAAAATTGACCAAGCCAGTGTGGTCTTTAAATTGGACACCAAGTGCCTCCCTGGTTGCTGTATCCCATATGTGCACATTGCAATCATGAGAGGCAGACACAATTTGCTTGCCATCTGGTGAGAATGCAACTGAATAGACCCAGTCAGTGTGGTCTTCAAATGGGGCACCAACTGCCTCCCCAGTTGCTACATCCCATATGCGCACAGTGTGATCCCGAGAGCCAGAAACAATTTGTCTGCCATCTGGTGAGTATGCAACTGACCTGACTGAGTCAGTATGACCTTCAAATGAGGCACCAGCTGCCTCCCCAGTTGCTACATCCCATATGCATATAGTGCCATCACTAGAGCCAGACACAACCTGCTTGCTGTCCGGAGAGAATGCAACTGATGTGACTGTGCAAGTGCAGGCATTCAATGGAGCACCAACTGCACCCTTCATTGCTACATCCCATATGCGCACAGTGTGATCTCCAGAGCCAGACACAATTTGCTTTCCATCTGGCGAAAATGCAACTGAACGGACCCAGTCAGTGTGGCCTTCCAATAGGGCACCAATTGCCTCCCCAGTTGCTACATCCCATATGCGTACAGTGTGATCATTAGAGCCAGACACAATCTGCTTGCCATCTGGTGAGAATGCAACTGACCTGACTGAGTCAGTGTGACCTTCAAATGGGGCACCAACTGCCTCCCCAGCCACTACATCCCATATGTGCACAGTACGATCTGAGGAGCCAGACACAACCCGCTTGCTATCTGGTGAAAATGCAACCGAATTGACACACTCAGTGTGGCCTTCAAATGGGGCGCCAACTGCATCTCCAGTTACTGTATCCCATATGTTCACAGTGTGATCATGCGAGCCAAACACAATTTGCTTGCCATCTGGTGAGAATGCAACTGAATCAACCCACTCAGTGTGGCCTTCAAATGGGGCACCAGCTCTCTCCCCAGGTGCTACATCCCATATGCGCACAGTATGATCTCCAGAGCCAGACACAATCTGGTTGCCATCTGGTGAAAATGCAACTGAATTGACCCAGTCAGTGTGGCCTTTGAATGGGGCACCAACTGCTTCCCTGGTTGCTACATCCCATATGCGCACAGTGTTATCACGAGAGCCAGACACAATTTGCCTGCCATCTGGTGAGAATGCAACTGACTTGACCTGGTCAGTGTGGCCCTCCAGTGGGCCACCAATTGCCTCTCCAGTTGCTATATCCCATATGTGCACAGTATGATCATGAGAGCCAGACACAATCTGCTTGCCATCTGGTGAGAATGCAACTGACCTGACTGAGCCTGTGTGGCCTTCAAATGGGGCACCAACTGCCTCCCCAGTTGCTATATCCCATATGCACACAGTGTGATTTGTGGAGCCAAACACAATTTGCTTACAATCTGGTGAGAATGCAACTGAACTGACCCAGTGAGTGTGGCCTTCGAATGGGGCACCAACCACCTCCCCAGTTGCTACATCCCATATGTACACAGTGCAATCTCTAGAGCCAGACACAATTTGCTTGCCATCTGGTGAGAATGCAACTGCCCAAACTTCACTGGTATGCCCTTCCAATGGGACACCAACTGTCTCACCAGTTGTTGCATCCCATATGCGCACAGTATGATCATTAGAGCCAGACACAATGTGCTTGCCATCTAGTGAGAATGCAACTGAACTGACTGAGCCAGTGTGGCCCTTAAATGGGACACTAACCATCACCCCAGTTGCTACATCCCATATGCACACAGTATAATCTCTAGAGCCAGACACAATGTGCTTGCCATCTGGTGAGAATACAACTGAACCAATGAAGCTGGTATGGCCCTCCAATATACCCAATGTAGCTGGCCATTTCCTCATTGGTCCTTTTGTGACCGATAACAAATTTGGAAATTGTGGCAGAAACATCTTTCGGATATCTGACTCTTCAGGTGCCAATGCTAAAGCTGAGATATAGATATGGGGGGCACTTTGAATAATGGCAGGTCCAAAAAAAGATATGAATCTTTGTGCATCTTGACCAAATTGAATAATTGACTGGTCCTGATGGTCTGTCAGTTGTAATATAATTTAAATTGAGTAGATTTCCTAACCTTTGTCCATAAAATGAAATCTGACAAAGCTCGTGGAGCATACCTCACTATCCCTAGTATGCTCAAGACCTCAAGCCAAAAGAGGAACTTTTCAATCAGGAATTCATTCACGGCCTCTGAAATATCAGAACTGAAGGATATCCCTTTCAGATGATCTGCCCAAAACCGACATGAATATTTCAGATGGTTGGGAATATAGATGTCCACTTTTCTCTTGATATCAGGCATGTCAACATTCCGCAAATGTGATGTAGGTAGCTTGCAGAGGTTGAATTCCAGTTTATTCTGCATGACCTGGATTAAGTCCAAAATAATGTCATATTGCTGCTTCTCAGTGCCACAGAGGAGGTCAGGCCTTTTTGCTTGAATCCTAGATGTCATATACTCTCGAAAAGAGAAATGTATAATTTGGATAGTGCCTTCATTTGTATCTTGAACTCGGATAATGGCACTAAGGCGGATTAATATCCTTCTTACATCTTCCTCCTTCATCTGCAGTAGTTCTCCCAGACTATAGACATTCAAAGGCTCAAAGAGATTTAGAATTGTACCCAGAATCCTTTTAGCAGTTTCATAAAACTTTTGATTACGTTTGGCTCCTTCCTTCGGTATAGGGATGGCTTCATCAATGATTAGATGATATAGATCATCCAAGTCCTCTAGCTGTTCTCCCTGGTGGAGTAGGAAGTCAAGGGAGTCCTGTGGTGCTGCTTCTTGCAGTCCCCCAATGACATACCGAACCACTGTAGCAGCAAAGACAAAAAGCCCAGTTGCACGTCTGGTTATTAAGTCCACATCCTCAGCTTTGGGCTTCCACTTCTCCTGTGGCATCCAGGTAGTACCATCCAATGACTTCTCAACATACAGCCAGATGTCACAAGCAACCACAGCAGGTTCAATATCATCAAGAATGACTAGGTGCATTTTCGAAGAAAGTAAATCAAACTTGATGAATGATAGAACTTCTGGCCGTCCTGTAAGCAGGAACTGAATATGAGCTGGTATCTTGGTGATACTTTCCGAGAGCCATTGAAGAAACTTTTGGCCATGATCCTTTCCACATTCATCTAGAGCATCTAGACAAATTACCCAAGGGGTTTGGGAAGGTGGCATCTGTGCAAGAAGTTCTACAACTAGTTTTTGAAACTGCTGCTTTGGATCTGTAGAAAGGATCTCATCATGATCCTTGTCCAAGAGGTTAACAAGATGATTTCCAAAGTCACTACTATACTTTGCCAGCTGGTGAGCAAGAGTAGTAGAAACAAAGTCAAGTTTTCCTCGATCTGCATAGTGCCGAGAGAAGAAGAATGAAGCAGCTAGGACATGTTCTTTCTCAGCTAGAATTTGGGCCACACTCTTTGCAATGGTTGATTTTCCTGAGCCTGCTGAACCACTGAGCATGACTATCTGATGGTTCTGATCCAGGGGGCTGGTCAAGCGTGCTACAAGATCCTTGAGGATTTCAACTCGTGTGCCTTCCATGCATGTGTCTGGGGTATTTGCTGCATTATACCTTGCTGGAATATACTTAAGGCTGTCAAGAATTGCCTTCTTGTGTCCCTGGTCAACTGCTTCAGGATGAGTATACATTCCTTGCAAGAGCTTTGGAATCTGTATACCTTGGGATGCCATGTTGTGAACATTTCTATGTATCTCTTGAACTGATTCCAAATGTTAATGCCCATCAAGCATATGATCTAGAAATAATATTCACCTTGTGGTGTCATGCTGCCAACATTTTTATGGATCTCTTGAACTGATTCCAAATGTTAATGCCCTTTGAGCATAAGTTCTAGAAATATTCACCTTGTGGTGTCATGCCGCTAACATTTTGCTGGATCACTTGGACTGAATCCAAAAGTTAATACCCAGCAACCATACCACCGAGAGCTATTCACCTGTTGCTACCATGTCTCCAACCAACTTCTCGATAGAAATACTGCCATGGAACTACAAAGAATTAGATGCACTAGTTTAAACAGCAACTGTTTAGTGTGCTCACAGTGAAGTCTCGGATGCAGGATATTATTGAGTTCTGAATGCTCTGGATCTCTTCTTTGTCTCCTTTGCTGTTCCAGAGCTGGCTAACTAATTTTTTTTTTGCATATTTTCTTGTGAGCAGATCACATTTCACTTTGATCAAATGAATTTCCCTGTGTTGACGAACAATCAGTGAACCTTAGATAGAGATTTTGTTGTAACAACACACTTTATCAAATTTTCCAGCCGCACCTTCAACTCACCTCCCATGGCTGAGCAATCCATGCCAACCAGTCCACCCAGATGCTTCTCAAGCTTGGGCAGATCCTCTTTGTTTGCTTGCATGGTCTGTTCATCCACTTAGTATTCCAGCATGCAGTGATGTCTGAGATGTCCCTACTGAAACCATCTCTGCAAGCTCTATGACAACATTGAAAGCACTCTCAACCCCCGGAATGCCAATGCCAGTCACACCTGCTTTGCCTAGACGGAGTGCTGGCTGCAAGAGCTGTTTGAGGTCGCTGAGGGCCAGCTTAAGTTTGTTTTCCGTTTGCGGGGGTGCTGAGGATGGAGCTCTTGAACGCAGAAGCGGGGACATCGATAGATGAGTGCAGGAAGAGACGCAAGTGGCGAAGTCAAGAAGGGATAGTAGCGAGGAAGGCACGAGGCGTTGCCATTACTAACTTTGACAGCCGACCATTGCGGGTCGCCTGATCGGCTACTATTCCTAGTGCCGACAAGGCACCGATGTCATTTCAGCTCTGATCCCATCTCTTGACGGCGCTGAGGGCGAGGGAGCGTCCCTAGAAGAAGGTGGGGTCGACGGGGCGGGTGGCGGCCTCGGCCTCGGCCTTGAGGACATTGAGCGTGTCTGGGGAGGGGTTAGTGAGTGTGAGGTGAGGGATGAGGAGCGGCGCGTCGGGCGATAGACGGCACGTAGACGATAAGCGATAAGCGCGACACCCACCGATCTGGTCAGATCTGAAGATGGAAATCACAGCGTGGACAAGAGAGCGGCGGATGTAGATCGCCCCCGAGAGGAAGGTCGGCAACGAGGCCCGCGGCAATCGGCGCGCATGGCGTGCCTCACGACCACAATCGGCCGAGTGGTAAATTTTTATGTGTGTTTTTGTGTTTTCCATGCTCGGCTCGGTATATTCTGTGCTTTGCGCCTTATCGCCCCTCGGATTCGAATTCTGATTCGGATTCGCAAATCGACCGCGGTAATTTGGCGAAAAGTACGACTTTCTTCTGTCCCGGCGTTCGTTCGTTCGTTTACCATGGCGTGCGCGCGCGCGTCTACCTGTATAGGAAGGCGCACGAGCACATGGACATGTACCTGCGTCGGTGCGGGGGCGGCAGCTGACGGGCCGGATAAGGGGAGAGGCGCGCGCGCGCATGCGCATCGGGCGCACAGTGCGGCGCATCCCCTGACCATTCGATTCGCCTTCCGTCGGGGCTGGGCAGGGCGGTCGTTGCGCTCTTTGTCATCATTTCCATTTCCATTTCCATTTCATTTCGTGCACCTTTCCTCGTGTACCGCTCGCTAACCAGCCGAATCGCTTCCACAGCACAATCAACACCATCGCCGGTGCGCAGACCCTCCGCGTCGTCGCGAACGATACGATCTCGGACGCGGCCGGGGTTGTTATCGTTGCTGTAAGTCATAATGTTCTTTCTTTCGTATTTGGCAATGTGGGGAGGGAGGTGCATTGGGGGGTTAGCGAAGGAAATGGAAAGGACGTGGGGATGGGCCGGCGGGGCGGAATTGTGCGCGCGCTGTGATGTGTGGGTGTCCAGGAGCGAGGTAGCAAACGGTGGGGGATCGGTCGGACGCGGTACGAGACGAGCGGAGAGGGACGCGCGGAGCGGGACGATGTCTGGTTCAGCCTCTTGGGATGGGCGGGGCCCGCGATCCCCGCCGAAACCGCGCTTGGGCCGGGTAGATGCCAGTGCCCTTACCCTGTTCCTGTGCAGGGGTGTGTGGACGCTGTATCCTCATCGTTTCCCATTTCTCTCTCCTTCCACCCTTCCTTCGCCCTCCCACGCTTGCTCTTTCTGTGCGCTGACTCATTTCGTTTCGTTTCCCAGAAAATAACCCTCGTCCTCGGCATGCTCGGCCACAAATACGTGCATATCTACGAAAAGTGGTCCTGGATTCCGACGGCGATCACGTCCTTTGTTGTGCTCGGGTTCTCGGCGAAGCATTTGGTTAATGTGCTGATAGGGACGTGCGTGCTTTTGTCTTCGTCTTTATTCGTATACTTACTGGGTGTCAAAACTACCCCCACAGCGGCCCGGCGGAAGCTTCGAATGTCCTCTCCCTCAGGGGCGTCATCTTCGGCTTCGCGGTCGGGTGGATGTCCCTCGCGAGCGACTACAGCGTGTACCAGCCCGTGGAAGATGTTCTCGTGGACCTATGGTCTCCAGTCCGGCCTCATCGTCCCCCTCGTGCTCATCCAGTTTGCTCGGCGCCGCACCCTCCAACGACGCCTGGACCGCCGGAAGGGCGATTGGGCGAGCTATGAGGCAGCACAGACGTGGAATCAACAGGATCGGACGCCGGTGGGGGTTGCAGCGGTGACTGCGTTTTCGTTTGACGCGTTGTGGACGGCGATGGGGATGGCGCAGGTGGGATGAGAATCCGTTTGGAGGGGAAATTGGGTGGGAGCTCGCTGGGGCATTTGCGGGGATCGTTTAGTGCGTCCCTCCTCTTCTCCCACTTGACCTTGACCTGATCGACTTATGCCATTTAATCTGACAGCACGTTACCTTAGACTCAAGTACATTGGGAGATAATCTCGAGGCGAAGGGGAAGATATTAGAAGTATCCACATTCGTTTCATGGGGGAAAGGGTAGGATGGTATAGGAGCGGGGGACTGACTCAGCATTGATGTACGTAAGGATCTATATGAAAACAAGGAGGGACTTGAGGTGGCCGCAGATGATGGCCGCATTGGTGTTTACCATTTGAGTACTCACAAACTTTCCCAGAAACTCACCGAAGTCACGACCTTTCACAATTTTCCATCAAAGTCACGAAGATCCCCGAGCTTAAGCGAATTTAAGTGCGAAGTGACGAAGGTAGGTACTACTGTAGCGTTTCGACTGAATGTTCACACCATATCACCGTCACCTCAAATGTTCACTGAACTTGGTGTTCATTTCTCGGCAATCAGTAGGAAATTAGTATTCCGGCGAATGCCGAACTAAAATTTTTGGCATTTTTCGGCCTATTTGAGGGACAAAATTGACAAGTCGCCGTCACCCATACTATCTTTTATCACCTACCTGGCCACACTACCTAGCTGGCCACTTCGGACCTAGAGAGTCCAGGTTTGAAAATTGCTACGGGCCATGGATGGAGAATGAAATACGACCTGTAACGCAAGTGTGGACCAAATTTGAAGGCAAAATGATGGATTGATCCCAAGTTATGGCATGTCCGACTTCGGACCGAGGGGTGGGAATATCAATTCCTTACGTTTACACCGCCCCGCTGACTTGTCTTGAGCGTTTCTCTACCAGTTCTTCGTCGTTTTGCAAGTTCTTTGGCACATCTTGCTTCTCTAGCTGCTGGCAGTGATCTATCATGCCATTTGACGCCGATATGTCAATTTTCTCCTCTCGGCGCACTCAAGCGGACGGCGTCACATTTTTGAGGTGCGCTTGCTGGCCACCCTCATATTGGATGACACCATTGTGCTACCGGTCCAGAGATTGGCATGTGGCTTCTTCCTTCGTGATAGAACTCTTCTAGATGTATCCCAAGATTTTCTCCATTCAAACCCCTTAGCGCCACCGCTGTTTAGCCCAAATCACCCATTCTCGATGTCGCTGACAGTCAGAATTTTTGGACGAGCTGTCATGACCTTGAGGTGGAGTTGGGTGTTCAAGTATGCTCTAACACTTCTAATCAAACGCTCCACCTCGCAATTTTGGACCCCACGGACTTTTCCCCTTGTTACAGGCTCAGTCTGTTACGGACCACAATTTTTGGGGTCCACCTTTCGTCAGAAGTAGATATTTTGACCTCAGAAATCGCTTGTATGTAGGATGCGGTAGCCCAGAATTGTACCTCTATGCTCTCTATATGATTTCTGATACATGTGGCCCCCACTCCGTGCTTCCGCCGATTATTTTGCGGGTTGGCCATCTAGCCGGTATTTGGTCATGTTGAACTTGTCACCGAAAGATATTCACTGCAACATCAAATCTTCAGATAATTTGGTTGAAGTGAACTTGAACTCTTAGTAGGATGCCTGCCTTCAATATGAGTTAGGGCTTGGGCAGGTGCACCGCAGGGAGTATGAATCAAGCATGAATGCTTAGGTGGCCAGGATCCTGATAAAAAATAGTACCAAAAATGTTCAGTTCACGGCCCTCCATCCCCCGTCACCTGAACATTCGGTCGAAACGCTACAGTACTCCCGAGGACATATGAACGACTATCCTCTCAACTTTTCAGTATACTTATGGGGTGCTACTGTAATTCACTCAGCTTAAGGGCAGAGCATGACAAGTTGTGTTTCTTTAGTGACTGGTTTTACTGTTAGTGGGCTCTGCCACAAAGTGTGCTACAAGTGTTATAAAGGGAATAGTATGTATACTGTACGTCCGTGTATGGAAGCAACCGTCACGGTAACGGAGGGGCTGGTTGCGTTGCCCAAACCCAGCTTGGTCACGGTAACGGTCAGGTCGGTTGCTTTGGAAAATAGTGTTACAAAAAATAAAATATGTATATTTCCAGAAATTATAGCCCAAAAAGCCTCTAGACCATGGGGGCTTGTTCCACAAAGCTTCTCTTCTTGATTTTGAAGCCCTTTTGCCACCCCACGAGCTGTTGTAAGGGGGGAATTACAATGGACAGTTGCCCAAATTTGCAACAGTCACGGTAACGAATGACTTGGTTGCGTTGCCGAAAGCCGTTTTGGCTGTCACGGTTGGGGGCTGCGTTGCCTACATACACGGACGTACAGTATACGGGAGACTCCGGGCGAGAGAGTGGGAAAAATGGAACCATACAAATAGGTGCACACTAATATGAGGGATCCGCCCAATACAAGAGGTATCATAACAAGAGTTTTTTTTTAGAAAAACCAGAACACCTCCAAGACTGGGAAAGGCATAGGTAGCATCTTCGTAAGGCCCGCTTTTTCCCTCCAAAGCCAAAATACAATGTCAATCGTCGACCTTCATTGCCCAAGCGGCTTTGACCAGATCGGCGCCCCGTTCAGTAATAATATACGTCGCCGCCTGAGGATGTCCGCCAGGAATGAAAGGCTTTAAAAATCCATTGGCTTTTATTTAATCATATCCAGAAGGACGGAACTCACCAGCACCGAAGCATCAATCACCCTCAGCCCTCGCGTACCTTTGACACGAAGGTCCGGGTCCACCACCCCATACGGCGCTTCACGCGCAGACATCGCCACGGTGCTGACGATGTGCGACGTCGTTCCCGCCACCGCGCGAACTACCCCATCCAGATCCGGATCTGTTGTTGCATTTGCAAGCACGCCGACGGAGTTTAGGATGTAATCCGCCCATACGGGAGCGGTGACGAACTGCCGCACAAGCTTGACACCCTCACGCAGTGCAACTACATCCAGATCATTTTCCAGTAGCCCAGGATCAATGAGTGGGGCGGCGAAAGGGTCAGTGGTGTTTATCGTAACGGAGCCGCCTGCGAATTGCGTGGATTATTAAATGAGGACGCGAAGGAAGAAGGACGACGAACGGCTCGCGGGGGAGACGGCGGCGATGCCGGTGCTAAAGAAATGCCCGCCTGGCAGCTCCCCGCCGAGGCTCCCTGCCTGTATGTGTACTCAGCGTTAAGGCTTCGTGTGTGCGGTTGTGCGCCCACGTAAAACATCAGCTCAATGTGCGGCGCCACGGGCCCCGCTGATGGGTCCTTAAAGGGCGCGAGCTGCTCCGGCGTGAGGCGCGCCCATCCGAGGTGCGTCCTGCCGATCGCCGTTAATGGTCCCGTCCTCGTGGTATTCCATTGAGCGAACGCCTCCGCGAAGCGCGTTGCATTCTGTCGCACCGACTCTGTCGTCTCGTTGCCACTCACCGCCCAAGTCGCAGTCAGCAAGGGATGGTCTGAAGTGTTCCTCCCAACACTGGGTAGATCAACCAGTGGGCTTATCCCTAACGCACGCAAGGCGGTCACATTGCCGATACCGGAGTGCTGCAAGATGGAGGGTGTTCCGATCGCGCCGGCAGAGAGGATGATCTCGTTTCGTGCGGTTACCGTAGAGGAAGGGGCTGGTGCGGACTGGTAAGTAAGTACATGGACGGACTGGTAAAATTACAAGATGAATCCTGCGAGATTTCCGCCCCGTGGAAGACGACACCAGCAGTGTTGTTGTTGCCGAGTAGTCGCAGTACCCGGGTGTTCAGCACAATGTGCAGATTTGGCCGCGCCAGAAACCGCGACGACAAGTACGCCGTGGCAGCACTGCTCCGCTCGCCGCCCCCGATGGTCTCTTGCAGCCATCCTGGAGACGTGAGACTCGGTTTAACGTCACAATTCAAGTCAGCTACCTACCGACTCCAAGAGGGTTGCCCGAGTTCATATCGAGATTGAATGGAAACGCGCTGGGGAGCTCCGCTGTTGTCTGTAAGACGCGCGCGCTGGCGGGGTAGTTGAAGCCGTTGAGACTGACAGATGTCATCCCATGTGTGCCGTGGACACGCGGGTCAAATTGCCCTCGCGTGTCGTGCCCGTCCGCAGGTTGTGTCCAGTGTTCATTCTATGCGAGGTCACATTGCGTGAGGCAGTCATCATCAGGGTGGGTGGTACCTTTAAAAAATAGGGCAAGAGCATGTCCCAGGACCAGCCCGCATCACCAGTTATTGAGGCATACCTGTCGAAGTCGTCTCGCGAGCCTCGCGTATAGAACATCCCATCTACGGGCATCAGCTCTCGGCATACAGAGTTCTCTTTGCTTACTATGGGAGCTACACCCGCCGAGAATACGGGCGCGCACATACGGGATGGTACGCCCGTTAAACCCTTGCTGCGGTGTGGTCGTGTAGTTCCAGCTCCAATGTGGATTTGCCATCATGTCAATAACGAGGAAAGGCGCCTCGGAGTCGACAACGCCTTCATTCCTACAGACGAGATTTTAAAACCATAGGTGTAGAGGCAGCTGTCGCGCACGTCGGCCCCGTCCTCCACAACGAGGACAGAGATTGTCGGATTTTCGGTTAAGCGATTGGCAACAACACTCCCGGCGGTTCCGCCTACACACGGTAAATGGGGAATTTGCAATTAGAGTTAAAAGAATTGGCCTCCCGCAATAACATAGTCGTAACTGAGACTCGGCAGGTCCGAAACGGTGGCGTATATTTTTGCGTGGCAACCCACGGCGAGGACACAGAGGAAAAGTGCGAGCTTCATGGTTGCTACCCTGCAGAAGGTCGCAGACGTAGAAGCATTCGGACTATATAACCAGGGCTAGATTCGATTATAGCGTCTGTGTGAGAGAGCAGATTCGGACAATATTTATGAACATTGGTCATGGGTCCGTGACTCCGTCTTTGAATTCGCCGAAAAGGTCTTCCGGCGAACGGCGGGTATTCGCCAGGGATGGAACTCCAGTGCCGCATATTTTGTTGAGCCGCCAGAGAAGGACCAGGGACTCCAGGTTTCAAGTTCACAGGCTCCCTCCCTTTGGCTCCTGCCGGCTGCTTGCGCAATCCACGTATTCCGGTGCTTTTCTCAGCATAACCCCGTATATCCTTTGCACTCTGTCGGCTGCAGTCTCATGATCAGGTCCGGACGTCTGTCTGGTCTGTGCGCGGTCGATTCTTTTCCCTTTTCTCGGCGACACCCCATTGCGCAATGGCCCCATGGTCTGCTACGGACCGTGCTTTCAATTTCAGTCTCTGTCTCTGCGCTGCCCCAATTTGTCTTTCTCATCTTCCGAGCAGGCTGCGATCTTCAACTCTACGCCCGCGCTTTGATCAACCGTTCTTGAACGATTCTTTAACGATTTCCTCGTTCGGCAGAGGAATTGCCCCATGTAAAGTTGTATCTCCATGAGCGCTCCCTCTCCTATCGTCCTGCGGATCTTGCCCCTTCTCTTACATACTCAGGCTGTTAGCGTAGCGCCTCAGTTACGAAGAGATAACTAATTTTATTATCAACTACCTGTTAGCGTAGCCTACAGAATAATTAGTACTGGAATAAAATACTGTAAAGGAATGAACGTACACCTCAGTTACGAAGAGGTAACTGAGGCTTCTAAGCGAGTATCGTAAACTTTATGACGGGATGAACGGTAGAATGAATGTGAAGCAAGCGAGATAACACAGGCGGCCTGGGACAGGCCATTCTCTCAGCTGACCCAATCCGTAGCAGACTCCCACTGCGCCACGGCTTTTCTCTCACTATGACCCCAGGCCGTTCAATTTTCCTCACTGCGGCCGTATCCCCGTGGCACAAATAAAAGCCAAGGTTTTCGTTGTCTCCCATTCGCTGTCTTTGTCCCCTTCCCTGCTGATTTTCTGCCCAGCGCCTCACTCGGAATCTTCTGGCCTTGGGATGTTCGCTGTCAGCTAAATCTTGCTCCTTGGCAACTGTTGTGCCTGGGTACCGTACATCGTCAGTTGCACAAGTTTCCGTAAATCTGGATGGATTAGTCCCGCGAACATTGATCCATCTCCCAAGCCTCGGCTTATCCTATGTGTCAAGTCGTATAATTCCGAAATTATGCATGCCGCAAGATTATTTTCTACTCGGCAATTCTCGATGTCCCCGCAATCTTTCACTCCTCCGCTGCAACCCAAAGCGATTCCGTTCACTCAGCCGCCAAATTGAATGCCTTCAATTTTCGTTCGAAATTCAACATTCAGCTCCGATATGTTGCTGATTGTTGTGTCTGCCATGCTCATCCTGTGAGACTCACAGATTGATGTTACTTTTGGCATCCATTATTCCAGATTCGACTTACTCTGGGCACATAACGTCTGTAAAGCGCTGTAGCGGAGGCATCAGACACACCGTCGGAGGCATCCGCCACGCAGATCAGACACTTGTGATGTGCAGTTCCTGTCAATTGCCGGGAAGAACATGATCTAAAATTGATTGGTTTAGCTATTGTATTGAATGAGACCGACTGGATTACCAGGAAACAGATATTGAGAATGTATTTTCAAATTGTTTGGCAACAAATACGTGGCTTCTGAGGGCAAGCGTTGTCGGGGACCCCTTCGAACCAGAAAAATGAGATTTATGAAATATCAAACTACAAAACTGAGCATAAAAGTGCTGGATGAACACTGTGCAACTTGCACTGATTGTGTTGGAGGTAAGTCAAAGCAGAAGAGACTGGAAATTGCTTGGGATCATTAGATTGCACGCTGAACAAAAGTACCTGGATGCGCTTTTCAACAAGTGTGGAGTTCTGAAGCAAGGCACAAGGACAAACAACGTCGCAGAGCCAGAAAAAACATGACCAGAGGTTCGCTATCTGTCCTCGGGGCTGGAATGCGCCAAGGGAATAAGTACGACAAAATATTAGTGTGCAAATACCTCGGTCAGGCGGATGATTTGGCTGCAGGGCTGAAATATTCATCGGAATCACTGCAGATCCAAGGACTTCAACAAATTGAGCAATGGATGCGTCAACCACTGGGGTCCAGGTGTCAAAACATAGTCAAATTTAACCTGGAGAGAAGGGAAACATTAGATAGAGAATAATTGGTCAAAGCACAACACCGTTGCAAGAAAATTGATGCAAAGGGCAGTATACAATCAAGCAGCAGACACATTCACCACTAGATTCCAAACATCAAGACATTGGTTAAATTGGACGTAGAAAGAAGATACCTCATGTATTAAGTAGATGCCTCGAATCAGTATGCACCTGTTTGCCTTTCACACGCCGCCGCCACACACTAAATTCGAACTTTCGAAAGATTCGAGAAACCCTCTTCAAGATCCTGCTTCATTCCGAATTTTTGGCTGGACACATTCTTCTCGGTCCCTTTATAACTCCTGTGCTCACATTCCTCAACCATCTCCAGTTTCTAGCTGTGTTCCAGATACTTTATTAGCTCATCTTACAATTTCATTGTGTTCAACCAAAAGTTCAACCAAGCGAATCTCGCGGCGATTATTCACCTCCTGTGCCGTCACGCAATATCTTTGTCATAGCCACGCATCATCGCTTTGCTAGATTATCCAAAGGGTGGGAGGCGCAGCTGTGGCTCCGCTTCCTTCCCTTCTACCCCCATCATCCTCTCCGCTCTCTTCTCCTTTCCGGGTCTCCGCTGCAATCCTCAAGTGTCGGCAAGATCAGTCAAACCATTGAAGCTCACCAAGACCTTGGGTTGAAGCCTGCCAAGTAATACTCACTGTCACACTGCAATCTCTTTCCCTGCTACGCTCTGACCACAATATTCCGCTCTGGTCTCCCTTGCATCGGGAGGCTTGCCTAAGTTGCCTTTGGCTTTCTCGGAGTCTCCACCTCCTTCCATCTGGCAGGTTGTATCTTCAATGCACACAAGGCTCACTCAGCCCATGCTCAAGCCCTTGAAACCTCTGGCAGCCAATCACACTCAGGACTTTCCTGGTCCTCTTCCTCTCCCCTTCTGTTTAATCCTCTTCAACTCATTAACGATGTGTATCTCAGGAGCCCATGTCAGCGCCCCACATGCCAGAGATAAGACATGCAAGGTGAGTTTCTTTCTTTCCTGTTACGAATTTGAGCCTGTGTTCGCTCAGGCCCAAGGTGCATGCATTCACTTCTCCTCACTGGCACCTTTCAATCCTTTCGGCAAGTTCTTGCTCGGCATGGATCCCCGTGCTATCGTAGCCACGTCGGATCTCGCTTGAGGTTAGTGTGAGGTAAGCATTAGTATTTAACGTCGCCCCGACTGCAGCACCCGCCGTAAACTCCACTCAACCAACTGGAATGGTTTGTATCGGTGCTGGCACAGGGTTCTTTTTCTTACGGTTGTCGGACGGGAATTCCGAACCAGGTATGTTTCCAGTGACTACTCGCTCGTGTTCCCTTTCCCCAATTCGTCCCAGATTTGTTTCAGGGACGGTCGCGGGGACAGTCGCATTCAGTCCGGGCAATGCTGTCACAGATTCCGGTCGAATAAAAAAAGGTAAGTTTGATCGCAAGCAAGGCTTAATGAAAGTAATCCCTGCATAGCCATGAGTCGGCATTCTACCGGTACCCTGCCTAAGTACATTATAATACGCTGTCGGAACTACTTAGCCAACAATTGATTTCAAATTCCTTCTCAAACTCTGCCAAACAGGAATAACTCGACTGAGGGACGATTTGTTCTATTGAAGCACTACTGGTCCGAGCCACGGGTGTTGAGGACCGTTAGGCTCGTAACCAGCCTGCCTACGGTGTTCTAACAAGGCGAGCTTGTTGCCATAGGCAGACTGGTACTTCTCCAAGGGGTACGGGGTAAGTGTACAAGTCAAATTATGGATGAGGCATGAGGATGTGAGATAGATGGTATCACGCAAATGGAAGAAAAGCGGACAACAAAAGAGAGAATGAGAATGGATGAAATTTTAAACGAGGGATACCCGATTAAAGAATGGATGCAGGGAGCTGATGAGGAAGGCGCCGAGTGACAGCGGTGATAGGACTGGGTACGAGAGCAGCGTATACTTGTATGCGGAACGAGGAGATTTGAGGATCTGTGTCAGACCTGTATCAAAGCGGCCAACAGAATTAGGACTGGCCTCCAACGCAGAGTGGCGCACCGTCTGAAAAGAAGTCCGCATTCAACTCTTACAGCTCTTTGCATAATTGATGACAGTCAGCAGTTTTTTTTAAAACAAAACCAATTTTGAGAGCCCTCTTTGTTTTGCTCATTTCTACCTCAGTTCTGAACCAAATTTCATGAGTTTGGATGCATTATAAAGCGGTTAAGCGGGGCTTTCAGATGATATCCAAGTTGAAGCGGGAACCAGCCATTCGGAACACCCGGAAAATTGTGCCATCCAAACCTACTGCTTCGATCCATCGATCTCGGTCATCTCCGAGCAGATTTAGGAGTTTGCGGGCGATTTCTGCAGCTGGGAAGGGCGGTAACCTGGCAGCGGTTTAAAAGATGTGTGGCACACCTGTCACACACTTGGTGGAATGAAATTATTGCCCCATACTTGATTTCATTATTGCGAGAGCACTTTGGGATGTATTCATTTTGCGAAGCATTCCCGGCCTGTGCCTCAACGTTCGCTTTCCAGATAGTGCTGGCCCATCGAAATCCGCCGAGAATTGACTGAATGACATTGAAGTGAAGTTGTAGTCAAATCCGAATATCCGAAATGGCCGGTACCTGAGTTTCAGCATTTACATATTGAGTCCGGTTCTATCCGAAAGCGCTGCTTATTCGCTTTCTAACGCACCTAGAATCACAAAAATCTGTCCAGAAATGGCCCAGAATCGAGCCAAACAAGTAGGAAGCTTACAGCAATTGGCAGTACCTAAGGCGCAGATTGAAAAGATTCTGTTTTGTCATGTTTTGGAAGAATTCCTGATATCTCAACAAGTTCTGCACTGATTCACATGGAACCTACATAGAAATACTCAGCTAATGCATGCCGAATTAGTGATAGAAAGAAATTCGCAAAAATGATGTATATTCAGTGATATTGGTTTAATGGGCCATTTTGTGGGTGAATGCAGTTTACAAGCATCGAGGTACGAGCTCACATTTTGTTGAAGCGTCTGCCTAGGGGAGACTATTCCAGACCATCTGGGTGAAATGCGAGGGGACAGGATGCTTCGGATTGTATTGTGCTGCCGATTAGGTTAAGTTATCGAACAGCTTCAGATGAGATAGAGTCGCGTACGAGCTTCGTTGGCCCACGACTGCGCGTAGACGCGGGTGCACCAGCCGCGAGATTCTCTGCGCAAGATAGATAGAATTCAGACTTGAGACTTGGGGCTATGTAAGAACACATACCACCGAACTGCCCGAGTGTACCACCAGAATGCTTGAAGACGCACTTGTCCGCCCACTTCTGCGCCGCCGCCGCGAGGTTGTTATTCCATTTGATAGCCACTGCACCGTGCTTCGCGCGGACCGTATTGTGAGCACTCAAATACGACTTCACGGCTTCGTTTGATGCGCGGCTGCCATTACCTGATGTGCGGAGAAGGGGAGTCTGCGCAGGCGAGGCTAGCACCCCTGAAACTTGAAGGAAGATCAAACAGAGTAAGGAAAGAAGGAGAGCTTGGATGCGCGCCATGGGTCGAGGCTACGAAGGAACGATCCCTTTCCTTTTATACGTTGGGTGGAATTAAGCCAGAGGGGAAATTATTAGCGGGATTCTGAGAGCACTTCTGAAACAAACGAGCCAGGGCCGACTTTGCCGAAGGTTTGGACACGGGTAACCCCTTCCAAAATGGTTGACCCATACACCCGTGTAGCGTAGGCCCGTCTAATTTTGATTTGATTGCCGTAGCGCGGAGGGTAGGTAGGTAGGTAGGTAGGTAGGATTACACGGCCGGTCCCGCTGAGGAACGCCGGGGCCAGGAGGTATCGAAATGTACATGCGCTAGTATACATTGAACCTGAAGGCTGAATGAGACAAGCGGCATGTTGGCTGCTGACACCACTTTCACTTTGCCCCTCCAGCACGCAGTTTCGTTAATCCATGTCCACGTCTTACCCACTCGACTGGAGATCCTTTGCTAAATTCTCCGAGCACACAACCCTACCCACAGCTCAGCTAGAGTACAAGGAAAGTCCACTTGTATTCCGGGATTCCTAAACTTTGCGGCAGACGGGCACCGGGAATCAGCTATGATATAGCAGCGGCGTCAAATTGCAGTGCCTCGTGTAGCCTGAGCTTGACGCCCACTGAATTGACGGATGCTTGGGCTTACTGGATGGCCGCTGAAGGCAGACTTCTGCCGCCGGTTTCAGCATTATTCTAGGACTCCGTCTTACATGATCCGGTTCCTTTCATTCTCCGAGTATATCGCGAACATCATCATCTCCGGCTGAAGAACAGCACCGGGGTTGATGTGCTTCCGAAAGTTCGGAAGAAATTGACAACCGACTGCAGTGTGCAGGAACTCACCTCGAAGGTTCGGACAATGGACCGCCGAGACGGTACGGGAGATGGTATGAAAGCCGGCGGACGGAAGGAACCTCTTGCGATACGACATAACGACGAAACCTCGATTCGCTCAAGATGGGAGCAAGCACCCAGTGTGCGCTTGACGTGTAGAACGCAAGGGTAACGGCAAAATTAATGCCTGCGTGCGTTTGGGTGAAAGGAACGGAGTGCTCAGCTGACAGCAAACAGGAGTATGAAATAACCATACCCCTTGCTCCACTCACATCCATTCGTTTTTACCGTCTCTATGTTCCTTTATCTTCCCCCATATACCTTAGTACAGTCTTTTTAATAGTTAAAAACATGCGGTCTACATTACCTCTCCATTACCTCTAAAGCTCAGTACGGGTCTGGGCCCTGAGGGTACAACACACCTGCCGAATTGCTTGTTAGACAAGAACTCCTGAGAATCTCATTGTTCTAGACCTTAGGATTCTGGCCATATTGTGGCTCGAGAATAGTAAATATGTACTTACATTTGATGCCGTCAATACTGCTAGATCAGTATAAACGGCATGTTGATGCCCGATGTCGAAAGTCAAATTCAACCTCGGCCTTCGGGCCTACCGGAATCCGGTTGCAAGCCGGCGTACTCGTTAAGTGAAGTAAAAAAAATGTATTTCATAGATTCCATTGCAGAATAAATGAGTCTCTTGTCTCGCACTCTCCATTTCATCATGGGCAGGACCCAATCCTTCTCTCGTGTCCGTGATCTGAACGACTATCTTCAGATTTCACGTCCAGTCCACGAGGGAGGCTGGAACGAGCCTACCCAATCCTCTAGTTCCAGGTTTGAACCCGGTCGGCCATCTCGGCGATCGTTCGCGGACTTTGTCCGAGGTCCTAAAGACTTCTCGGTCAATTGAATGATTTCCTAACGTTCTACTCTTAAGATCTTGATTCTGCTCGTGACTCGCACCAGGCCTATTGCTCCACAGAATAGTGACTGAACGCCGAGTAATGAGATGAAATCACAACCTGATATTTCTCCTCAACTCCAGTAGTTTACAAACTCACAAAAAATACACGGTCTCGGTACTAGATTTTACAATTCAGAGAAACCCTAGTTTTTCGTGTGTGGGGGTTTCGACGTCGACACGGCTCACTCAGTCATGTTGTTCTTGACGATCGAGAGTCCAGAGATACCAGCTAAAGGCGTTGGAAATTAGTATACTCATTACCAGTGGCAAGAAGATGACTTACTTTGGGCACCACCGGCCGTTTCAAAGCCAGCCAAGGCCATCGGGTTCGAAACGGAGAAGAGAGTACCGGAGGCGAGACCGTTACCGCCACCAAATGGCTAGGCAGTTGAAGTAAAGAATGAATATCAAGAAAGCACTTCACGAAAATAAATCAGACGTACCCCAACGACCCTGATAGCCCCGGTACTAGTATCCATAATCACGAACTGCACCTGGATGCAGAGACTCTGGTTGTAGTAAGGATAGCTCCCGGCGAAACCGCAGATCTGAGAGACGATCTCGTTGGCTGGGTTGTGATAATTATTGTCAACGGACTGATGATTAAACGGATAGCCCACCGCTAAGAACGATGCTCTTGTAGTTGGGGGACGTCTTGGTAAGAGGGGTGCCACGGGGGATTACCTTGACACTTCCGTCGCTCAGACGGTAAGTGGTTGTGATACCGTCAACCACCCAGCCGGCCATGAGCTCAATCTGCTTCATGGGGTACATTGGGTCAATCACAAGACCGGGATCGGTGTTCGGGAAGTTCGTCGCTGCGAGTCAGGTCAACGCAAGGCACAGTGACACCGCGAATAAACGACAGACCAGCTTGATTATCGTTGAACACGGTGCCCTGGGCCCCACCGAAGTTAGAGGTCTGGACGACGACGGGCTTGCTTTGGTACATGCTGAGGATCGAATGGGGTGATACTGTTGACCGACAGAGATGAGCTTCTTAATATATGTGGGGTATGCGAACCTCGACCATTTTGAGCAGTCCAGTTTTCCGAGAGGGGGCGCATAAATCCTCCTCAGCACCGGAGACATGTGAAATGAAGCGGCGGCGGCGCCACACGCATTCTAATAGGTCATTTTATTACAGCTTACCCGACGGTGAGACAATGGCGATGGCGAAAACAGTTATATGGAGGCCATGTGCGGACATTGCATGAGGAAAGGAGGCACGTTTTTGGTCACCACCACGAATAAAGAGACAGAGCGGGTTTCGAGAATCCGAGCATTTCGGATGGCTTGGAGAAAGTCTATGTTACTCCACACAGTCATCCCCTGACAAGCATATGAAGTATAAGTGAAGGTCGGTGCTAGAACGGAAGCGATCGTGCAATGTTCCTGTTCCATGTTCCATACCATAGAGGAGATTTTTGTCTCCACCAAATCCCTAAGGATAAAAGTCGTTCTGAACCTCTTTGCCCGGACGCAAGAATGTACCATTTGTCCCGTACCGGAGACTTGAGTTCGGTTCTTCAGCGGCCCTTGAGAAGCGCAGGTGAGAAAAACTTATTTCGGTCTAGTACACTGCTGCATCGGTTGCACTTGTAACATACTACATGTCTGCCCGCACCTGTCATGGAAGAGCGAAGACCGCATGTATATAAGCCGTGAATTCTATATCCCACTGTCCCGGAGAAAGCAACAAGCAAAAATGCTGAGTGTTTGCTGACGCAGTTGGCCATCCGGAAATTGTTTGCGGCACCAAGTGTTTTTCAGCATACATAGACCAATTCCCACAATGACGTTCACCCCACGATCCTTGAGACAAGAAAAGTGGGGTTTGGAGATAAAGTAGAACGACGCACATGCTCTGCGGCTCTTGAGGTGCCGTATTTAGAGGTCATCTGCTTTGGTCTTGCAATTGAAAATGGGGCGCATGGAGCTGCCCAGCCAACTGCCAGCCGTTCTTCGAAGTTCGAACTTCGAGAATCGAGCGCCGCAGCGATACCATCGGCTAAAAACTTGGCACAAAGCCTCGAGGCGCTTCATCACTGCTGCTCAGAAACTTGAAGCCCCACTTTCGACCAAAGTTAGCCTCCAGGGACAAATCACACCGAAAATTGCCAAAATTAAGCAGGACCGATTGGCAACTCGAACTCCAACGTACCGAATTACGAGCCAGCCCGCCTGAAATTGAAACGGAATTTTGTAGTGTCAGTATTAGTAGAGGCGGGATTGAAACCATCCCTTTCAGCATGAATTTCAGGCGGGCCGACAGGGGAAATGGATTTTCTAGTTGTGCCTTTTGTTCACTGTGGGAAGAAATGACAATCAGTCTCAATCAGAACAAGATGTGCCTCCGCTTCGCTCCGGATATGCACTCAAGCGACAAAAGAATTGCAAAAGATATATACGGGAATAAATAAAGGCACTGGCAGCCATACTGAGTCAAAGTCAAGATTGGGATCCAAACAGAGAAAGAGATTATGGTGAATCAACAAAAATGAAAGTCTACTTCTTCATAAAATTACGCGTGTCTGTCCGAAGCCTCTTCAATCTCCGCCAACTACTTCTTTCCGCCGAGCTTTCCCCTTTAGTCCACTTCTGGCTTCGATCTCATGTCGGGCCCACGGTGCAGCTGCGGCTGGGCAGCGCCAACACGACGTTCAAACCAACTTCGGTTCTTCTGCTCACCAACTCAAGTGAAGTGCACCGTCAACCTTTTTTACGCCGTTGGTAAGAAAAATGGACCCTTCATCCGAAGTTTCAACATCAAGAATTGAATTCGGAACGCATCCCCTTGTGATTTTAGAATAACCTGAGAAGCACTGTTGAACAATGTGTTGGTGATGCAGGACCAATTCTGGTTCGATCCGCAGCCCGCAGTTGAAGCTTCCAAGATTTGCCAGGTGTGATCTGCTAGACCTTCGAGCCGTCCGCGGTAGCAATACCATAGCCTTTGGTTTCAACCTTCCAGCCACCTCGGCTTGTCCATGCGAACAACGGCCACAGCGACTCCACCGAGAGAATTCCATTCAGCGAGAATATCGTTAACGAATGTATCGATTTTGGGGAACACAAATTGTGGAGGCAACTGTTGCCGACGCCGGAATACCAAAACAAAAGAGGCTGCTGACCGAAAGGAAATGCATATTAGAATGAAGGGTCCTGCGAGATTTGCCCAGGATTTATAGTTTCTGCAGCGAACTGCTGTTCGAGCATTCAGTGCATTCAATTCTCCGGCACGTACATACCAGTACTTGTATCCGCAATTGGAGTTTCCATGATGCGACACCTTCCGGAGTCGGGTAAGTGTTCTAACTTGACGTTCGCTCCGCTGGAATGAAGCTGTACGTTACGCGAGCGTCACGTACTGGAATCCGCAGTGGGTGCCGCAGTGGTGTATTTAAATTGCCGGAATTTCGTTTCTGCCGTTGATGCGATAACTTCCGGACTCGAGCCCTCGAAACCCTCGAGTATTTTCTGCTCTACTGAATGTGGTGACAATGTGGCGAGGTCAAAAAAATCGGTCAATTGATGGCAACATCTCGGTGCCACCTCTCTCCGCTCGTCGTCCACAAATGAGAATAAGCTGCGCTGACGTTGGAATGAGGCTGTTGGTTTGTGACTTAGAACACCCTGCGATGCTTAAATACCCGAGTCTCCCACCGAGGATGGTCAAACCCAAGTCAAACCAATTCAGTACCCCTCGAAGCATAACTTGAACACTAGTGCCCGCGATGATCTTCCACACAATCGTTGTGTCTCTTATTTTAACCGCCACTCTTGTGCGGTCCACCCAAACTCCTCGGGGCAACTCGGGGAGTGGCGGAGTCATCGACGAAAAACTTTCGTCCCTCATCCAAGGCCTGATGCAGGCAAACAATATAACCGGCATGTCACTAGGAATAGTCTCGCCCAATGGCGACGTGGAATTTGGTGCGTGGGGCAATAAAACAGAGAGTGGAGAGAGTATAGCCCCCGACGTAGGTTTCATTTTCAAATCCTCTCTAGAGTCTTCGTAAACTAACGTATTACAGACCATCTTCGGCATAGGCTCTTTATCAAAGGGGTTTCTATCTGCATCACTGGGTATCCTCATGCAGGATTTTGCTGACGGGACGAACACCACTGCGCTTCCATCTGGCGTGACGAAATTTGATTGGGACACAAAAGTGTCCGACCTTCTTCCTGGAGAGTGGAGGACGGAGGACGAGTTTTCAACCTACAAGGCCGATCTCAGAGATTTACTCTCCCATGTGACAGGTCTCCCTTCGTTAGTTTTCCTTGAAATTTCTTCTCGTCTCCGTCTCTGACTCCGTTCTCATCGAGGCATGACATGTCTTACTCTTCTGAAGATTCTCCGCGAGACCTAGTTCTGCGAATGAAACATCTTCGCGCCGCGTATGAGTTCCGCCAGCTTTTTGAGTATAATAACCAGGTCGGTCCAAGCTTAGCTTGAATATCAATGAGCCATCTGACGCTAACTATAGATGTTCGTAACTGGTTCCTACGTCGTGGCGAAAACTTTCGGGGATGGCGTACAGCGACTTTGTTGAGAAACGCATAATGCTCCCTCTCAATATGTCATCCTCGACAATGCACCCGGATCGAGTGTCTAAAAGCGACAGATTCTCTCAAACCTGGATACCTTCGGGCAGACGCATTCCGTTTTTCGCAACAGAACAAACCGTGGACCTCATTGCCGGTGCAGGAGGCGTTATCTCCACTGCCGAGGATTTGGTGCGATTCCAAAGTAGCGGTGCTATTGGATTTCTTACTTACTGTCGATCTACAGTTGCTGTGGGCCACACTGATTTTGAATGGCGGGGTGGATTCCGTGACAAACACTACAATTATCCCCAAGGCGACCTTCGATCTCGCGACCACTGGCCAATCCATTCTCACTCATCAAGGCGATGGCCTATTATCGGCAATAGAGTATGGACTTGGATGGGCACGCACCGCATATCGTGGTCACGAGGTGCGGGCGTATTTCTTTTCCGTTTATCAAGCACGTTCCTCACGCTTTGTTCAAGCTCGTCTTGCACAACGGTGGTGCTCCAGGGATATCCTCGATGTGCACCGTCTATCCGCAAGACGGTTTTGCTGTCGTTGTTCTCGCCAATACCGCGGGCACTGGCACCCAAAACGTTGCTCTTGCGGTGGCAGACCGCATCCTTGGTCTTCCCAGTCCCAGCTCGGCAGTTGTCCCCGCGCCTGCAAACGTAGCGAGCCCTGCGCCAAAGGCCTCTGCGCCCGCAGTTCCCCCGAATGTCCTTTCCGGGCTTGCCGGCACGTACTCGAATGTCGGCTATGGCAACTTTACCCTCTGCAGCGCCGCGCAGACAACTTCTCCCACCAGCCTCCAATGTGCCGCCGTGGTCCAGGACTTCGCAAAGGTCTACACAGCTGCCGGCAAGCCCAGAAATTCCGCCGAACTCTACAGTGCCTGGTCACGCTTCTGGGGCACCCATCTCCGGCTGACCCCCGCCTCTGGGAACGACTATGTCGCCCAACTGACGACACTCTATGTTGATGGCTACGGTGAAGACCACACTCCGTTTGAGGATGCCGTGGATGACTTCCAGTTCAAAATTACGTTCATGGAGGAAAAGGGAAAGGTTGTGGGACTCGGTTTTTTCGTCGCGGAGAACGAGTCCTGGAGGGTCAAGAAGGGTGGTAGCGTCCGGGACACGGCAGATGCGTGGTTTGACAAGCTCTAAAGCCTAGATACTTATCAAGTTAGTTCGTAATACGATACTCGTTTGTACTTCCCTTGATGTTCTGCACCGGGGCACTCGTGGTCGAGTTGAGTCACCCACCTCAAGGAAAAACAAAAGTTTGCTTCGCAGGCTAAACGGAAGAGAAAGTTGTTCGAGTTTGCTATTCGGGTCCGGTGTTCGGGTTACAAGCGCGGCGCGCGACTGCGGATGAGTGAGGAGCTGGGTTGGCGCTGGGTTGGAGCGCATTGGAGCGAGGTAGAGAGAAATGGACCGTAAAATGTACAAAACAGGTAGCGTGAGGCGGTTACTAGCCTCATGACGTTATAACACACAGACGTGATCCCTGGATTTCTAGTGCTTGCTGTTCTCTTGATTGCAAACAGAATTTTGCGCTAACAAAAGTACACCTCAAAATCAGAGTGGCAACATCAATTCTTTTGGTTCAAGCACACTCAATGTTAAGCCAATCGCAGCCCTGATGCAGGCCACCCAAGGCCCTTGCAATTTGACCTCTCATTAATAGGTGGATCAAACGTGCGAGGTGTCAAAGTGTTGAATCTATGGTTGATTCAAAATTCAACTTTGGTCTAGTCTCCATAGTCAGACCATAAACATGTGTTCTCTCTTTGACAGACGGAGGTTCAATACAACGAGGTATGAGTTCAGATCATATTGAAGTGTCTGTCTGCGAGAGACTAAGGCGGAGGTGGGAGAGAACTGTTTATGGTCTGATTTTGTTCGCGCATCTGATACCGTAGGTCAGTGTTCCCAAACGGGAAGTCCAAATTGAGCAACTCCTTCTGTATTGGGACGGATTTTCCGAGTGC
The DNA here is from genome assembly GCA_029378375.1 of Mycena olivaceomarginata. Taxonomy (NCBI): domain Eukaryota; kingdom Fungi; phylum Basidiomycota; class Agaricomycetes; order Agaricales; family Mycenaceae; genus Mycena; species Mycena olivaceomarginata. The sequence goes on along the minus strand of JARKIC010000115.1, from coordinate 161,513 downwards.
CACGTGCAGGAGCTTCATTTTTTGGGGCTTGCTGCAGCGTTCTTCCAGGTTCAGGAAAATTCATCAGTCTGAGTTGGTGTCTTACAATGGCCCAGAAGACTTGAGAATGCTTCATCGGATTCAAAACACATCGAAATTTCGTGTTGTGCGGTTGCATACGGTATCAACCCCGCAAACAAATACAGACTAACTTTGGTCTCTTCAAGCGGAGTTCTTGTGCAGTCTCGATTTTAAAATGGTGGTGAGTAATGCGTGGATAAGCTGGATCAACGAAACAGTGGAAGGAACACAAAGTAAATACTTCTTGTACAGCCTCATCGGTAGTGAATGATCAATTGCGTGGGTCAACTGGAAGAAACCCGAAAGGTTCATGGCCACGGGGCAGGCGGTAGAAGATCAATTTCAACATAGCAAATACAACAGACGAAATGCTGTGCAAGGAGGCCAGAAAATACACAACATCAATTATGCGCGAAGAATACTGAACTGTGTTCATCAGGAAGGGTATGGGTAGAAGAAAATGTTGGAATGGACGGAAAGGCCAGGATACAGCAATACTGTTCCTTCCTTTGTTGGGTGATCCACACCTCCTGGAGCTTGCATTGGGATTTCAACACGAACGATTTGAGCGACTGAATTAGGTCTGCTTCAAGGAATAACTCCCCCACTTCAAGCTTGCGGAGAGCGGGGGTAACGAAGGAGTGGAAAAATCCACATACCATCCCACCAGCCAGTATCTCCACGATCAACGATTGCAAACATGGAAGCACAACATCGAGATGATCCTCGAGTGCAACGTGGTCCTTCTTGAAGTACACGGTGCACTCAATGAGCTTCGTAGTTTGCTCTAGGATTATAACACAATGCTCTGACTCTATCCCACTCAGGGTGAGGCGAGTCAATTGATCCCACAGCAAAGTCACGATGGAAGCGGCGAAGACGCGGAGGACAACTGTGCGGAGCAGGGAAGCGTCACGGAACGCAACAACACGGCTATTGGATCGGTCTATGACCGACAGATCTAGCCAGTGAAGCAGAGGCATCGGCTCGGCGATTTTGGCGAGGGAGGATAGATGAATGCAAAGTCCCAATTGCTGGAAGCGCGCCCGGTGAACAAGCATGGCAGTTGCAATCGTTTCCGGCATGATACAAGAGCCGCGGTTGTCGATCGCGATGGACAGAGGGCAAGCACCGGATCTGCTTAACCACGCCTTCAGCCAGCGATCCTCTCGGCTGAATGAAATGTTGGCGTCGCTCAAACCGATGGCCCTCCAGAGTGCAGGTGTGGCGAGCACTATTTCTCGTCATTTGCGACAAATATGTGTCAGATGAGTGGGTGATGAAATCCCATTCGGTGTTGAATTGATTGGGTCCGGTGGCAGGAATTGGAAAGAGATTTCGGATACAATTTCGTTCGGCAGTGTCAGGATCAGGTACTTGTAGGAACTGAGCCGTTCCTCTATGACGTTCTAAGTGCACATTTAATGTTTCTCCACATAGATACAACTTTTTCCGCACTTATATTGACGAAATTTGAACTTTCCCCACTTATATGCCGACTTTTGAGATTGAAGAGAAGTGAGGGATTTTGGGTCCTCATTCCCCACTTTCATTGAAGGAATCAAGAGTTTCTCCACTTTTCTTTTCGGTAGTTCAAAGTTCCCCACACATATTGATTGGCGGTCACTTCCCCCACTTTTACGGGCTCAAATTTTTTTATTGGTTAAAGGGGAGCCCACAAGCACCTAAATTAAGGATCTACACATGGCTAAGGTCGAACTGTACTAGATACGACGGAAACACGACGAGGATAAAAATGATGTAACTCTGTGTTCCCCAAAAGGAAACTCCGGTGTACGTTTCTCGAGGCCGCATTTCGAAGTTCGCAGTGGAGAGACAGGCACCACCCGCTGTACGACGAAGAAAAGTGGCCCTCAAATGTAGTCCAATACTTCTGGCTGCGGTATACCTTACCATCTCCAGTCCGCTACATATTTTACTGTTAATTTTCACATTCATTATCTTCCCGCTCGTCAATCATCCTTGCTACTCTGCCGCCTCAGTGACTCTCCTGAGTTCTTCTCCACTTGACCTTATCACTGCTACTGTCATGGCGGCGGCTTCAAGCACCGTACCTTCTACTCACGAAGCCGGAGTTTCCTTTTGGGGAACACAAAGTTTACATCATTTTTCTTTCTTGTTGTGTTTCCGTCGTATCTAGTACAGTTCCCACCCTGGCCATGTGTAGATCCTTAATTTAGGCGCTTTTGGGCTCCCTCTTGGCCAATAAAAAATAAATTGAGCCGACATGAAAGTGGGGAAATTTTGAGCCCGTAAAAGTGGGGAAGTTACCGCCAATCAATATATGTGGGGAACTTTGAACTACCGAAAAGAAAAGTGGAGAAACCCTTGATTCCTTAAATGAAAGTGGGGAATGAGGACCCGAAATCCCCCACTCCTATTCAATCTCAAAAGTCGGCGTATAAGTGGGGAAGGGAAAAAGTTGTATATGTGGGGAAACATTAAATGTGCACTTAGAACGTCATATTCCTCCACAAGATTTTACTCCGCTCGCAATGCGGACATGAAGGATTGGAGGTTCAAGATGTGAGCTTCAATATCTATGAGCCGTGGCGAGGCGTGTTCGATAACCCGCATACTGTTCCATTTCGACCAAGTGTTCATCAATTTGGAAATTTTTACTCGCTGAGATGGCTGATAAATTTTCTTTTGAATTATGGCGAATTTTAATTACCTCGGAAAATTTGGGCATTACGCATTACTTGAATACTTGGTCGAAATGGAACAGTATCGCTTAAGGCTCCAACCGTTTCCGTTTATAAACGTTTATACACGGTTTTAACCGTTTTCGTTTCCATTTAGTTTGCGCAGGGGTCCAAATGGTTTACAAACCATTTTTACACGGTTTAAACGGTTGTGGAAACTCGATCCGCTGACAGTGGAATTACTGGTGGAAATCTGAGAACTTCTTGCAACTAGAAGTGTCTCTTGACCCTTTCTTGCTCCTCTAAAACCGTAAATGATCAGGTCCTGGTCATGAAACGCTCAACTGGCGGGATCCATCCAAATACGGCAATTGTTGATGTGATTGATGGCTCGGCATTGATGCGCAGTGCAGCTTGCGCTCTTCGCAGTCTGAACTCAACAATCACCTCAACTCCTCTGCTGAATGCTTTTTGCTTTCAATGAGCATACCGTCACTTAACATGTCAGGTTACCACCCGTGATGAATCCAAGTTGAATTTCTTGATTCAACGCACATCAAGACTCTGGTTGCAGTGTGCACCCTGCATGCAGTGTCAATTAATATTGTAGTGCTCTACTGCCGGAATGTGCTCTGTTTTGGCGAAGGTTCTTTGCAATTCCCACAATGATAAGAGGCAATACTTGAAAGAATAAAGACCAGACAGTTCGATACATCCACTGGTTTCGGAAAATCCGTGAAAAATACCGTTTATAAACTGTTTTTAAACAGTTTATAAACGTTTTCTAACCGTTTTCCGTTTAGTTTACGGGGATCCGTAAACGAAAACTAAATGGTTGGAGCCTTAGTATCGCTGAGCACGGTCGGCATTGGGCTGGTCCTACTACTGAACACATTGATCTCGCAAAACTGAAAGCACGTACGAGGGAGTTGTCTGACTAGCGTGTGGATCGACGGTGAGAGGTGGTGGCAGAGAAAGAAAGGCGCACCGCATGCCACTCAGTGGCACTGATCGGTGACCGCGTCCGTATAAGGCAAATTACCATTCGGGGAAGCTCAAAACCGACTCCATGCCGAAATGCCGAAGACATTGGCCACTTCACCGAAATGATACTGTACCATTTCGTTCAATTAGTATGGTCACAGGTCACAAGCCTCAAATCATACGAAAATTTCCGTAGGTCACAGTGTTACAAAAAGGTCATACGAAAGGTTCCCACCAGTTTGATCCGAAAAATCAGCTCCGGGCGGCCATGCGGGGCAATTTTATACGAAAAATTTTGTACGTCACACGGGTCCCAGACGCACATACGAAAGGATCAATTCGTATTCGGTGTCACACGCGAAAGTGCCCTACGAATTGAACGAAATGGGACAGTAGCTGAGCTAAACCCTTGGAATCTCTGATTTTGCCCGTTGTCCCGTTTATTGATTCAAATCTCTTCGGAGGATTCAGGAACTTGTATCTGAGATCAAACAAGATTATAGTTGCTGAACAAAAGTCCAGGCCGGACTTTGATACAGTTAAACAAATGGGCAAGGAAGATCCATAGGCCCCAGGATGGATTGCATGCGGGTCAAATAAGAGCAATGGTGTACGCCCGACAGACTGGCAGAGTATACAAATCTAGGCGAAGAACAGATGAATCATACTATCCATTGCAAGACATGGATGACTGTTCAGTGTTCAAAAATGAGCGCCAGAGGACCAAGAAACCTGGAATAACACGTACGCAATGCAGATGCAGATGCAATCAGTTTGAACCAGCGTTGGAGTTTCCCTGGCCATCCGAGGAGCCAGACTTGTCCTCATCCTCGGAGTATTCTTCGTCACTTATTGGGTTGAAGATTGAGCCTTCGAAGGAGAGTTCGGGGATCTCCGAGGCGAAAGCGAGGTGATACAAATCCTCAGGGAACGTCCTGTAGTCGGTGATCTGCAGTTTGAGCAACTTGCAACGGGATTTCGATATGAATGAGGTAAGGTAGTCAATTGGATTGGATCCGAGGCATCGCTCTGGTACTTCGAGAGTACAAAGGCCAGGGACGATGAAGGTGTCTAGAAACTCGAGGCCGCCACCAATGCTTGTGAAGGTCAATTTTTCTAAGAATGGAAACGTGATATCCGACCAGTGGCGCTTCATTAGGTTATGGTTAGCCCAGAAGTAGAGAGTGCAGTGGACGAGATTCGATGTTTGCTGCTAAATTGGAATACAATCGCTTGGCTCCACGATATACCTCAAAGTCAACGAAGTCAGTCGCGACCACGGCAAAGTGGCACGAAGAGCGACGCGAGCGTCAAGGACGACTGTGCGGAGCCGAGGCACATCATGGAAGACCAGGGCGCCGACGTCTTCAGAATTCACGAGGGCAAAATCCAGATGAGTGAGCAGGGGCATCGGGCCATCAATAGTCGGGAGAGTGGATAGCGGAACGAGAAGTTTCAAGTATCCCCAGCGTGCACGGTGAGGGAGGAGGGCTGAAACCATGGTAGAGACGAAGTCCGGGAAGACATAGCCATTGATCGTGATGGAAAGAGGGTATGAACAGGGAAGCCTGCTCAGCCAGATGTCGGCTATACGGCGCTCCCGTTCGAATGATTCGCCATCCTTCCTGGGAAAGAACTGAATGGCCCCCCAGAGCTCAGGGGTTTCCAGCGCTATCTGTCGCCATCTGCGACAGATATTCGTCAGACAAGTTGGCGACTGGTCCCCGGTAAATGGTGGGGGGTAGGGTGGCAGAAAATGTACGAAGACTGCAGAGACAATCTCAGTCGGCAGGGTCAAGACGGGGGTACTTGTACCCATCAAGCCTCGCCTGCACTACCCGGTTCTCTCGGTACAATTGGTTGAGAGACGCGCAAGATCGTGTATTTGAGTGTCGAGGCGGGGCTCGGAATGCGCTTCGTCGTGCCCAAGCATGGTTGAAGACTGGCATAAGAGGAACAGCGGGGTCAATGGTTAGTACAGGATGCCATTGAAGCGTGGTACGCACCTTCGCGGGCCGCGGTGCTGAGAATGGGTACCTGACGCGCGATTCCTCTTCTTGCAATGCGGACAAAGAGCGTTTAATATCCAGAATCCTGGTCTCCATATCGGAGAGGCAAGTTCGATCTGCCTCCATATAACTGAGCATGGTGGTGCGATAGCGACCGAGCCCCAGGGCCCTCTGGGTGGTTTGCGACTCGGGAGTCTGGGGATTTTGGCGGAGATAACTGTAGGTCTGCGGCAAATATCTTGAGGCTTCGAACGCAATTGTAGGCCGCCAGACGTTCAACGATAGTGGCAAGAGCAGAAAGGGATTGATCGCACGTGCGCCATTGATTGCATCTTATCGCGACCCAATCTGGCAATGCAGGACGCCGCCTCGACGCCGGACGTTATCTTGCTTTGCTTCTGACCATGTCGGACGGTACTTCATTCCTCAGCCGCGCACGGTACGGAAAGGACAAAGTACGGGTCCTCCCGCCCGCGTCCAGGTTCATGGGTTTCGATTTCTCCCCTGGGCCTCTAGTCTCTTATAAGCAGACGCTATAACTGTAACCTCGTACCTCGGTTGTTATACTGGGCCTCATAGTTTACGACCACCGCCGCTAACCAGACTCGCAGGCAACGCTCTACCGCATGGCGCGCCTCATCATCGCGCAGAACGCCCACGTCCAGACGGTCTCGTACGCGCTGCCGAACAAACACTACATCCCCGTCGACATGGGGTACCTGGGTGTGGAGAACCTCGTGCTGTGCGTGCTGCCATGGCGTCTTGGTATTATTGCTTCACTGACCTTGGTTCGATTTTATCTGTACGGCACAGAGCGCAAGCGGATGTCTTCATGTCCATCGCGGCTCCCAGGCGTGCATCCCTTCCCGTTACGCCGGCAACGACTGACGCCTTTCATCAACGCGACCGTCTCGCGCAAGTGAGAGGCGTAAACCCGAATTGTATACTTCTGTACAAGCCATTTGTATATTCCCCAATGAAATAGACAACGTCTTGGATCAGTGAGGACGATCTCTATTTTACAAGACGTCGATTCGCGCGCAACTTTACACTTTCAATTCATGCGCGAATATCAGATATAACCTTACCGGCATCAGTCAAATATCTCTGCCCGCAGAAATTATTGTTCAACTTCCGGGATTTATTCTCCTCTCTGCACTGTGAAATAGCCGGCCGTTCCTGCACCTCAGAAGCAACAGATCCTCAAGAGTGATCGCATGAGGTAAATTTACATAAATCTCTTCTCTCTTCTCCACCACCACCATTGACCATGTTCAGAGCCGGAGACCCATGGAACCCGTACGACCCAGGTAGATGGCCCCACCTTCATCGTATTCAGTCATACTAACCACTACCCGGTGCCCCAGCCTCCCTCGCCCTCCCGCAGACGCTCGACGAGACGATGCGCCGCATGCAAGCCCAAACCCCGCTGGTCATGGAACTCCTCAACGACCCCGAGAAGATGCGCGTGTTCCGGGAGTGGGAGCGCGAGAGCGCCGAGGAGCGCGCGCTGACGGGCGAGACGCAGGAGGAGCAGATGATGCGCGAGAAGCGCGAGTGGGCGGAACGCGATGCGAAGAGCGCAAAGCTTAAGGAGGAGGGCAACGCCGCCTTTAGGGCGGGAGAATTCAAGGAGGCGTATCAGCTCTACACGGCGTGTATCTGCCTCTCGGACCACGAACCGGCGTATTCGCTCAACAGGGCCGCCGTCGCGCTGAGTGAGTGGCAGTTGCCAAGTTGGCTTTCCTACAATTCGTCTTCATGCTGACCACGAGCGCAGAGCTAAAACTGTACGAGCGGGCGATCGAGGACGCGTCTGCGGCGATGGAGAAGGGAGACTTCCAGCTCGGCAAGGCGTACTTTCGTCGCGGACAAGCACGGTGCTTTCTCGGAGAATGGAGCAAGGCGGCGCAGGACTACGAAATGGCACTGAAACATCAACCTAGTGAGCCCAACGTCCTGCGTGGAATGGAGGAATTGAAGAGGCTGCGCGGTTTGTCGGCCGAGGAGCAAGCTACGTGGGTTTCTGAGCAGGGGAAGAAGACGCTGGACGAGGTGCTTGATCCCGTGGAAGGACAGCGTCGTCTCGACGAGCTATTGGGCCAAGTTCCGGAATCCCAAGAGTCGGGCACGGTCAAAGTGTAGATAAATTCTTGGTGGTTCTTAATTCTTGAAATCGATGCTTTGAAAGTTTTTTTTTTCATAAACGGGGCACGACGGTGAAAAACGCAAACCAAGTTGGATTGAGAACTCGCCCTCTTCAGAACGATTACGACCGGAAAGGCTGTGGAAGGCTGACCTTCCTAAAAGAGATGCGTGGACGAGCGTCACGTTGTGACTTTGGTGTGACCCTGTGTCTTCTCTACCTATGTCCAACTTATGTGGCCAACCCTCAGTCCATGCATTAGCTCTCAACGATGCACTATCCGTTCTGACTAACAGTATCCTCAGCATGGTCCTCGCAACTCACGGTCGCGTTTTTCGCGGGTTTCGTTCACGTCGCATCGGCGGCCATCTCCTCGGTCGTCACTGGAGTCCCCGTGGGCTTCGGGTCCGCCACTACTGACGGCGGAACGGTTACCGCAGTGCACCCGACGACCATTGCCGAGCTTAAGACGTACCTCACGTCCTCATCACCACTGGTCATCGTCAACTTCGCGGGCTCGAGGGAACTCAGTCCCTCACGGCGTGCAATGCGTACGACTGCACTCCCTCCAATGGCGGCCAGGCCCTGCTCAACACGCTGAACGGCTGCACCGAGGCCACGTACGCTGTCATCATCGACACAGCGGCCTACCAGTACATCGAGGTCGCCTCGGACAAGACCTTTGTCGGCACGAAGGGCGCCACCCTGAACGGGAAGGGCCTCCGTCTCGTGAACGTTAACAACGTGATTATTCAGAACATCAAGATCGAGAACCTGAACCCGCAGTACGTGTGGGGCGGCGACGCCATCTCTCTCTCCGGCACCAGCAACGTCTGGATCGACCATGTTACGACGTCGACGCTCGGCCGGCAGCACTACTCGTTCGGCCCCACCGCCAACGCGGGCATCACCATCCTTCATTTCGGGGGGCACGCCCAATAGCGCCACATGCGACGGCCACTCGTACTGGGGCCTGGAGCTGGTGGGCGGCGACTTCCCGCAATTGGGTCTACTCCACCTCCGGCCGCAGCCCCGCGCTGAGCGGCACCACGCTCTTCCACGCGGTCAACAACGTCTGGTCGCCCAACTCGGGCCACCTCATCGAGGGCACGCAGAACGGCATGGGCCTGTACGAGGGCAACTACTCCCTCGACACGCCGACCATCGTCACGTCTGGCTCCGTCGTCGCACTCCACAGCTCCGAGGCTGCCGACCTGACGCAGTGTCAGGCGTCGCTGGGCCGCAGCTGCGTCGCCAACTTGCTCGGTACCGGCGCGGCCAGCAGTGTCAACTACGACACGACGAGCTTCCTGACCAAGTTTGCGGGCCATAATATCCAGCCCGTGTCCAACGTTGACTCGGTAGCTACCTCGGTCATTAATGGAGCTGGTAACACCCTGTAGAGTGGCTCATGGTGCGTCGGTTGCTCCTCGTCATTAATAAAGCTGATAACACCCCGTAGAGCGATGCACGGAGGACAAGCTGGGGGTTTGTATATACGGAGAAGTTTGCAATACTTCGCCGGTACCTGCGGCAGCTGTACAATCTCCGGGGATCCGGGTCGAATTTTATATGGAAACTGAATACCACCAATATGTGGGTGTGAAAATTCATGAATGAGTCGAAGGCCTTGTCGGAGCTCTATCTGCTTGACGTTTTGAATGCCGAACACACAAGACAGGAAAGTTGCGCAAAGAGGATGACTGAGAGGTGACCATCAGCGCACGACGCTATCGTTTTGGGTTCAGGTAGAAAGTGAGGAAGCACGACGCGGCGTAGCCAAGCAGAAGGCCCAGATATCCCCCGTCTGCCTTGCTTCGTTGACGGTTTCATTTTGTAGGGAGACACCGGCGATGACTGCGCTTCTCCATGCAGCAGCGCCCCCACCACGGGGCCCGCCGTCCACTTCAGCGTCGAGTCGTTCGTCAGCTCGCTCGTGTCCCTCGTCAGCGCCTGTGCGAGGGACCACAGCGCGCCCCCGTTTGCCCTTCTCTGTGCCTGTCTTCTCGCGCGCGATCCTCGAGGACACTCTTGGGCCAGTGAGGATGTGCGTAACTCTGCGTAAGCTCTAGTGTACATGAAACTTTTAGGAATACAAGATAGTGGTACAAGGTCGACCAGCGACACGGTGTTACCGATAGATAGCCTTCAGCTGCCGCTCGACATCGTCCGACGACTGCTTGATATCTAGTAAAGATGAGGTGAGCAGGGGCGATGCTTGAGAACGAGGAGCTTACATTTCTGGGGATCTGTGAGAAGAAGGCGGAGTCATAAGCATCTGCGCAGGAGGGTAAAATGCGGAGGACATACTCTTGCTAAACTCCTTCTCCTTATATTTATTCGTGAACCGCACCAGACTCGGCACCACTAGCTTCACCACATCCTCCCCAATCGCCTGCCTCGCCTCGGGGTCGTCCTCCAGCAGCCGCGCACCCTTATGCCGCTCCAGCACTTCCTCCAGCAGGTCATAGAACTTCGTGAACTTCTCCTTCACCGCCGCCTTTGCGCCGCTCTTTCCCCCGCCGCCCGCGTCGTCCGTGAGCGTCTGCAGCAGCGGCGAGAAGTTCGCGTCGAAGTACGCCGCCTTGGCGGTGCGGAAGTTGCTGTTCAACGCGTCCTGCGCGCCCTTCGAGAGGAAGTCGAGCAGGGCTTCGTGCGCGGGCTCTAGAACGGTGTTGTGCCGGAGGTACGACATGTTGTTGAGCAGGTACATCGACCCGTGCGCGGGGCGCCGCTGCGTGCGCGAGATGGTCGTCAGGCTACTGATGGCCGTTGCCACTACGTCGTCTGTGCGGATCGTCAGTACCAGTCCGAGAAAGATGAAGGGAGAGTGGGACGCACAGATGAAGTGCTCCAGGATGAGCTGCTCGTCGCCGTCGCCGAGCTTGCTGTTCTTACCGACCGTCACCCCCTCGCCCATCTTCCAGTTCCCATCCCCGAGCTGCAGCAGCGCCGCCGCTGCCGCACCGTGCACCTCCGGCAGGCGGTCCATGTACTTGACGGCGTTGATCACAAAGTCCGCCACGCCGACGCTCGTCTCGGTCCCAGGGACGCCCTTCGCGAGCGACGCCATCTTGATGTCCGCAAGGAACTCGGGGAAGGAGCGCAGGCAGACGCCGCGCAGCGTGCTGAGCCCGTCCTTCAGCTCGTTCGCCTTGGCGTTCTCGGACCCGCGGCGCGCGAGGAGGATGTCCCAGCGCGGCTGCAGGTCGAGGAGCGCCTCGTACGAGGCGAGCGCACAGAAGGCGTACTTGTGTAGTGAGCGCTTGATGAAGGCGATCAGGGATGTGAGCGTCGTGCTGAAGAGTGAGAGGATAGGGTTGATGAGCGTGTTGTAGGACGACGCGACGACGTTCGGGGTGCTCAGCGGGCTCAGGTCCTTGATGTATTTGTACTCCTCCTGCGTTAGAGTCAGCGGTGTATCTCACGAGGGAAGGAAAGCTTACATCGGCGACGCTCAGTAGCGACTCGACCCAGCGACCAAAGTCCTTACCGGCGACGATCGAATCGACAGTGTCAGCGCGGTCGATAACACGTTTGCCCTGCGCCTCCAGACACTTGCGGCTCCACGTGCCCCGCATATCGGCGTACCCCTTCTGCGCGGCCTTTAGCGTCGACAAGATCGCTGGCGCCGCAGGATGCGACGGATGTGACGCAGGCAGAGGCAAGGTCCGCATGAACGCCACCAGTGGCCGCAGCGTGCCCATAATAGCAGGTGGAAACGGTGCCGCAGATATCTCTGTGTTCGGGGGAGGTGTGGAGCCGGTCGATGCCTCAGCAACGAGCTTGGTGAAGAGCTGCGTTAGCTTCTTAGCGCCAGTCTCCACAAGCCGCGCAGTGTCGAGAGAGTCGCGGTCCGAAGACTTGAAGGCTATCGACGCATTCAGTCGCTCCAGGGCCTCTTGGTAGATGGGTAGCTGCCCCGGCTGGGGCCTGTCGAGTTACGAGGTCAATACGAGGCAGGGATACTCCCCAAATCAGCGAAGCTTACCCGCGTAAGATTAGTGCTTCCTCGGCCGCAATTCCTTCTTGATTGCTGGCTACTTCATCTATCTTCAGCAAGGCCTTCTCTATGTCTGGAATCTGGTCTGAGCTTCCCCGTGATACCAAACGGTGACAGGACATACTGTTCGCCCGTCGATTCAGGATCTGAGTCGAAGTATACAGCGGAAGAATCGATTTCTCAAGCTTGGCGAGTCTGGTGTCGAAACTGTTTAAAATTGCTGGGTACCTGAGCCCGAGAGATGTCTACTGTCGCATAGAAACATACTGGTCATTCGCTGGGAGATTTGTCGTGTTTTATTGAGATTTTGCTCCAGCTAGGTGGATTTAGATTAAGCCATACACGGAGGAAATATGGCATACCAGTTCAATCTCTGCCGTTTCGTCGTCCATGTTGCGCCAATGTTGGCGCAGGTGGATGTTAGGATCGACGGCGAATGTGGCGGTGCTGCATCACGTGGCCGGATTGTGGCTTGTCTCGAAACAGCTCGTCCTCCAAGAGTTTAGGGAAATCGACGACGGGTGGGTTGAAAAATCATTAAATCCGAGTCAATCACTGAGCTGTACCCCCCAGATTTTTTTAATAAACTTACAGCCTGTTATTTCTTTAAAATTCCAAAAAAATCTTGCCAACAACCAGCGCCGGCATAAGTGAGATCCTACAAAAGGCCCTGACAATAACTCAGTGTTTTCTGGTAGTCCCAATCCATTCGACCCTCATGCTTGAAGCCCTTCAAACAGATCGCTGTCGCCTCGCCGATATCGCGGCCCAAATTCTGGATCTTGAGCGCGCGCTTTCCGTTCTGCGAGCGGAGCAAGCTCTAGTGCAGGAGAGGCTCGATGCCTACAAGTACCCAGTCCTGACATTACCAAACGAGATCGCTTCCGAAATCTTCCTTCATTTTCTCTCCAGCTACCCGACTCCGCCACCGCTCACCGGTATCCACTCACCGACATTTCTGACCCAAATCTGTCGCAAATGGCGAGAAATAGCGCTGGCCACCCCTGCGCTCTGGAGAGCTATCAGGCTAACAGACAGTCGCATCTCGTACGAACAGCGGGGCCAGATATCCGAGGCCTGGATGACGAGATCTGGTACCAGCCCTCTCTCCTTCCGCGTCAGCAGTGACGGCATACCCTCGGATCGTGTTTTTGAAATGCTTTCACACCTCGGTCCCCACCGCGCGCGCTTAGAGCACCTGGATATTTGCATACCCCCGCGCTTCCTCTCCGTATTCAAGGGCCCGATGCCTCTGCTCCATGATCTAGAATTGTCGCTCATAGGCGGCTTTGTGGATGGCGCCCTCGCATTCCAAGAGGTACCTAGGATACGCACAGCTGTCCTCAATCATTTTGCCGCGTCGCACGTCACTTTGCCATGGGAGCAACTGACTTCCCTGACGCTGCATGCCGCCAGGCCACACCAATGCGTTTCCATCCTGCGGCAGACACCAAACCTCGTCCACTGTGGCATGTATCTCTGGGGTGACAGAGAATTGCAGGATTACCCGGAGCATGGTCCGGATATCACGCTTCCTTGTTTGGATTCGTTAGTCTTGACACTTGCGTACGGTAGAGCGGGTCCTGGGTTTTTCCGATGCATCTTTGTCCCTGCTCTCAGCAGCCTTGAAGTGGCAGAACAATTCATTTTACCGTCCCCCGTCCTTTCGCTGGAAACCTTCATTTCAAAATCTGAATGCAGACTGCAGAAACTGCGCATCGTGCAAGGAAGAGGAGAACATGCAATTTCCTATCCCCAGGCCTTTCCGTCTATTTCTGACATCTCTTTCACGTTCGAAGACGATGGAGATCCCGAGATCGAGGCCGAGTCCCATTCCTCGGACGAGAGCGACGCAAGCTCTGATTCGTAAGACCTTTATCAATCCTGTTCGTGTTCCACATCACGCTCTCCCGTTTACATCTCACCCCTCGGATAGGAACCGATGTTTGCCATTCTCCAAGGACGTGTTCGATGCCTCGTTCAAGGACGTGTTCGATGCCTCGTGTTACCCCCGTTACATGATGTATTTACTCTTTCTTGCACCGTTGATTTCTTTTGGGTTTTTAATTCTAATCATACCTTTGAAACCTCTTCCTCGACTCGCTCGTCCGTCTCATCGCCACCGACACGCCGCCAAGTATAACTTGCTCCATGTGCTATCCTGTTGATCCGGGAATGTGGTGAATTCGTTTGGGGTACATCTAGAGCTTCTTGGTTATCGCACTTTGTATCGTCCTCAAAGTAGTAGCTACTTCTTCCGAGTACGTTGGATGTCGAAACAACTCGGAATTGCTGGGTGATACCTAAACTTGAGAGCGGCTTACTGCGCCATCATGCATAAATACATTTATTATCATTCGCCGTGAAAATTGGCGTGTTTTGTTCAGATTTCGCTCCATTTGCATGAATTAAGAGAGAGGTACACGGACGAGGGCTTGCCACTCGGGAGCGGTTTGCTCCCGCGTAGAGATATATTGGTCAGTCGTTGGAAATTGGCGCCTTTTACATTTCGCCCCATCTATATAAATTGGGATAAGGTATGTTTAACGGGCCATTTTGTGTAGACGCAGTTTGCTACCGGAGTTAGATATGAACGATGCTAGGCAATTTTGCTTGTAGAGCAAGATTCAACCAACGACTTGCAAATACAATTCAGATAGATTAGAAAGCGTATATATAGGTAGTAGTAGTAACTAATGTATGTAGTCCAGTGCATACACATACACCTATGCGGCGACGAGTACGCCTCTGTATCGCATCTTCCCCTCACGTAACCGTGCCATGCCATCCTCTACCCCACTTTTCGACAACGGAAATGTCTCAACGATCGGTGTGATGTGGTTCCGCGCCGCGAAGTTGAGCATCTTCTTCTGCGCTGAGCGCGACGATACAACCGAACCCTGAATATTTATACCCCCAAGCACAATCGGCATCATGGGGATGACGAGATCGGTGAAGCTGACAGTGAGCGGGTATATGGTGCTCTTGGGTTTCATGACGCTGAGGAATCTGTGAAAATTTTCAGTGGGGCAGCGGAGAAGAAAGGCAAATGCGACGTACGGTTTCCAGTCTGGAATGAAGCTCGTTGTGACCATGAGGTGGTCGAGCTTGGTCATCTCGAAGCTCTCGACGCCGTTGGTGGCGTAGAACTCCGTTGCACCAAGGCGCAGCGCCTCCGCGCGCTTCGAGTCCGTGCTGGAGAAAACCACAACACTCGCACCCATTTTGGACAGGAATTGGATTGCGAGGTGGCCTAGCCCGCCAATGCCGACAACACCGACACGGTCAGTGGGGCGGATGTTGTACGAGTCGATCACTTCAAAGACCGTGGCGCCTCCGCACATAAGGGGTGCTGCGTGTTCGGGCGCTAGACCCTCGGGAACTTTGAAAAGCAACGACGCGTCCCAGATCGCGTGTGACCCAAATGATCCCTGGTGGTGGTTGTGTGACCCGTACTCTTCTCTATTCGGGCAATATTGATCTTGGCCTGGGGAGAAGATGAGCAACGAAAATGAAAACTGCGGGCAGATGCATGGAACCTACCAAGCAAGCATTGCTCGCACTCTCCACAAGTCTTGTGCGTGTACCCCCAGCCAACGACGTCGCCGACCTTGAACTGGGAAACACGGTCCCCGATCTGCTCGACGGTCCCGACACCCTCGTGCCCGAGGACCATGTCGGCGTGTTTAAAGTGCTCGTCGGTGCCACATATCCCCGAGTGAGTAATTTTGACAAGGATTTCGTTTCCTGTCGGGCCGTCGCGGCGCGTCGTGCTTTCGACTATGCCCGCGTTCGCTGAACCCTTGAATACAGTGAATTCGACGCTCATTTTGGTTGTTGTTGTTGAGGTTTTTGGAGGAGATGACTGAAAAATTGAATGACTACATGCCGATTTCTGGAACC
This sequence comes from Mycena olivaceomarginata, assembly GCA_029378375.1. Lineage (NCBI taxonomy): Eukaryota > Fungi > Basidiomycota > Agaricomycetes > Agaricales > Mycenaceae > Mycena > Mycena olivaceomarginata. Next base: position 145,742 of record JARKIC010000115.1, on the reverse strand, counting down.
TCTTTTATAGCTATGCTCGACGATGAGCCACTAAGCACAGGGTATGGGGTCAAAGAGCGCGGCACATTGCTGAGCAGGGAGAGACTGCGTTCAGTCATCTAGCCACGCTCGACGACGAGCCACTAAGCACCGAGCACAGGGTGAAAGAACGCGCGGCACATTTCTGAGCAGAGAGGCCAGCGTTCAGTCATCCAGAGCAGAGATTTGCAGGAAGGCGCTGAATAATGATGCAACCGGTTAACCGGTTCCGTGAATAAGCAGGATCGGCAAGCATCGGATCTAGTCGGATGCACGCATCGGCAATGTTCGGATTGAGCTCGTCTTCTTCCACAATTGTTCCACAAGTTGAAGAAACTCGATCAAACCAAATTTGAATGGTTGGGCCGTCCGGACCCAACACGGTGAATATCTCTTCATTCTCGCTCATACAGCCGCTCTAAATCTCGGTCCAGCGGATTTTTCTTTTACAACTGGGTTCACTTCCGTCCTTTTTCCTTCTTGAATCGCGCCGTGACATCGAAAGTGAGATTTTATGAAATCCGATGTCACCCACTCAAAGTTTTCTTAGTTCGAGTCCATTTTGGGTCTCTCATGCTTGACACACTCGAAGCCGATCGTTCCCGCCTCGTCGATATATAGATTACTCTTTGTTTCACCCCGCACTATGAATCCCCTTTTGTACATTTGATTTGCCTGTTATCACTCTAAGTCTCATTAACGCCCACCCACGTCACCAACCCGACTTGGTACTACTCGGTTGGCTCGCAGAGATCCTCGTAAATCGCACTTCTGCATGAACTCAAAAGTGGTATATAGTCCCTTCTTCTGAGCCCGTCTAGAAATAAATCAACCTCTACAAGGCCAGGGTCAGATAGGTTGTGTCGCTTATAAAGAAGCCGACCGCCCTCATTTCTTCCTATAAAAATGACAGACCCAGCGAACTGGTACAAGAAGCTCCAAGTCTTGTTTCGGTCAATAACACCATTCAGCACATGAGCGCCAGAGAGAAAGAATCGGCGATGCCCAACGCTACTGCTCCCTCCACAGTCTCCAAACGCCACCCGCCAAGACCGAGACGATTTCAAGTCTTGACTTAGCCGCAGCTCTAATGCAGAGTTTGTTGCCGTCCACACAAGGCGCCGAACATCAACGCCGTTCGCTTGAACAATGATCATTTCCGAGAACCCCGCACCTGATATCGACCTATGAAACGGGGGGTGCCACCACAAAAAGTATTGGAGTAAACACAAAGCCTGGAATGCTTTGGAAATATTTCGGAGCAACAGCATAGCACTGGAATTGAACAATCATCACCCCGACATCCCCGACAGTAGACCGACGATGTACAAAAATGAGGGTACCACCATAGAGGTTCCAAGGTAAGGCCTAAAAAGTTCCAGGACCAGCTCCCGTTCCAAGTCCTGCCAGTATCCTGCACAACTAATTTCTGGGTCCGACGTCATCTTCGATAAGGCACGCCAGCCTGTCAAGGAGACTATCTAATTTACCAAAAGGGTACTAGTCGGCGGAAACTGTTCTCCGAATCGGAGACTTGTAACTATTAGGTAGTCTGGGACCAGAGAAGAGGAATCGCCTGGGAGACAATGGACCGTGCGGTGACGTGTGCTGTGAAATATTCACTGGAAAGTGATTCTCTGCCCCTCTATGAACGTAAGACCGGGCAGGAGTTATATACCTCGCTACCGAAGCGTTGATAGTACCTGAACGCTACAGTCTGACGGAACCAAACCCGTAAGAACATCGGGACCTCTCACGACTGACTGCCGACCGGTGAACAAATTTTCTGCGGCATCGAGGGTAGATCTGTGGTTGAACTTGCTCGCAACAAAGACGGAAAGTGCGTGATTTCGGGCTGGAGAAAAGGTGCGGCTTAGTTAAGTCGGCAGCCATCGACATGATGTTCAGAATATTCAGAGGTTAAGAAATATCTCAGCTGTTGAGTACCACCGACCGTTTGGTTTTTGGTTCCTAGGGCCCTCCCCCATGCGAATTGTAGTTGTGGTGTCCGCCCATGTTTGTGTGTGCTACCGGTCTAGTCGGACACAACTTATTCGCATTTCGTCGCCAAGGTTCAGAGTTCGAATATGCTCATATTGCATTCGTGGATTGATACTTGTCACTTGCCCCGGCCCAGCGGAGCCCAAATCGAACGTATCTGCTGACTGAGTCCTGGAAACGGAAACAGTCGATATGGATTCGACAAAAGACGCAAGAAAACCCCAGGGAGCTACCAACCAGCATGTCCACTCCCTCCGTCTCGACACCCTCCCTCCGTGTGAGAAAGGTTCAACCACCTGCTCTTGGTCCTGGCGACCCGGAAACACCTGAATTGAGCCAAATGGTGGATGTTCTCACCAGAGCTTTCAGTAACGGTCAGTCATGCAAACTGGATGTGGCGACACCGGTTGAATAACCCACTCGCAGATGCTTTCACAGCCATTGTGACCGGACACAGACCACATAGCCTGGATGTCAGTCATGCGAGAGTCTTGTCGAAATACAGCCTCACCGCAGGCCTACTCGGCGGCGAAGTTTATGTCGCGGAGATAACCGACGTGGCGAAGATCGTCGGATGTGCTATCTGGTTTCCCCCGGGGCGGGCATTATACGATTCGTACTTGGCGTTCAATTACCCGTCTGAGGATCTTGATTGACCCAAAATTCCAGCGACGATCAGAAGCGACTTGCTCTCCAACCACTGCTTGCATCTTTCAGTAAAGACCTCCGTCGATGGTGGGACGACGTTCGGCCAGGTACCCCTTCAAATCAAATCATTTTTAATGTTTTTGCAGTTCCTGCCCAAGTACGTCAAATTCATCGCCGTTGCCGTAGGCGAAGCGGGAGAGTTACACTCGTGGCGTCTTCAAACGCTCGCCGTGGACCCGGACTACCAACGGAAAGGTGTCGGCACCCTCCTTGTCAATACAATAGCACCGACAGCGGCACTCACCAAAACACCGCTGTGCGTCGATTGTTCCGAGGTGACAAATGTAATTTCTATCCTTGCATATTATTCGTCAGTTGAAAGACTTTCTTCATAGGTTGAAGTGTACCAACACCTCGGCTTTCAGCTCATGCCGAAGGAGAAAGGCGGCGACCTGTACGGGTGCCGGGAAGAGTTCACTGGCATGAATGGGGACCCATTTTCGATGTGGGTCCTCTGTCGCCCTTGAAGATTGAGTCGATATTGGTTCACATACTTTCAATACAATAATGTTACGTTGCCGGAATGTCTAAAGGGAAGACATTACGACGAGAGTTTGGCTAGGCCTCCGTCGAAAGTGACTGGCAAGTTGACACCCTAGAAGAATGGATAAATCTCGGATTCCAGGAAAATCGGCAAGGACCAGGGACAGACTAGTGGTAGAAGATAGAGCTGTATTGCACCTAGAAATCCCCGCCAGTCGTCTCTCAACTGGCGAACCAACGCGCGCACATGACATCAATTTCCGGTGAATAAACGTGCCTTCAAAGTAGTTCAAAATGTTCCAACAGTATCCGCCAAAGGCCAGGACCTCAAGCACTCCCCCCGGATGCAACGAGCCACTAGCTCCGGTAATTGTCGCCGAAGAAACAAGAAGCAAGTCGGACCGTGGCGTGCAAGCTGCTTGATATCAGGAGGCTTCCTAGGGTTATTTCCGCCGTTCTTCGCAGACAATCGTCAATCAAGGAAGACATTATTCTGAATCTGTTCGAGACCCCTCGAAATCAGATTCCCAAGTCTTGCCAAGATCTTCGTAAGTTCCTAGCTTCTCCGCTTCTCTACATGCGTCGTGGCTCGGGCGCCGGAGAGATGGTCGGAAGAAACTAGTGGTTCTTGTGCATGCGGGCAGTCGTCGAAAGTTCGTTGTCGTGGTAGGACGGAAAGAACGGACCGTGGCCGAGAAAGGCAATTTTCCATCAAGTCACCAAATGCTCCCGAAAATTCGGAAGAAACCTGAAGAAACCCAGAGGGACCGAGGCACAGACAAATTTATTGGGCTCGAAACGCGCAAGCCCTTCGCGCTCTTCGTACAACAAAGGACCAAAAAAGCTACACTACAATACTTATGTAGACAGACAAGTGACAATCAAGACTATAGCAAACGCAAACGAGTCGAGAAACGGGAGTCGAGACGATGAGTGTTGTATGTATGGGTGGATGTATGTACGTTGTTGTTGTTATGTAGGTAGACAGACGGGGACTGGACAGAACAAGAGACGAGGACGGGAAGGGAATGTATAAGTGCGTGCGTTGCGAGAGTGTGCGACGGACAAAGGGGCGATGGGTTGAGCGCATCTAAGTTATGGGAGAGAAGAAGGGAGGGGGATATATAATGAGAGACGAGGAGAGATAAGAGAGGAGACGAAATGGGGACAGAGGGTAGATAAATAATACATCGCAGACGGACGGACAGAACTCGAGAATATGCAGCGGAGCCATGCAATACAGAGGACGAGACGGACGGGCGTGACGCGGAAGATGCGATGCTGTATATGTTGTGGTTATTGTGTGGTGGTGGAACAGTGTGGATGAGTGAATGATGCAGGAACCAGAGATCGTGCGTGTCATGTCGTATCGTGGCGCGGACGGTCATCAATCATTCGTAAGTGCAGTGGTGCGGTCGACGGAGGGTGCGAAGCTGTCGAGCCAGCTCGACGGAGGGGGCGAGGGAAAGCCCCGTGGAGACGACACTCTAGTAGTGCATGTTCCCGTTCGAGTCGTAGAAGTCTTCAATCATCATGGGCGGGTGCGCGCCGCCCATCATGCCCATCATCTGCCCCTCATCGCCGGGAAGCATCGGTGGGTGGAGCCCCGAGCCCTGCATGAACCAGCTGTTCAGGCTCTCCTCGTCCTGGTGGTAGTTGTTGTTGTGGAGCACCATGGGCGGGTGAAGGTAGTCCATCGGCGCCTCCTCCGCGGTCGGAAGCATCGGCGGGTGGAAGCCTCCAGGCGAGCTGTTCGCGTTCTCGCCCTGCACCATCATCGGCGGGTGCCAGAACGCATTCGCGCCCCCACCCCCGCGCAGCCCGCCCCCACGACTCCCATTGTCACCGCCCCCGCCCTGCGCACCGCCGTTCTCATTGTACCCCACATTCGGAAAGCGGCTGAACGGGAACTCCATGGAGAACTGCGACGACGCGCTCGTGTACCCGTCCGCGTACGATCCGTAGCTCACCGCGCTCGACGGCGGCTCCGACGCCGAATCGACGCTCATGCGGCGGCGCTTGTTCGCGCGCTGCTGCTGCGCACCGCCGTTGCCGCCCTCAAGCTCGCTGCCGACGTCGACGCTCGCGAAGGGCAGTGCGTCGGGGTACTGCTCGTGGTACGGGTATGGGTGGCCGTACGCGGGCTTGGGGCCGAGCGCGGTGGAGAGCTCGGAGGGCGCGTCGTAGCTGTGGGTGGTGGTGCTGTCGGGCGCGAGGGTGGGTGAAGCGCGGCCGGCGGAGGCGGATGCGGAGGACGCGGGGCCGCCGGGCGCGGGGGACGCGCGGCGGCTGACGCCTGGGCTGGCGGTGGGTGTCTCGGAGACGGAGGCGGACGCCCCGCCGCGGCGCGCGTCGTGGCGCGAGCGCTTGCGGATGACATCGCTCTTCATCGAGATGGGACGTGCGGAGCCGTGCAGCTTGTAGTACAGCCCACACCTGCACACAATCAGCACGACACTCTCGTACAGGTAGAGGCAGGCACATACGCGTTGCAAACAGTCTTGCCCTCGTCGTCCTTGCGCCAGAGCGGGGTCGCCGTTGTGTGGCAGTTGTAGCATTGCGCTGCGTGAATCATAAGCGGGTGCCCAGCAACAGAGCGGGACTGCGACCCACCCATGACATCGACAGCCTCGGCGCGCACAGATTGCCCACGGCCTTCGCCTCCTCCACCAGTGTTGCGCATCGTCTTGGGCCGGGGCCGCTTGTGCTGTGAGAAGAAAGAAGTAGGGTCAGTGTCATGATAATGGGTGCAAAGAGAAAAGTGGAGCACAGAAGATATGTATAGAGTATGAAGAAAAGTAGGGTCGATAAAGTGAAGCGGGGCGTATGTGGAGCGAAGCGGAAATAAAGATAAAAAAGGGGGAGGACGTGGGTGTAGAGTGGGACGACAGAAAGAAGACAATAGAGTGCGAGAAAACGAAGGGAGGAGTGTGGAGAGGAGGGGAACGAAGAGAAAGAGTGTGGGGAGGGAACGAGGAGAGGAGCGAGCGACGGAGAACGCCGCAAGCTGTAGGAGGAGGGGGTGAAGATGCGAGGATGCGTAACAGGAAGAGGAGGACGGTATCAAGTGCAGGAGGGGAGGGGATAGCGAACGGGGAAGGGTGTGTGGCAAAAAAAAAAAATTGTGGCCCTCCAAAAAAGTGAAGAAACCCTCGACTAGAAAACCGACTCACCAGCTTGCAATACAACCCACACGCATTGCAATTGAGCTCGTCGTTGAGCCCGCGGCGCCACAGCGGCGTGTGCGTCGCGCCGCAGTTGCTGCACTCCGCCTTCACGCCCCCCGGCGCCGAGTTCAGCAGCGCGCCTGCCCCGCTTCCCGCACCTGCGCTAGCACTCCCTGCACCGCCAGCAGACGCGGACGCAGACGCATGCATCGGCACGTCCGCGGGCGGGCGCATGCCCTGCCCAGACTGCCCCCGCACCGGCACCCGCACGCTCAACACCGGCCGCTTGCTCGCACCGCCCACACTGACGCTCGCCCCGCCCCCACCCCCACCTGCGCCTGCACCACCCCCGCCGCTCACAGTGGCGCTGGCACTCGCCCCCGCAGCCCTCCTCCGCGTGCCCCCGCTCCCCTTCTTGGCGCTATGGGATGCGGAGTGGGAGTTGTTGTTGGAGGCAGAATGCGAGGCGCGCGCCCGCCTCCCCCGCTTGCCCGCGCTCATCTCGAAGAAGTCCGAGTCCGCGCTGTCGTCCCCGCCGTCGTCGGACGACTCGGCGTCGAACACATCGTCCTCGTCTTCCTCGTCTTCGGCGTCGACCTCGTAGCGCCGTGCGGCGGCGTAGCGGCCTTTCGCGGCGTTGGCGGCGGAGGTGGAGGCGGAGGTGGCGGGAGGGGTGGGGTAGTTGGTGGCGGCAGACGAGGTGTGGTGCACGGGGGAGGAGGAAGCGGATGTGGAGGTGTGCGAGGCGGAGGTGGGAGTGGAGACGGAGGCGTGCCCGCGGTGCTGGTCGAGGTCCATGGCGTGCTGGTGCTAGAAATAGAGCGTCAGTCTTGGGCTCAGAACAGATTGGGGCGGAGAAGAAAAATACAAGGAAGGGGGGAAGGAAGAAAGGGAATACGGATAACGGGAGGGAAAATAAATAAAGAGGAAGCGGGAAGCGGAAGGGTACCGTGAAGAATATGCTAACGAAGAACGAAAGCCGGAAGAGGACGAGCGAAGAAGCAAGGGGAAGGCAGGGAACAAAAGTGACGGGGAGAGGGAGCGAAATAGGACGCGGGAAGGGGGAAGGGGGAACGAAGAAGTACGTATCAAGGGAAAGCATTGAAAGGACTGAAAAGAGACAGGTAGCGAAGAATAAAAAACGAAACCAAGAAACATACGCGAAGAGCGAAGGGACAGCGAAGAAGAGGTAGGTATGTATATGCCAAAAATAATATCCGAAGAAGAAATATATCTGCAGAACAGAAAAAAAACGGAACAAAAGAACCCAAGCCCAAAGAAACCACAAACCTCGTCCAACTCCTGCAAAAAATACGCATTCGGCGACAGCGTCGGCGTCGCAGTGCTATTCGCCTTTTCGTTATTCGCGCGCTTGTGGTGGAACCCGAACGCCGCGTGCGGGTCGAGCGTCAGCGGCTCATACCCCGCGTTCGCAGGCGCGCCGGTCGCGGTCGTGGTCGGGCTGCAAAGGAAAAAAAGGGGGATGTTAAGAAGGTGTAGGCAGGGACGACGACGGCCACCCACTCGTTATAAAACGGCCCGAACCCTGCCTGCGCCCCGCGCATGATCTCGTCCCATCCCACCCCCATCTCCATCCCCGTCCCCATCCCCAGGCTGCTCCACGTCCCCATGCGCGCCGCGACCTCCTCGTCCCTGCCGCTCCCGCTCCCGCTCGCGCTGGCGGAGTCGCTTTCCTCGTTGGAGGAGTGGTGTAGCCCGAGCATGCCCGCGTCGTGGTCATGCTCCTCCTCCTCCATCTCGGCGTTGAGCAGCTCGTCCAGCGGGAGCTCGATCGTCGGGCGCGCCACCCGCATATCCGCACTCCGCCCCCGCCCCTCGGCGCCGTTGCTCGCATTCGGCCCGCCGTTCCCGTTCGCGCCGCCGGAGTTCTGCGCCTGGGCGGCCGCGTCGTTATCGTTCCCGGCGGCCTGGCTGTGCGTGTGCGCCCCGTAATGGCTCCACCCCTCGCCGTACCCCCGCCGGGGCGCGAGGCTCGGCGCGGGGCGCACGCTCACGCTCAGGAGCGCCTCGGGCCCGAAAGACGTGCTGAAGACGCTCGGGAGGCGCACGGAGCGGCCGTTCTCGTTCCCGGTCGCGTCGCCGTTTGCGTCGGCGTGTTCGTCGTGCTGCGCGCGCTTGCGCTTGGTCGCCCCGGTCGGCCCCGCAGAGGCCGCAGCCGTGGTGGTGGTGTTGCCTGCATTGGCATTTCCCGCGGTCGAGGTGCCCCCGTTGTTGGTCGTAGTGGTGGTGGTGGTACCCGCGGAAGCAGGCGGCGCCTCCACTGCGAACGTAAACTGCATCCTCTGTATAATATGTTCGGGCCCCTGCGCGCCCGCGTCGCGCGTGCGCTCCTTCTCGGCCGCGCGCGCGCGGAGGAGGTCGGTGGAGGGCGTGCGCGTGAAGTGAGGCGCGGGGAGGGAGGTGAGGGGGCTAGGAGCGGGAGTAAGTATGGGTATGGCGGTGTAGATGAAACGACAAAGGAAAATGCGGCAAGGGGCGCGCCACATCCACCGCAAGCAGGTGACGCGACGCGAGTGAAACACATGTCGGTAAGTGCGCATGTCGGTAAGTGCGCATGTCGGTAAGTGCGAGAGCATCCGAGCCACGGGGAAAAAAGGCGGCATGACGCGACGCGCCGGACAAGGCACAGTCGCCGCCCAAAAAGAGCACCGCCAAGTACGGACAAGACGGCGCGGGCGACGTGCCACCGCCCAACGGCGATCAAAGAAAAAAACGCCACCGACGTGGCCGAGAAAAATCGGAGCCGCGCGAGTCGGTGCAGCCAACGTTTTCCGCAAAGCATGGACGCGCCGCACTCCGCCCTTGCCCAAAAAGTCCAAGAACATAAGCCCCAAACCCCGCCAAAACCGCCCAAAAAACTGGAAGAAAACAAAGACAGAAAAGAGAGACCGCAGCACACTCACCGCCCCTTCTCCTTATCGAGCTTGTCCCCCATGCATTTGCTGAGCTTCTTGAACTCGCGCTTGCTCTTGGCGTTGTCGGTGTCGACCATGAGGTTCTGCAGGTGCCATAGTCTGGCGAGTTCCGGAATAAGCTCTCCCATACCAGCGTGACGGAAGGGGAGGAGACGCACCGCCAGGACAGGTTCTCGAGGCGCTGCCCCTGCTCGAGGTAGCTCGCGACCTTGGTGCAGACCTGCGTAGAGCGAGTCAGCAATGCGCGGCGAAAGGTCGGGGAAAAGTCGCGCGACGCTGAAAGAAAAACACACCTTCCAGGTCTTGGTCAACGACTCGGTGTCATTGAGGTTGCTGAATGCCACAAAGGACTTGTTGCCCTTCAATTCCACACCAAGTCCAAGGTGAAAGGTGAAAAGAATGAGGTAGGAGGAGGCGGAAAAAAAGTCAGGCAAGGCTCGCTACGGCAGAACGCAGCATTACTTTGAACTTGAGGTTGAGGATGCCGGGCATTCAGTGTTTGGGTGGTATGTGGTAGTCGTAGCTGGGCAAGCCAGCAGGAGGAGAAATCGGAAAACAGACAGCAGAAGAGATCAGACAGAGTCACTTATACGACACTACATCCGAGTCCCAGAATGGAAACACCACACACGTTGCAGCCCGCGTCCCCTCCCCCCTCCCGTATTACCCCGAGCTCCGCGCCAGTCTCCCTGCGTCTCCCCCCCCTCATTATACAGGTTTTTAGAGTATTTTACTGCGTTTACGACGAGCAAAACGACGGCGCACACCACTGCATGAGGCGCATCGGGATCACACTTCACCCACCTCATGGCAGCTGTGCGACGCGGATCCCCGATCCCCCAAATGAAATCGACTAACCCTTGACCCAGCTTGCCGAGGAACCCCAGCCTCGAGGTGCCCTTGTGAGCCCTGTGATGGCTCACTCGGGACGACAAGCCGGGAGCCTCACTTGGGCGCCTCGAGGTACAGCGTGCGGGGAGGGGGGCTTTCTCACAGAAACCCAATCATCATCAGCAGAGCGAGCTAAAGCGCGTTTATCCGGACCTAAGCTGTGGCGGTTGCCGCTGTGCCTTTTTTACACCACTTAATAGCAGGAGAATGGCGCGATCGTGGGCACCCACACAACGCGATCACGATCGAACGCGTCGCGTCGCGTACATGTACCTCGCAAGCTTAAAACTCACCTCACGCTGTCCTCTGCGCGTAGATAGCGCGCGCGTCCGGCTACGATATCTACGCGTGCCGGTTCGCTCGAGCCAACCGAACCCTCGCTAAGCGTGCCTTGTGAATTCGAACTGATGCGAATCTCCTTCGGTTTTTCATCAACTTCCCACCAACCTCCTTGAAGTCTCATTTGATGCAACGACAACAATGCCCCGCATCCTTCCTTCCGCAGCGTGCTTTCGACCTCCCTCCTTCGAATTCCGTCGAATTCTGGCTAGCCTGCCGCAAGGCGACGCGACATGACACTAATTCCAATTCCACCCTGCTCAGCCCGACTTCCAACTTCGCCAACAGATGGTGGCGGCAGAACAGCCCTCGCGTGCTCTTGGTGACTTCCCGGCGTTAGTTTGAAGGCGCCGCTGGCTGTCGTCCAATGCCCCGTCTAGGGGCGTCTCCGCCGGTGGGAGCTGTATACGTATCGAGGATACCAATTTAAATGGTAACTCGGATTTTCACGCTTGTGTGCCTCTGTGCGTGTGGGCGTCAACCGCGTATTTAACACGCGACGGCGGAATACGAATAAGTAATTGCATTACACCACACGGTCCCGCGGGATTCAACTGCCGCTCTCACGAACTGACGAATTTGCAAATCTACGAACGCGAGGTCGCGTCGCGTCGCCGTCGCCGTCGCGTATTTAACGCGGAGGACACCAGTGTTGGAATCTCAAGTCTCGACCTGCGCGATTCAGGGATTCAGAATGTCCTCGAGGACGGACGACATTATGCCACGGACACCGACACCACCGCCGGCGACGCGGCCCTGCCATGCCAGAGCAGCTTTACGGCTCTTTCCCCAGGTTCTTCACCTATGCCGTTTATGAAAAGCAGAACACGGAGATGAGGAACACAGAGACTACCACGCCCTCTCTCTTCCTTCTTCTTCTTGCTTCCTCCTCGGCTGTCCTCCAATGTCTAGGGGCGCTTTGTCACGGTCTCTCTGGGTGGGTGTCGGGTATTTACCACGCGGAATACAATTGCATTGCATTTCAGCACCGCGGGATTCAGTTGTACCTCCCCACATCCCCTTCCCCGTCCCGGCCGAATTAACGAACTCGAACTCCAACTCGAACGCGACATCGCGTATTTAATCATAGTGCGGGGCAATTACGGCGCGCGCCACTCTCGAGTAGTCGGAATCCGGCCCCGTCCCGCGTGCAGGTTCCTCATGCCCCAACCAGGGATTCAGACTCTCCTCGTGTGCGGCGACATCCATTGCCAATTATATATATGACAGCGTATACTTGCCACGGACACCGACACCGACACCGACACGACCGCGTCGACACATCTGCATCCCCCCTCCGGTCTCGAATTAACGAACGTGAACTTGAACGCTACGTCGTGTCGCGTATTTAATCATATTATTATTAATTAACGCGGGGCAGTTACGGCCGAGTCTTAATTCTCGTCTCAGTCTGGGGTATGTAGGGACGACAACCGCTATTTATTACACACTCTCGTCTCCTCGACTCGAGGACGGCCCTGCACCGAAGCCTGCCCCGCCCTGAGCCCCTGAATCCTGACTCGGACCCAATTAGCTCAGTATTACACCAAATGCCGCACATCCCCCGCCCCGCGACAAATATACACGCATATTACTTCACTTCCCGCTACTTCCGTTGATCTTGTCAACCACAGACGTCGACGTTACCTACTTACGATAGATTGTTGTACAACAGCAAGCGCTTTTGCAACAGTTACAGCAGCTACAGTAAGACATCTAATTTAAACTGGAGCTCGAGTGATACCCGGGCCCGTCGGCGGCGGTTTTTCCTCCGAGTCCGCTGGCACTCCAATCCCAAGTTAGGCCATCGCGGTGCTGCCCAAAGTTGCCTGGTCTTTTTCCGATTTAAGCCGTTGTGGGCGTCGAGCTACTGTGCCTTGTTTCCGTGTTTCTCTCACTTTTCCAATTATGCCGATTCGAACTAACTCAAACTCGAACTTGAACTCCTACGGTTCTCTGCAGAAATGTCGAGCTCCACAGAAGGTGAGCAACCACAGTCAACTCGTTGAACTGAAGGACCGCATTCTCAACTCGTCCCCTCTCCGAAAAAAAATGCAACTGCGCTTTGTAGTTATGCCGTCCGCCGGATTTAAAATCGAATTCGACTTCAACTTCGCCCCGGCCCCTTTAAAACTCAAAAGTTGCGTTCAACACACGTTTCCCGGCCCGATACCGATATATTCAACTCAACCGCCTCGAAAAGGCTAGTCTGAGACTCTCTCCCGATCCTCCGCTCCGGCTCCGGCCCGCCACGCTTCAAGCGCACACACTTCCGAATAAGCCCCTCCCATTGGCTGCGGCAATGTTGAAGATTGTGTCTTGACGTTGATGCCAGTGCTGAACATTTGATTGAGGTCGGACCACCGCGCCGAGGGTAGGCGAGCGCATAGCAGGCGAGGGTTCAACCAGCTTCGAATTATACGTCATACGTGCCAGGTTTCCCTCCGTTGAAACCGTATTGCGGGAGCCCAGTTTTCAATCCAACCCAACTCGTCTCACTCGTTCGTTCCTCCCCCCTGAGCAAATTTTTCTCTCGAATTTCAAACTTTCGCGAATCCCGAATTCCGAATACCGGCCCAGCGCCGCCGACCCCCGCGTGGATCTCTCAAGAGACAAATCACGTTCCTGATGCTCTATGCTGTAGCACCCCTTGCGGCTTCGAATACAACAGCGTGCCCATGGAGCTCAGGAAGCCTACAATCAAACACTGATTCAACCATTAATATTTGACAAGTTCCAAAGAACAACGCGAAACGAAACGGAAGTACTCGAACCGAGAAAAACCTGTGTTTCAACTTCTTGCAAGTTTCCTTCTCGCGTGTTTTCTCTCTCTCTGTTCCTCCTTTGTCTTCTTTAGGCGATATACATATGTACGAACGTCGGACCATAATCATAATCATGAACAGTGGTTCGAAACACTGCACCCGTCCACCCGCAACTCATCGCCCAGCACTCGCGGAACCCGCACCGACCCCCGCATCACCTGCTCAGTGTCCCCCAACTCTGCCGATGCCAACGCCTGCGCAACTCCATCCAGTTCAATGGCGGGTCGAAATTAAACAGCCGCCGGTTGAAACAACCCGCGTGCTCCTCGCAAATCCTCCTTCATCTACGCGACCGGCTCGAGTTTCTTTGACAATATCTTTCGAGAAATCCACGTTCGTGATCTTTCGTGATATTTTTGTTCCGGTCCGGTGTTAGGCGCCTAGCGCTGTCAAGCAGCCGAGTCCGCGAGCAGGAGGCTTGGTAAAGCTGAATTGCGCTCACCAACTCAGTCTGCACGGTGAGAGGCGGTCCTTCGGCGGAACCCCCCATTGGCCCTGATATGTTTGCTACATACATTGATACAGCATGTTAGTGTTGCGCCTCAGTTACCAAGAAAGAACTCTTTATATTAATATCTAAGTACCTGTTAGTGTAGCCTATGGAATAATTAGATCTGAAATAAAATATTATAAAGGAATGGACGTACACCTCAGTTCCAAGAAGGAACTGAGGTTAATAAGCGAGTATCGTAAACCAGGTAGTAGAGGAATGACGGGATAATTGAAAGGATAAGTGTATGTGAGGTAAGTAATATGATTATACCGCTAACACAGCATGTATATAGATGTGTAAATAGAGAGTGGATGAAAATGTATGTAGCAAGGGGCTTCGAATCAGCCACGTTAAAAACCTTCCTGAGAAAACCTTGTTGAGGGAAGACCCAGATAAGGGAAAAAGCTTGAAGCTTGAGCAGGAGAAAGGTAGATATAAAAATTGCGGGATGGGTGGGGGGACAAAAAAATTGAGGCTTGTGAGCTGCAAGCCATTGGAGTCAAGAGCACTCTGATCATTGATTCACAAACCCTGTTCTCCTGATCACTTGTACCGCGTGAGAGGGAGAATATCAATTTGTGGATTGTGCTCACTGACTCAGTCTGTACGGTGAGAGAGGCGGGAGAGAACCCAGCTGCGCAGGCTCTCCAGCACACTGGGGAATCCTTCGGCAGAACTCCCACGAGATGGTAGGAGTGTGCGACACATCTGCAGAAGGATCCCCATGAAACCAGGAGGATACAATGCATCAGTGAGACACTGAGAGTATGACCAGGAGCCTATCCAGCACACAGCACATCACAAGCCACAGATGATATGGACGAGGTCCTGGTGAGGATACCCAAAAGTCTAAGAGGAGTCAACACATCATAACCAGGAACCCTAGGAGTTGACTGAGCAGTGTTTGGAAGGTCCAGAATCCGGGTAGACAACAGAATGCAATGGGGGGGTGGGTTATATTATACTCATATGGACCACAACCTGATCAACAAGTTTACCAAAGACAAACAAGTAGGTATATAAGGGTGGTTATCCTTACAATGGTACTACTAGATGCCAACAGAACACACTCATTTGAAATAGCATAGCAATAGAAAAGCCTAGCAGGATTACACATATGGGGGATGTACTATCTTGTACAGGCCAATGTTTTGGAATGTGCCGAAAGGCACAGAGGATATGAGAGAAGTACCATCTCATGCCAGCTGATGTGGATGTGGTGCATGCCCAAAGGTTGTAGCAGATGTGGCACCATCTTGTGCCGGCCAATGTCCAAAGGCGTAGCAGACATGGTGTGCATGGGGGAAGTACCATCTCACACCAGCTAATGTGTTTGGAATGTGTGCCCAAAGTCATAGAGGACATGGCACATATGGGGGAAGTACCATCTCACACCAGCCAATGTTTGGAATGTGTGCCCAAAGGCATAGAGCCTATGATAGAGGACATGGCATGTATGGGGGAAGTACCGTTTTGCACCAGTTGATGTAGATGTGATGCCGTTTATTTGTAGCAGAAATGACAGCCTGTGAGGTGTCTTGAATCTACTCAGGGAAGAAACACATACCAAGTTTCACCCCGATGACTGGGTGGATGCCTCCAGGAACCCAGATGGTTGAGATCCTGTGAGCCTGGGAGAAGACCAACAGTTCTGGCAACAGTAGGAAGGCAAGCATAAATAGGAGTTGCACTAAAGGCACCCAATAGAAGTAGACAAACCAGTAGAATCAGCAAAGCCCAGAGAGTGTTGTTGTGTGCCCCAGCTTAGTAGATAAAGCAGTCTGTATTTGAAGAAGCTCTGATAGTGGTGGATATGGGAACACAGAGGACTCAAGAATAGTGGCAAATATTGAAAGCACCCTTAGGGGCTACTGGACTGGACATCATGCTAGGAGGAGCCTGTAGACAGATAGATGTCAACCTGCCAGCAAGAATGACAAGAAAATTGAGGATTGCAAGCTGCAGTTGACATTGGAGTCAAAAGCCGAGAGACTCTGATTGTTGATCTCCACTGATTGTCAGAGGAACACCCGCTCCAGCCATCTCGGTCGCCTCTGCTCCATCACACTTTGTCACCTGTTCCGTCATTTCCGACATGTGCACCCATTCTGGCACTCGTGTCTGCTCCGACTGCCTCACAGGCCTCCATCCCAGCATGTGCTCCATCACATGCTCTGTCACTTCTGATGCCAGAGTAGTCTGTAGTTTACCGCCCCACCAGTGATTGATCGCTGACCTTATTACTAATCATCGGAGTTTGAATCTACTCTAAGAAATATCCAACGCACACAGACTCCTCCCCGCAGAATTGAAGAGGCAGAATACATTTTGATCCATTTCCTCAGGAAACTGTCTGTTCAGAATTATTCCATTGCATCTCAATCTTGTAAACAGTGTCCATGGCCTTTCCTGTGTGCTGGACCATCAAAATCCGGCATCAATGCTCTTTGATTCTACCACCATGACTTTGCGGGAGAACTTGACGTTTTCGACCCAATAAACTCGAATGCAACCTCAAACGACTGAAAAATGTGTTTCTAAACCGTGTTCAGTAGCCGAGAAATTAGTGATCAGTGATAAGGGCAGCAAGCAATCAACTGATCAAGGTGATCAACAGACTACAAACTACCGAGGTACGAGGTTCAACTGTTTGTAGTGTCTGCCTACAAGAGACTAATGCCAGAGCTCTTTCTGGCACTCGGAGCTCCAGCCCTGTCCTGCCGCTTGCACTGGCATGTGTTATGTGATCAGGCCTGGGATCATTGTAGATACTTACAGACATGTGCTACTGGGTAGTACCTACTAGTATATAAGGTTTCACCTGGTGTGGGAATCCTCATCCTTTCTTCTCTTTGGATTCCCCTGCTAGGTGCTTAGTATTCCCGCTCCTGTACTTAGTACCTTTATTTATACTTCGGATTCCCCTGGTAGTTTCCGCACCCCGTGCCAAGCTTAAGATTTCCCTTACACTGATTCACAAACCCTGTTCTCTCAATCACTTGTACCATAAGAGAGGATGTCAAAATGTGAGCAGGTCAGGGTATGAGGAAATCAGACTTAACTTGAGGAGAACTCCAAAAAAATCTTGGATGTTGCTAGAGTTGAAACAGAGGGATGGGGAAGGTTAAAAACAAGGAAGAGGAACGAACAAAACGAGTGGAAAAAAATGGACAAACTGGGAATCGAACCCAGCACCTCTGTCTTAAGATACTTTGATTGGGTGCCCATTTTGTCAACGGGTGTTGTCCTGACCAGAATCTGGTCTAGTTTCCTTTTTGGGAAAGTTAGTTGAGTGTGTGACGTCATTGAGAAGACATGTTGTCTTCTCGTTCGCACTTAAAACAGTTTGATCGGGTGTGAACTATATCAACACCTTTATCTTAAGACAGTTTGATGTCTTAAAACAGTTTGATCATGTGTGAACCATCTTATGCAAAATACACACACAGTGCTTTGCTCGATGATTGGGCCTTGACCAGATTCTGGTCGATGGAAAACATTCTCCACGTGCATCTGGTAAGCTCACCCAGCCCAAGGGCTACTTACAGGAATTAGTGGAAAAATATGAGCTGTCTCTGAATCAATACCTACTGACATCAAGGGCGGACTGAGACCTCGTACAGCACAGCCACACACCGGGCAACCGGGCTGCACCTCAGTTTGAATCCGTGAGCTATGTATGGACTTGCCACAAATATTGGGGAAAAAAAGAAAAGCCAGAAAAAGAATGGACAAATGGAGAGTCGAACTCCAGACCTCCCGCAAACCAGGTCACGTGACCAGTCTGTTACCAGAATGCGAAGCGGGCGCGATAACCAACTACACTATTTGCCCGATGAATGTTTGTAGATTCGAGCGAGTGACATTAGGTAGCTACAAGTGTGGCGCAATCCGCAGTTGAAACCAGTTTGAAAAATCCTCAGAGTTCTTATGTTTTTGAGTGAGTACTGAGTGAGTTCAGGCAGGCGGTAAATTAGTTCTGATGGGTGGTCTCGGCTGCAGTGCTCCCATTGCCTTTGGGAACCCGATAGTGAGTGAGGCTGATGGTCAGATCAGTGAGGCAAATCGAACAATTGAACTTGCATTCAACCGTAGCAACGACTCTAGTCTTAGATCACCTGAGCCCAGGCATTGGGCACGATAGCCAAGTACGTACATCATTTGCCCTGCGGGGAGTCGGTGGCACATTTTCGAAACGACTTCACTCACCAATGTCGATTTAAACTTTCTTTGACCGGTTTGAAGACCTAGGGATCCAAGTGGCAGAATCGGATACGATATTCGGAAAGATTATTGAAGTTCGAGTACCGGAATCCATGTTGAATCGAATTCGTGCTCGTGTAGAACTCCCCGGAAAAACCAGCGGAAACCCGGGGACACAATCTTTCCGACGATATCAGTATTCCCGAAACTGAGGAATCGCCAAGCACTTCACAAACATCACGGGCTCCTCTTAATGCGCCGGTTCAATGCTTCAGATTTCCTTGACATCTTTTGAACTACAGTTCAACAATGTTCCCGCACTTGTCATTTACGATATATTATGCGGCGATTGTTAGCCACGCCTCAATGTATTTCGAGCGAGGAGCCAATGAAATGTTGTTATTTCGATACCTTTGATATTCTGGCGAAAGAAGCCGTTGTTTGCGGTGCATCCCGTCCCACAAGCACTCAAGCCTGAATCGCTCCAAAATAAACCTCTATTTCACGCGTCTCAATGCGCATAGAACGAACGAGACCCTCTCGAAGTCCCTCGTTCTTCATTCACAAATCACAGACAATTATATCACACAAACCCTACACCCTCCCATCTCTTCCCGTCTCGCGCAGGAAACAGCGTGGCGTGGCGTCCGTTCGCCCTGACAGTACCTCCACCTTCTGCTCCAGTGGGGACTTGCACAGCTCGCTTCGGCCCCATACCGGCGGTTCCTGCGAAGGAGAAGTGAGTAGAAGCAATGAAAAATGAGCAGAAGCGCGGTGGGTGGTGCTATACTTAGAGGATTTGGGCTTCGACCGGGTCTTCCTGGGACTCGACCTCGGGTATACGCACGGCGCCCGGCGCGGGTGCATCTATCGGAAGACATAGTCTTACAAATCTTTAATTTCGCGTTGCTTCGAGGGCCAGAAACGAGAAACCAGCAACAACAATCCGGCGCAGCAGGACATTGGACGGTATCAGTTGTGAATGCGACGAACGTGTATGCCACATCCTCTTGGAGAATGGTGCGTGCCCGGACAAGATAGCGCTTAGGCCAAACCGTGGCATCGTGTTATTCCCATCCTATCCAATAGGACTTCGCACCAGAAGCCAGGTCGCACGCACATACGGAGAGTATCCCCGGGCCCCGACGGTTCTAGGGCAGTTCCAGCGGGGGATTCCGAAGCTAGCGCTTTGTGAGGGACTGGGCGCTGCGCGGCCCAAGGATAACAACGGTGGGCGCTGATTGCGATAGATCACCCCCGCATTCTCAGGATGTCAAGACGCGGGACCGCGAAAGTGCGGGGAAGCAGGTTCGCGCGCCGATCAAGATCGATTGAAGGCGCATCGGTGGGGAGATGAATTAATGAAATTCAATACCTTCAATTGGCAGAGTGCAATATATGCAAATCAGATCGCGAGCCAGATTTCATGCGGGAGGCCATTGAGAGCGAATATCTGGCGAGTATACGCAGTGGCGGCGCGCGACGCAAAATAACAACATGACGTAGCGGGCAGATCGGCACGAAATTCCTGGCCAAGCTGCTGGCGCGACCCCGATCTCGAGCTCGAGGATCTGAGAAGAGTGAGTGTACGTTAGATCACGATCGGCCCTCTGAAAGGAAATTTCCCACTTCGAGGTTATCGATGGGCGATATAGTATCGAACCGACAACGCAGTTATGGGGCGTTGTGTAGACCTATTTTATCATTCGCATTTGACATTGCGCCGTCTTGAGTGGTGACAAAGTCTGTGCTATCGATGGGTCTGTGATCTCTGGGTTCCAAATACATGAGTCGGCGGCCGTACACGCAGTATATGGGGACACTCCGGTACCAATTGCAGCTGGGAACGACGACGAAACCTCATCAGAATGTTCGTGGGATACACTCTTCGTCGCGATCTTACCACGCGAGAATTCTTACTGCGGTACTGATTTTATAGATATACTTAACGGCACGCGGCGTGAAGAGCGAGAAGCACAGAACGACGGAAGCAGCGCAACCGCAGCGTCGCGGGATCCTCTGATTTTATGCCGTCCGCGGGTGCAGTAAAGTTTCAGAGTATGATTATTCGAAGAAGAATATTGGGCGGAAAACTATGAAGAAGTTCAGGTCTTTGTCCACAAAGGGCAAGGAGGAACTTACATATAATTATACAACATGGTGCTTCGCTCAGCTGTGGCGGAAATAGGCCGTGCGCTATAGGAAGAAGATCAACATCTGACTCGACACTGAGAAGCAATGCTTGACATTACACACAGGTGCGTGGACAACATTCGGATGAGAAAATGCGAGAGTATTGTCGAGAAGAAGCCATCTAGGACAGACGATGAGTGTACATTCAGACAACTTGGAAGACGAGGCAGTACCTTCGCCAACCGTTCACGGAGACCTTGGTTTCTTTTCCGGAGTCTCCACCAATGGATGAGGTGGTGGTGGTTGAGCCATATGAAAAACCCCGAGGATGAAGAAACGGCCTATTGATCCCAGCAACGCGCCAGTGATGCAAGCTACGCCGAGAAACGCGTATGCAGGGTAGACCGCATCGGAGAGCCACAAGATCGCGCGATATGGCGAGTATACGGTGATTTCGAGGAACAGCTGTACAAATATGATGACAGGGGCGAGAATATAGAGCAGAACTGGGAACGGGGAGAGAAACACGATGGGGTGGGCGGCGATCTTGCCAGCGAAGGCTACAGCGGAAAAGATGGCACGAGAGAGGGAGAGTGCGAAAGAGAGTATGAGTACAGCAGCGGACTTCACATATGGAAGAGCTCGAGCCAAGGCCGGGGCATCTGTGGCTTGGACAGCACTCTGGAGGATGGACGCCATAAATTAACTAACTTGAAGACAGCGGATCGGGCGATGCCGTGGGTCACGTGTAATATTTGGCTCTTTCACAACTCCTTCATCCATGCATCGCAGTCTGCAAAGCCCTGAAATCGTCGCCTTGATATGCCGCCAACTTTTACTCGCCTTCGGGGACTGGTTAGGGCCCGAGCTTGAGTGGGAGAAAGAAACTTGGGCGGCTCTCGATGCCTTTGCCCGAACTTGCAAAGCGTTCAGCAATCCGGCTCTCGACATTATGTGGCGGAATCCTGGACATGTAAAGAATGTTCTCCGTTTTCTTCCCCATGGCGCTTGGGATGGAATTGACGAAGATTCGGTACGCTGCCTAGCGACGAACCACTACAAATAATTAATCACTTCCGCCAGGCTTTTCACAAACCCCTTGTGCACAGCGATTGGGATCGCGTTCGGGTGTACTCTGGGAGAGTGAAATTCTTCCGCTTTGATCAAACTCTATACACGGCAAAGGCTCTGGAGACTGTGCGGGTGTGCTTCCCGGGCCAACATTTGTTCCCGAATATCGAGACTCTCGAGTGGCACGTTGTGAACGCGCCGGAACTCATCCCGCACGTCCTGCTTTTCCTTGGACCGAGACTCACGACTTTATTTCTTTCACTGGACACAATCGCACATCTATCATTGCTAGCGACTGTGGCAAAACAATGTCCCTCGCTGACCGACGTCAAGCTCGTATTATCCTTCGACATGGATGACGACAATATCGACCATTTCCGTAGCCTGTCCTGTTTCTTACGGAGTCTGAAACATTTGAAGAATGTCACTGTCCCCTCCCTCGACCGCGCGGCATTGCATTACATTGCAGAATTGCCTACAATCGTCTCTTTGCATTTGACGAACCAATTTCCTATCACCATATCAACCACACCCGGGAGTCGACCTTTCGCCAGCTTGAAAACCCTTGACATCTGGACCAGGATGAATGTGTTGAGCGGCATCATACCGTTGCTCAAGCACGCGCCCATCACCTGCATTGAGGTGACCTGGCCTAAACGCACGACATCCGACAAGATCGCTCAACTTTACGTCGCTGTCGTCGCCAACTGTTCACGCAGTTCTCTGTCAGAACTGGTGCTGAATAGTGAATCATCCAAGAGGCGAGTCTCTGGTGCAGCGTCCACTGCGCGCGACTGGATTAGCAGCCTCCAACTGCGTCCACTCTTCACCTTTTCCAACCTCACCCATGTCGAGCTTTCTGCACCCGCTGGCTTCGCTCTCGACGATGCCACGGTCGCAGACATGGCTCGTGGCTGGCCGCGTATCGATACACTTCGGCTCTTCTCCAGCAGGGAGCACGCACATGTCCAATCCACCGTCACCCTGGCCGCATTGCTACACTTCGCGCGACATTGCCCCGATCTCTCGTGGCTGGACCTCTTTTTTGACGCGACGACGCCCGTTCCGGAGTTGGAGGCTGGAAACCAGCGCCCCCGACAGCTGCACCTCGAGAGACTACACGTCTGTCGCTACCCAGTTGCGGCACCCCTCGCCGTAGCAGGTTTCCTCTCGAGTGTCTTCCCGAAGTTAATGTCCGTGGGGGCTCACTGGGGCGATGCGTACGCCGACGACGACCTGCACAAGGACTGGTTGGAGGTCAATAAGGTGCTGCCTGCCTTGCAGAAGGCGCGCGCGGAGGAGCAGGAGTACTGGGCCCGACGCGAACAGAGTTAAGGGTACTCTAGATCTGGCCGCTAGTTGTTAGTTCCCGTATGTGTGCTCCTGTTATCAGACCTTTTGATGTGCTGAAACTAGGTCGTGTCGCTACACAGGATGTTCTACTATTTTGCAATCTTGGCGCAACGCTCCGTCACGGAGCCAATATCTCATATGTCGTTCTATCTGTATTCTCAGTGAAATGTACCTGTCCGTATCTTGGGGTCACTAACCATCGAACCACCACAACTTATGCAGTGGGAAGTCAGGTCCGAAATGACGGGCCACGGACGTGTCAAAGTTCTTCCTAGTGTTCATCTGAATCGGTCGTATTCATGCCTTTCCGGCCCATTATCATCAGTGATTCAATTTCCACATCGCAAAATTCCACCAAGGGGAACTGACTCGAAAGGGCACGACCCAGAAAATATGTCACGTATATCTACCCCTACACATGTTGATAGTGACGAAACTATCCACCCGCACCGGTATCAAAACTCATCAGGTCCTACCCCGCCATCTTCTCCCCTCCTCTCCCTGCACCCACTCACTCCACGGCACCCCGACACGTCCGACGCTTTCGTGCCCGGGAAAGCGCCACTCACCACGATCCCACGCAGCCAGCAGCACTCCATGGTACAGCGGCCGCACCGGGGCAGCGCCTTGCCTCTGCCTTTTCAGACTCTCGTCGTACATCCGCGCCCCGAGGTCGAGCCAGCGCACAGGCCGCCAGTAGTCCGGCGCGCGCGCGAGGTCGTGCTGCGCGGCGAGCCACGCGCTTTCCGCCGGCGTCAGGAGCGGATTTTCCGGATTTGAGTCCGCGGGTGGAATGAACGCGTTGTAGGCCGATTGCCGGGGTGTGTTGGCATATGCGATCTTCAATGTTCGGCTGTGAGGGATTTCGGGCTGGTCTGCTACAGGAATTAGTAATTAGATCAGCACGATCCCAAGTTCAGTAGATCGAGGTTCAAATGGTAGGTATAAGGACAGAAGCGGAAGGGGGTAGATAGATACAAGAGGAATTTCGAAGGCGAAAGAAACAAGCTGCCAGCCAGGCACAAAGGAAAGGACAAGAAGGCGAGATAGATGGGAAACCAGCTCACCTGGGGCTCCAACCTGTCCTGCTCTAGAATTGGGCGCGTCCCGAGGCATCTCTATCAAGCACATCTGTCAGCAACCACCGAAAGGATAACAAAAGAGGAATCACCCTTCGAGTTACCCGCCTGTGCGGATCTGGCAGCACCAACCTGCGCGCTTCGCGAACGCGTGGTTCGCGTCGTGGGTGGCGGCTCCAGCACCTGTCCCCGCTTCGAGCGCTTCGCGGGCGCATCCAGTTTTTCCTCTGCGCGGGGGCGTTTAGTGCCGACTGCTGGAACCCCGCGCGCTGTACGATTGTCCACGTCAGAAGTCCTCGCAGCCACAGTAGCAGTCTGCTTCGCCTCATTGGCGCTACTCGCGTTCTCCACGACGCCATTCTCCTTAAGCGCTGCACCTCCTTTCGACCGTACCCTTCGAGGCGGCCACTCCGTCTCCTTATCCTGACCCTTCGAAGTTGCCTTCCCACCCTTCCCGCTCGCAAGCGCATTGGAGAACCCGGCACGACTTGATCCAGCGGTATCGCTGCCGACTTCTACGCAGAAAATACTCGTTAGGCATCCTCAGTGCATTTGTGCGGCGAAAGACGTACCTTGCGACTTTGCGAGCATTGCAGAGTGGAGCGGACGCAGGGCACGTCGGACAGACTCGACGAACTCTTCTGAATGGCCAGCTGGGACGGCGTCGGCTCCTCCTTCTACGGGTAGGGGATTTGCATGGGTGCGCCGCTGCCGAGACGGATTTGATTGAGCGCCCGAGCCGCCCGCTGGTACGAGATCCGACGGCGGGGCGACTGCCAATGATTCCTCTTCATGCCCTGAAGTTTCGGCAAAGTGGAACGCTTGGCGGCTGTTCCGAGGTCCGGTTCGTCCGGCTGAGAGAACACGCTCCGCGGCAGCAGCTATCATGTCTTCGCTACGTCGTTGGAGAGCCTCCGCATCTGGATATCGATATTATCAGCATCAACGGGGTCGAGGGGAGACCAGAGATAAAACAGCGTACCTCGCAGTGGCCCCGCAAAGACGCGATCCATGTGGAGGAGCGAGTCCCACAGTCGATGCCACTCTGCGCCTTCCTCTGCAGTCAGGGGGCGGGTTACGGGCTGCGATGGATCTATCGCGAATGCGAACTGCTGGCGGCTGGTCTCGTAGACTTCCTCAAGAGTTTCCACCGTGAGTGAGTGGCGACGGAACGCGTCCCGTTCTTCGCGTGAATATTGTCTGAGGACCGCCGGCTGGGAACCGGGAACCGGTGGTCGTCGTGGAGTGGAGATGTCGATTACTCGGTCGGTATTCTGTACGCCGGTCGCTGGGAGACGAAACAGTTTACTGAGTAAGATGCAGCTAAGCCATGGCACTCACCTGCGCTCGAGCCTCCCTGCCCATTGTTCCGTTCTACTACCCCCTTCCCGCTGCCGTTGCTTTCCCTTATCTTGCCCCTTGCCAGGGATCTTCGGCGTCTCCTCTTCCACTTTCACTCGGACCTGTGGCGATCCTGCGACTCCAGATCCCACGGCACGGTCCTTCTCGCTCTTCACGCGCCGCTCGCGCATAACCGCATTCACCACCGTCGCATAGTCCCACGCGTCCGCCGACGAGACCCCCACCTCCGCCCCGCCAACGTGGAACGTTGGCGTGCCACCGCGATTCCGAAAGACAAACTTGACGTTCTCGTTCTCGTTCCCTACACCCGCGAGCGCCCCGGAGTAGGAGATGGGGAATGGGATGTGAAATACGGGGGCGCCGTCGAGGGTCTCGATTATGAATGAGATTGTGCGAGCCATGGGGCGACTGAGGCGGGTCGGTGACGGTGCTGTCACTGAGTCAGGAGATCAACGAGGTACGCCCTCACGTGACATCAAAATGGCGCGTGTGCGCGAGTTTGCCTCTTCGGCTTGTCGGCAACGGAGACGAGGTGAGGATCTGAGGTGCTTAATCCTGGAATTTTCTGCGCTGCATAGTCATCAATATTTCTTGTTGGTACGCTCGGATTGTTTATTTCTGGCCATCAAGTCGGAGAACTGATGCCCAATACATACTTGTTCTTGTATCACTTGCTATCGAAGTAAGAGGAGCCGACAAGCCCAATAAAAATAGTTTGAGCTGAAGATTATCTACCGCCCTCTGGGTCTTCTCTCGCACCAGACAGTGGGGCCTCATTCACTCTAAAAAAAACGACGGCACAGCGGGCCAAAGATGGGAAAGAACAGCTGAGAAGACTCAGAGGAGTATCTTGGGTATATTGAATTAAAAATACCGGGCCGGAAGTTGTTTTTTGAATGGCCGTTCAATTCTGTTGGGAAACTGAGTCTAATCTGAGACCGCGGCCATAGCAATGACTCTGAGTGGCGAGTTCGCCGAGATATAAGAGATTGTGCATGAGATAGTTGACGCAACCGATCGATACTGGGGATTGGAGAGTGCAGAAGCCATTTTAATATGGCCCCGAGTCTAAGCTCATTAAGTGGACAAGTATTCGCAGGTACGATGGTACCACCGAGTCGGGACCATCGCTCGATAGTTGCAGGCTAACAACGAACGGCAGCCTCACGTGGCTGACGAACAATGTGCGTTGAGGGGCGGATTTTAATTAGTCCGCGCGACCGCAAAGGCAGGTAATGTTTCTGCGATCGTGCAACTTTTTTCTAAGACGCAAAATCCGGAATCGATGTCCGCTACCAGGTAGCCCGGCTCGTGTGAGGATAGCTATGGCTTTCGGCAGGAAGGCAGCTGGACTATCATGCAAGTGGAATCCACGCACGAGATGCATACAAGATAGCGACGTCGCAAATTGGAAATCAAGACATGGTACATGAGTGTTAAGTTTCGGTTCCCTCGAGCAATATTCTAAGCACGTCCCCAATTTGGCCATGTAAATCCTCTGGAGATAGCGAGATTGAGCTGCGCAACTAAAAGACAGGAACGGAGGAGAAACGCACTCGATCGCGCGACAGCTTGGATGTATTCGTCATTCCTCTAGGGCGGCGGCGCAGGTTGAAAGTCAACCTATAAATCAAACTAGTTTAGGATGTATTGAGTGGTACTTGGGTTGAATGTCAGCGGCCTTAGGTTGAATTCCACCGCTCGATAGGTTGATTCCCCCAGGTTGATTCGTAACCTATTTGGGGCCCAAATTATCCTATGACCAAATGCTCGATTCGGCTGATTTTCAACATATTGTGGGGTGATTTAAGGGGGCTGGTTGGTATCCTATTCCGCTTTTTTAGGCTAAATAACAGGCTCGATAATGGCATGAAAGTGATGTATTAGTGGTGAGTGTAGCTACGACATGTAATATATAAGGAAAGGACCGGAGTGCTGGAGCGGCCGGGCGGCCGTGGCCAACCAACGGCGACGACATCGCGAAGTGTGCGTGCGACAGGCTTGCGTGGCGGGGCACCGTCAACGGCTGCGATGCGGATTGTGGTGAAACTTGGGCTTGACAGCGGCGAGTCTGTACATGAGAAATGTAGTGAGCCACCAGGGCACCGGGACGAGAAAAGGTAGAAGTTCCCCTTTAGGCGAAAGGAGGAGCTGTGAAATGGGCTGGTAAGTTAGCGGTGTAGCGAACGACATCGGGGAAGGGGGCATCAATAGCTTCAATATATCGAGGTACGAGATCAGGTTATATTGAAGTGTCTGTCTGCGAGAGACTAATCAATAGCACACCTTGTTTGTATCCAAACACCCCCGTCAGAACATACAGCGCTCTCAGCTTGCTCCCGACGTGTCAAGGACACCAGCCATTCAATGATCCCCACCAGGTTTGAGGGCACAGGGTTGAAAGAAACATTTGAGGCAGTACAACCGAGCCCAATTCTTGAAGCCTGGAGCTTGAAGTCTTGGAGAGTCCCGGATTGAGCAAGTCCGCTTGACAAGAGACCGAGAAAAAAGACCCAAGAGTACACAGAGAGGGATGAAGACTTGAATTGGACTTGATTGAAACATTATGATTCTCGAAGAGCTTGAAGAGATACCTTGTTCTGGGTACTGCTGAGGGGTGCTGTCGAGGGAAGTGTTTCGCTGCGGTCGAGAGGGAAAATGCCCATCAAAGTCAACCGTCTAGCCGGTCAACCTGCTGCACATCCAGTCCGCTGATTCAGGGTTTCACGGCTTGCAAGGAGCATCAATATTTGTTATAGCGCCAATATACCAGTTTGGACCCCCAAACTCACTGCTGTCTTGCAATAGGTTGCCTGTAGGTTAAGCGGAAATAGGTTGAATCGTGCACTGAGGATTATCGGCGGAAATTGAGTCTATCATAAATGACTAAATACCTTACGAAAATAGGATGATGCCGAATGAACCTAAAGTGATCCCAAAATAGGTTGAAAGGCTTTATTCAACGTATGCCTTGTTGAAATTCCGCTAAGTTAGCTTCATAGTGTTCGCGGCAGTCATCTTGGCGTCGAGAGCTCGCAGACGTTCAGCCTTTTGTGACTTCATGTCGATTGCTGCCGACTCAACTAAGCCGTACCTTTTCTCCAGTCCGAAATCACGCCCCTTTCCGTCTTTGTTGCGAGCAAGTTCGACCACAGATCTACCCTCGATGCCGCAGAAAATTTGTTCACCGGTCGGCAGTCAGTCGTGAGAGGTCCCGCTGTTCTTACGGGTTTGGTTCCGTCAGATTGTAGCATGCAGGTACTATCAATGCTTCGATAGCGAGGTATATAACTCCTGCCTGGTCTTGCGTTCATAGAGGGGCAGAGAATCACTTTCCAGTGAATATTTCACAGCACACGTCGCCGCACGATCCATTATCTTCCAGGCGATTCCTCTTCTCTGGTCCCAGACTACTGTGCAATTTCATTCAATTCGGCGGTCACGCGTCACGCACCCTCTGTGCCGCGATGAATTTTGGTGTCGGTCACGGGTCATGGCGCCCAGTGCCGAATGTAAAATGCGTGACATCAGGGCCAAATCTCCCTTGGAGGTGCAAAAAAGGGAGAATTTTCGAAAAATTTCGTCTTGTATGCCGAATTTTTGGAAGTGTCACGCCAAACTTTGTTGGTTGCCGAAGTGCCGAATCAGTATTTTGGGTCATGGGTCACAACCCGTGCCGAATTGAACGAAATTGCGCAGTATCTCATAGTTACCAGTCTCCGATTCGGGGAACAGTTTCCGCCGTGCCCTTTTTTAAATTAGGTGGTCTCCTTGACAGGCTGGCGTGCCTTATCGAAGGTGACGTCGGACCCAGAAATTAGTTGTGCAGGATACTGGCAGGACTTGTAACGGGAGCTGATCCTGGAACTTTTTAGGCCTTACCTTGGAGCCTCTGGGGTGGTACCCTCAGTTTTTGTACGTCGTCGGTCTCAACTCTCGGGGATGTCGGCGTGATGATTGTGTTGGAAATGGGATCGTCGCGCGCCGCGTCGCCTGGTTACCTTACCTACCCCCCCTATTCGTCGCACAGCTTTGTCTATATATTCGGCCTGTATCCCCGTATTCCTGTAGTCCTTTGTATCCCGTGCACTCGTGTCCCCGCGCCCCGAATACATTTCCCTGCGACTCACCTTTGCGTGCGACTTCGACTTTCACAGATTGTTCAATTCTAGTGCTACGCTGTTGCTCCAAATATTTCCAAAGCTTTCCAGGCTTTGTGTTTACTCCAATACTTTTGTGGTGGTGCCCCCCGTTTCATAGGTCGATACCAGGTGCGGGATTCTCGGTCGTCGGTCCCAACTCTTAGGGATGTCGGGGTGACGATTGTTCAATTCCAGTGCTACGCTGTTGCTCCAAATATTTCCAAAGCTTTCCAGGCTTTGTGTTTACTCCAATACTTTTGTTGTGGTGCCCCCCCGTTTCATAGGTCGATACCAGGTGCGGGATTCTCGGAAATGATCATTGTTCAAGCGAACGGCATCACCCATACTTGTACCCATATATATATGTACCCTGCCCTGGCTGCGGGGTACATAGATATATATCCAATGGTTGGCAGATCAGCCAAGGACCGCAATATAGATATGTACCTGATCCATATATGTTTGCCCGCTGTAAAAACAAAGGCGGCTTTGGGGATTGAACCAAAAGTCTTCAGATGATTTCAACATATATCAGAACCATAAATTGTTACCACTAGACCAGAATGGCTATATAAAGTGAAGGTACCCAAGGGCTAGGTTCATCAGGAAAACACCTAATAAGCCTTGCAGCCACCCTGTACGGCCCGCATAGGGCCTAGTTAGGGGTTAGGGTAGTTAAGGTTTGGGTGAGAGGTTTGGGTTAGAGGTCAGTGCCTTCCTCCCAGGTATATTTATTTTATTTAGTTAGGGGTTAGGGTTGGTTAAGGTTGGTTAGGGTTGGTTAGGGGGGTTTTCAACACTCTAAAACACATAATAAACAGTGACAAACACTTTTCGAAGACCTAGGGCAGCTTGCCTGCCCTAGGTGTGGGTATAAGCAGCCCCAGGTAGGGTAAGGCTAGCTTTACCCTAGCTGGGTAACACAATAGGACATGCATGGTTCCTTTGGTCTAGTGGTTGTAGGCTCTGGTTGGTTTATGATTTCCTAGTGTTCTGTCGTTCAATCCTTGTTTTGGCCCAATAATCCTTCTTTTAGCCCAATATCCTTAGCCCTAAGTACATATATATATATGCAACGGCTGGCAGGCCTACCAGCAATAGGATATATATCTATGTACCCCTCTGCCATGGCAGGGTACATTGATATAAAGGTACAGCTACACCTCACGGCATTGATGTTCGGCGCCTTTTGTGGACGGCAACAAACTCTGTATAAGTGCTGCGGCCAAGTCAAGGCTTGAAATCGTCTCGGTCTTGGCGGGTGGCGTTTGGAGAATGTGGAAGGAGCAGTCGCGTTGGGCATCACCGATCTCTGGCGTTCATGTTACAGTGCTGAATGGTGTTATTGACCACTTGGAGCTTGTACCAGTTCGCTGGGTCTGCCATTTCTATGGGAAGAAATGGGGGTGGTCAGCTTCTTTATAAGCGACACAACCTATCTGGCCCTGACCTTGTAGAGGTTGATTTATTTTTAGGCAGTGGATTCCAGCCTTTAGGGGAACGAAGCAGTCATCGAACACACAATGAACTGGAAATGCCAGGACGGGCTGGAACTGAGGGCCGCCTCAATTTCTGAAGAGGATTCTGAAATGGAGGGAAATTGCTTGTGGTAAGAGTACTTTTTGGATTGTTTCGGCACCTAACAGGCTCGGAAGAAGGAACTACCACTTTGAGGTTCGTGCATCAGTGCGATTTACGAGAATCTCTAGATGTGAGGTCACCACACAAACCAACCGAGTAGTACCAAATCGGATTTGGTGACGTGGGTGGGTGTTAATGAGACTTAGAGTGATAACAGATGAAGCGAATTTTCAAAAGGGGAATCATAGTGCGGGGTGAAACAAAGAGTAATCTGTATATCGGTGAGGCGGGAGTGATCGGCTTCGAGTGTGTCAAACATGAGAGACCCAAAATGAACTCGAACTAAGAAAACGTTGAGTGGGTGACATCGGATTTCATAAAATCTCACTTTGATGCCACGGCACAATTCAAGAAGGAAAAAGGACAGAAGTGAAGGCAGTTGTTGTAAAAGAAAAATCCGCTGGGCCGAGTTTTAGAGCGGCTGTATGAGAGGTATTCACTGTGTTGGGTCTGGACGACCCAACCATTCAAATTTGGTTTGATCGCGTTTCTTGAAGCTCAATCCGAACATTGCCGATACATGCATCCAACTAGATCCGACGCTTGCCGGTCCTGCTTATTCACGAAACCGGTTGTATCATTATTCAGCGCTTCAATCTCTGCCTGCAAATCTCTGCTCTGGATGACTGAACGCTGGCTTCTCTGCTCAGAAATGTGCCGCGCGTTCTTTCACCCTGCGTTCGGTGCTTAGTGGCTCGTCGTCGAGCATGGCTAGATGACTGAACTACATATGACCAAATACTGTACTTTTTCGTTCAAATCGACAGGGGATGTGACGCGTGACCCATTTTACCTATTCGACATTTCGGCAGCTGCCGAATTTTTGCGTGACACCTCGAAATTTTCGGTTCAAATGTCGAAATTTTGAGAGCATTTGGGAATTGAGAATGGCGGCGATGATCGGCGGCGGCAGTGGCGGCGGCAGAGGTCCCGGAAATATCCGATGACGATCGGACTTTAAATTTAAGTAGTGTCTCGGGGAAGCCCGCAATCTTATCAGCTCGACGTCAGCATGTATTGTCATATCGCGTTCATGAACACGGCTGCTTCTTTCTTCTACCACCATGCCCGTCTTTGCGCAAATCGTTATTCTGGCACTTTACAACAAATTAGGCTGGGCGAGACGATAGAGCGAGTGATATGCACCATGAGGAACCGCCGTCCCGCATTGTCACCTTTCTGGCAAAGGCGTATTGGCAGATGGGTCCAGCAGTACGGGCAGATGTTGGTGTCGCTCTGGATGGAGGGGCGGTGCATGGTGGGGAGGGGCTCGCAGCGGGAAGGTGGTGGAAGGAGGAGAGAGACGAGACGGGAGAGAGACGCGCTGGCGAGAATGCTGATGCACATGTCATGTGTCATGTCTTCAATTTCTAACTCCGGTCTTGCCGCCGCCACTGCCGCCGCCGATCTGCGCCGCCATTCTCAAATCCCAAACTTTCACGAAATTTTCGTCTTTTTTTGCACTTTTGGGGCAGTTTGGAGGACCGCCTGGAGATTTGACAGAGGCCCGAGTGACGCGTGACATCGACCAAAGTTCGTGATCAACAGGGGGGTGCGTGACGCGTGACTACCGATTTGAATGAAAAAGTACAGTATCACCTTCTTACCCCCGAACCACCATCTACACCGCGACCAGTGACCAGAGTGCTCCACCGTGAGCACGTCGCCAGTGAACACCTTCCACCTGAGCAACAGATTATTGCGCTCACTGAGCATTTACGCCCTCCACCCGTACTTCACGCCCACACAGCATATCTCCGATTTCCCACCCGATTTCTATTCCACGCATACACGACATTCTGGGACCTATTCGCTCATTTTCTGGTTCACCCGTACACCCCATATTCCAGACAACCGACCCATCTTGCTGTTTACCAGCAAAGAACTCCGTTCTTCTTCACGGCCCAACAGGAAACGAAGTCCTTGTCAAAATTACTCACTCGGGGATATGCGGCACCAACGAGCACTTTAAACACGCCAACATGGTCCTCGGGCACGAGGGTGTGGGGACCATGTTTCCCAGTTCCAGGTTGGCAACGTCGTTGGCTGGGGGTATATGCACAAGACTTGTGGAGAGTGCGAGCAATGCTTGCTTGGTAGGTTCCATGCATCTGCCCGCAATTTTCATTTTCGTTGCTCATCTTCTCCCCAGGCCAAGATCAATATTGCCCGAATAGAGAAGAGTACGGGTCACACAACCACCACCAGGGATCATTTGGGTCACACGCGATCTGGGACAACGTCGTTCATTTTCAAAGTTCCTGAGGGTCTAGCACCCCAACACGCAGCACCTCTTATGTGCAGAGGCGCCACGGTCTTTGAAGTGATTGACTCGTACAACATCCGACCCACTGACCATGTCGGTGTTGTCGGTATCGGCAGGCTAGGGCACCTCGCGATCCAATTCCTGTCCAAAATGGGTGCGAGTGTTGTGGTTTTCTCCAGCACGGACTCAAAGCGCGAGGAGGCGCTGCGCCTTGGTGCAACAGAGTTCTACGCCACCAACGGTGTCGAGAGCTTCGAGATGGCCAAGATCGACCACCTCATGGTCACAACGAGCTTCATTCCAGACTGGAAACCATACGTCGCATTTGCTTTTCTTCTCTGCCCCACTGAAAATTTTCACAGATTCCTCAGCGGCATGAAACCCAAGAGCACCATATACCCGCTCACTGTCAGCTTCACCGACCTCGTCATTCCCATGATGCCGATTGTGCTTGGGGGCATACATATTCAGGGTTCGGTCGTATTGTCACGCTCGGCGCAGAAGAAGATGCTCAATTTCGCAGCGTGGAATCATATCACACTGATCGTTGAGACATTTCCGTTGTTGAAAAGTGGGGTAGAGGATGGCATGGCACGGTTACGCGAGGGGAAGATGCGATACAGAGGTGTACTTGTCGCTGCATAGTTGGACGTTCCGGATCACATACACATTAACTATTTGTCTCTATGGGTTTTAATCTACCTGGATTCTACATTGCAAGCGAGGCCTTGGTTGAGCCTAGCGCTACAGGCGACACTGCCTGACATCATTCATATTCAATTCCGGCTGCAAGCTGCGTCTACGCAAAACGTACCACCAAACAACAAAACAGTAAAGACCGGCCTGGGGAGTTGTCTTCCACATACCTGTGTCTCATTTCATCCAGATTGAGCGAAATGTGGATCAAACACCAATTTTCCCAGCGAGTGAGGAATCCATTCTATGCGTAGTGGCGAAGCACACCGTTTTGAGCTCAGGTATCAGTCAGCAACTTTAAGTTATGTCGACATCCAACACTCGGAAGAAGTCCGATCCCAAGCAGTTCTAGTGTATCCCACAAAATGCACCACATGCTAGATCCACAGGAAAGTACAAGTTGTACTAGTAGTTGGTGGCCTGTATCAGTGATTTGAGACGGAGAAGCGAGTCAGTGAGAAATTTAAAGTATCAAAGGCATGATCACTACTCAGTGTGTTACACCGCAGCTGGTTAGAATATGTCTCCACCAGAAACACAGTATTAACTTCCGGGTGCTCTACAATTGCAAGGAAGGTTCATAGAGATTACAGTGAATTTATTCCATTTGTTATGAGAAGAGCTGGGTACGAAGAAAGCTTGGAGTCATTACTGTGTTATATAAAATCTCCCAGAGATGGAAATCGAGCATTCAAAAGAAAACAAAAAAAGGAACAAGTCAAATGGCTGTTGCTTCCCGAAGCATAAGAGAGAGAAAAAAAAAACCCGAGACTTCTAAAACACACAAGGGATATGAGAAAAATGAGACAGGTGTAATGGATGTTAATCTTGAGCCTTCTGCCCGAAACATCAGTTGCAAAACAAAGGCAGGAGAGTTTGAAATGCAAAATATACTCAAAAAAAGAAGATGTGCAGAATGGACGGAAATTCTGTGCGATAGGATTCGAGGGGGGGCGACAGACGATCTTGTGATGCCCAGTTCTTGGAGCTGGCAGCCGGATTTCGATATGAACGATTCCAGCAAAATGATGGATGTGGCTCCAAGAAGTCGTTTACGAACGCAGGGGCTGCGGAGGGCTGGAACAACAAGGATTTAGGGCATCAAACCGTCCCCGTAACCTTACGGGTTTACGGGACGTAATTACGGTCACGCCCCCGTCCCGTCTAAGGTTTTGGGCGACATCCAGACGGGACGGGTCATGGTACGGGGTAGGGTGTACTGTACCATTTCGACCAAATGTTCAGGTGACAGATGATGGAGGGTCGTGAACTGAACATTTTTGGCCTAGGTGACAGTGACACTTCAAATTTGTGGCCTAATTAGGCGAAAAAACACCCAAATTTTTAGTCCGGCATTTGCCGGACTGCCATATAAGTATGATTTTCCCATAATTCCCGAGAATTGAACGCCTTGCAAAATGAACACCTTAGGTGACAGGTGACACCCAGTGAACATTTGGTCGAAATGGTACAGTGATATGGCACCCTGTAACCGTGCGTTTAAGTACACGTAATTTACGGGTATACTGGATCAAGGTTTGGTGAACCAGTTTTTGCTGTGGACCCCTGCCGATGGTCGCTAATCACTCGCTTGGAGTCGGCAGTCGTCCCCCGTGGCTCTCCACAGTCTCGGGAGCCCTCGGCATGCTGCAGGTGCATGTCAGAAGTGTCCAAAAATATCCGACGCTGCACTGATCTGAGGAAAACTCGCTTTCACGAACCCTAAAAGTTGTTTCAGACAGTCACTCAAAGTTTGTTGATCTTGCAGCATCACTCGACCACCTGTAAATTATGCCCGTTCATGGCTATACGCACCGGACCCGTCCCGTCTATGGCGTCCGAGATGCCAAGCTACGCACGGGTCGGGCCATCCCGTGGGCCAAATACGGGCGTAATTTTTACGCCCGTGGGCATATTACACACGGTTTGATGCCCTACAAGGATTTGGAGGATCCGTGTCGCATCCGCAGGCGACATCCTGCCGCCGCTAAATATCAATGATTTCAAACAGGGAAGCCCAATACTGCGCAATTTCGTTCAATTCGGCACGGGTTGTGACCCGTGACCCAAAATACCGATTCCGCACTTCGGCAACCAACGAAGTTTGGCGTGACACTTCCAAAAATTCGGCATACAAGACGAAATTTTTCGAAAATTCTCCCTTTTTTGCACCTCCAAGGGAGATTTGGCCCTGATGTCACGCATTTTACATTCGGCACTGGGCGCCGTGACCCGTGACTGAGACCAAAATTCATTGCGGCACAGAGGGTGCGTGTCGGACACGTGACCGCCGAATTGAATGAAATTGCACAGTATCTGGCCCATGGTGAGCAACACGGTCGTTTTGGGTGCCGTACAGGTCCAAGTTTCAGAATTGCGAGTGGGAAGTCAGTGCAAGAGACTAGGTCCAAGTTACAGTGGACAAGATTTGGTGTGTGCTGTAAAAATGTAAGGAATAGCGACGTCCGGAAGAACCTGAAAGCTAAAGAAGTCAATTGCTCCCACGGTGAGATGACTTTCGAGGTAGCGGAACCAGTGAGAACCGCTGTGCGTAACAGAGGTGTGCCGCCGAAGTTTAGGTCCAGATGACGGAGCAGAGGCATCGGGCCGTTGATTACAGCAAGTGTGCGATGGGCACCAGCGAATAGCAGATGCTCCCAGCGTGCACGTTGAGGGAGAACACCCGAGACCATTCCGGCCAAGAGATCCGAGTAGCCATTGTCGTAAATGCTAATGGAGAGAGGGCAACCAGCCACCCTCTTTATCCAGAGCTCGGAGGTTTGGCACCGTCGTTCGTGTGGAATACTTATGCCAATCACTCAATCCAATGGCTTTCCAAAGCGCAGGAGTAGTTAGTGCTACTTCTCGCCATTGCCTACAGATTTGGGCCAGACAGTTCGGGGAGTAAGGTCCGAAAAGCGATGGCAGAGCGGGGTAAGGCGGGAGGAAGTGAACGAAAATTTCGGCGACAATTTCGCCGTTCGGGCGGCAAAGTCAGGACTGGATAGTACCGATAAGAGTCGAGCTGTCCCCGCATTAGAGCTTTCTCGGTTCGTAGTGTCGAAAGCGAGTCCTGGATATCCACAATTTTAGGCCTCAGATCTGCGCGATGCGAACGATCCGCTCCATTCACACTGAGTTCCAGCGTCCGAAGTGATCGCTCAAAATCCACTATTCGGGCCTCTACATCAGCGAGACGAGAGCGATCGACCTCAAGGGCATCATGATCCATTCGGGAGGGCAGACTGCGGGGAAAGCGAATTGAGAGCAGATACATGGGGAATGACGAGTAGCACAAACTTCAGCGGAGAGGTATATCCACAATCTGGTAGTCGACGAGTCGGAGTCTCGTGCTAGCTCCTTTCTGGCTCAAATTCAGATCTTGCGCCCACTCAGGGGCCTCTTCTATTCTGGGGCATCATTGTATATTCATCCCGGACCCGCCTGCTGCTTTGGCCAAAATAGTAGTCACATTTCGTGCCTGCGGCCAAGCTTGTAGCCGCATATTAAAGTCTGGACGAAATGCTCTTCTTTGGTAAATTACGCGTCCGATCTCCTCAGCTGAGTTCACAATCCGCACTTCTTCGCAACCAGTTTCCTGCACCGCGATTTCAGTCCAGCACGAGGAAGGTTCTATCTATCGTGCGCTCATCATATTCGCCTTTGTATTGTCGCTCCTGGACTCACTCACCTTATTCTCGTGATCTCTCTGTGATTTTCATCAATCATCTTCCCCACCCACTCTAGCAATCGGTATAAAAGGACACTCTACATCTCGCAGCAGCACAGTTCACACGATAAATGCTTGTTCTGCCCATCTCTTTCGAGGATTTCGCTTGCTTTCCGCGAACGATCCCAGCTCTCTAGGCATTGCCGCTTTCCATCACACCCTCGCAAGTTCAATCTCAAATTCAGCCAAGCTATCACACACCATTCCCAGTATAATTATAGCTTGGTGAGACCACCAACTTTCATAACAGTCTTCCATGATGTTCTTTCGTCCAGATCTAGTTCTACCCACTGTCCAACAGTATCCCTGACCACAACATCTCAATCTTTCATAGCTCCCTCCACCATCGTCTACGCCCACACCCCGTTCTCTCAACCTCTCTACAGCGAGTGGTTCGTGTGTTACTCATTAGGGCTCGAAACACTGTCCATCTTATCCATCTGACTGACGAACCTGGTCTCGTTTCCTGGCTGAAGCACTAATGCGTCCCTCTCAGTTCTTGCTCCTCATACTGCCTGCCCTGTGTCCGCGGCTCACGAGCTGCGATCGTCAATAACAACATCAACGGCGGTGGGACCATCGTCAACAACAATAATAACGACGGCGGAGGCGGGAGATGTCACGACCAATAACAATATTATCGGCGATAGAACGGTGATCAATAACAATATTGAACGGGGGTAGTGGAGAGATCACGAACAATAATGGGGGCGGTGGAACTGAGCTTCTAAGTGCGAGTAGAAGTTCAAGCATGACTGGGAAATCTGGAGCGTTGTCAGCAAGTTCGACCGCGGTCTCTCCACAAACGTATGTTATTCCATTCCAAATACAGCCTCTGTGTTGATCACAGCCAAATACTACCAGCAACGCTTCGACATCGCAGGAACGCGGGCCCAGAGCACCTCGAGCTCTCCAGCTCAGGGTCCTTCACCTCCCGGTGAGCATATCAAACACCATGTTCTACCATAATTCTGACTTACCGTATGCACAAGTGAAACTTTATCCACCGGTGCAGTTGCCGGAATCACAGTTTCCGTAACGGCCATTTTGCTTCTGGGCGTTTTCTTCGCCTTGTGTTTGAGAAGGCGTCGAAGACAATGTCGAGCGGCTGACCGGGAGCGAGCCCAGGGGTATATATACAGACCGCCTCGCTGTTTACACTGATCGGCGAACTCAGAGGCCATTATGTCCGAGTTACCAAGGCTGCGGTGTTGCAAGATGTCAACTCGGCAGGAATATCATTCCGACTCGAGGCACAGGTGACGGCGATGGATAAGCCCGTGGCGAAGCTGGATGTGGAAAATACAGAAAGACGCGTCTCCGCTCCGGCGGTTCCACACCGATTAATCGGTCTGATTCCAAGGAGAAACACACCAACAGGCGCCGTACGACTTCCCTTGGTCAGAATGCTGGAAATCAGACGTGGACGCAGAACTCCATGCTACTAGGGAGCAGATAAAGACTCTGGTGGGTCGGATAAATGCGCTGGAAGCGAACCATGGTTCGTCCTAGGAGGCGGAAGAGGCCCTGCCAGCTCCTGTGTAGGACGGGAGAATTCGTTTTGATGAACAATGTGAGAGTAAGAAC
Source organism: Mycena olivaceomarginata (assembly GCA_029378375.1). NCBI lineage: Eukaryota > Fungi > Basidiomycota > Agaricomycetes > Agaricales > Mycenaceae > Mycena > Mycena olivaceomarginata. The sequence continues at coordinate 106,618 of JARKIC010000115.1, read as the reverse complement.
AATACAGACGTATAACCGTGCTATTTGGACGGCATTTTGGGTAGAAGAGCATACATACAGCACAGCGTTCGCAAGCGTTTACACGAACGTCCATCAAGAAAACTGAGCCGCCGTCGGTAGGAAGATCAGTAAGCAGTAATGTGCTGAAAAAACTCGCAAAGACCAAGATCCTATCTATTCGGGCGTTTAAGAATCGCCCTCGAGTGAAGAGAGAAGAGCCGCCAGCAAAAGAGATCTGTAGGGAGGGGAGGGAGGAGGAAATTCGAGGGGTACAGCAGCGTCTCAGTCGGTGAGCTTCCAGCCTCTCCGCGCCAAAAATTGAGGGGGGAGGGTAGAGAAAGCGGGCATGCATGCTTGCATCCTCCGCCCGCGGGACTGCTACTTTCGAAGCAGAAGCGTTGAAGAGCGTGAGCCGCGTATGTACTCGCAGCAGTATGCACGCCACATAGCCTCCGATGGTAAGCCACTGTGTCCGCGATGCAGGCATATGGGTGAACTTGAGGCGATGGTAGGAGGAAGTGTCATTGTGATCCATTCTTACAGTAAACTACGTGGCGTGAGATAATTGACCTAATTTAGGTCGCGGGAGTAACACGTGTATAACACATGTCAGAAGCTGTGTCGAAGCTATCGACGACTGGAACGTTGCCAAAAGGTTGCTCTTTCTCAGCCAAGATGGCCCAGAACCACGACAACCATGAGTTTTTGGAGTTATGGAAAGACGCAACCAGAAGATACGAGGACGATACGAAGATCAAGTTTGCGACCCACGCCCTGGCTGGCTGCAACAACCCCGACGCAGTCTTAGATGCGCTCGACAGCGACCTTCAGGAGTTCAAGGAGTACCGCGAAAGGAAGGAGAGGCTCCGAAAGTGGCTGAAGCCCATGCTTCATCTCATCGGTTCGCTTTCTGAGACAGCGGGAGCGACGGCAGGCGTGGTGCGTACAGCCATTTTGACACTTGTTTCAAGCGCTGATACGCTCCGTGGTAGTTCGTCCCGTTTGCACAGGCTGGCTTCATTGCGCTCGGTGTTCTGGTGCAGGTGCGTGGTGGTGACCTACTCTTCCGAATGTGGTCTTCTGACCACGCAATTAGGCCGCGAAAAACGTCAGTGCACGCTATGACTGCATTATCGACCTCTGTGAGCTCCTGCATTCCTTCCTGGAACGCTTGCGGGTATACATGTCAGTGCAGCTACCGAATGGCATGCGAAGGGTTGTCATACGGATGCTTGTGCACCTGCTGTCGGTCTTTGCGTTGGTGACAAAAGAAATCAAACAAAACCGCTTTGGTGAGTTAGATCGCTGTCGTTTGCAAACGTATTTGGTGCTGAAGAATGACTGGCTCCAGGCTCGTATCTGCGAACTCTGATTGGACGAACAGATGTTCAAGATGCCTTGAAGAAATTGAATGACCTCATCGGAGCGGAGCAGTCTATAGGTGTCGCAAGCGCTATGGTCTTTTCGCAAGAGATCCTGGATCATTTGCGTGGCCTGGTTCTGGGTTTGTTACACTGAAATTCTCCTTGACACGGATTGAGCTTTTTTGTTAGCAGACAAGGATGGAGTGGTCATCTTGGCCCAGTTGAAGAACGACCTGCAGAAGGCTATGCAGTCCACGAAAGGCGCGTGAACCGTCCATGCCCAGCCTGCCCACTCATGACTTTTGGTAGATGCAAACGAGCGTATCACAAAGGACCTGGGAGATCTTAATCGACGACATTGTACGTACTACTTTCCTCAGGTGCACAATTACCGTCATCAGAGGCAGCTAACAACATCTAGTGGACCGCAGTGTTCGCTCATGGCTTAAGGCCCCGGATGCCCGGATGAATCATAACACAGCACGGTCTCTCCACGATGATGACACTGGAAGCTGGTTGGTGCGATCATTTGAGTACAAAAGCTGGAAAAGCACGCCGTCCTCTCTCCTTTGGATCAATGGAAAACGTGGGTACTTATTGCTTGCTGTGTCTCTGCTCTATACTGATCGTCCTGCTCAGCTGGCGCAGGAAAGACCATCATATGGTGTGTATAATATGTGTTCCTCACAATCTTGACTCCTGACCTCTTCTCTGCCAGCTCTACTGTCATCGAAGACATGCTTGCGACCCCTGGGGGTGTACTTGCTTACTTCTACTTCTACTACGGCGAAGCTGACAAACAATCTCTTCGTGGGATGCTTTCCTCCATCATATCTCAGCTGGAGGAGCAGCTCTTCGACAATCCGTCCCCTCTCCTAATACTATACCAGAAACTTGGGTCTGGTGCACATGAACCGAGCATTCCGGAGCTGACTGCCTGTCTCAAAAGTTTGATCATTGCTCTCTCGGCACATCCTATCTTCATCATTCTTGATGCTTTGGATGAGTGCTCAAGTCCGGAAGAGCTGGAGCCTGTCCTCTGTGATCTTCTCCAGCGGGTGGAGGGCCATGTGCATGTCTTTGTGACCAGTCGACCTGAAGATGCTGTTGTCAAAGTGCTCCGTCCCCTGACAACCTGCGAGTTGGATCTCAGCTCTGTTATTAAGGGTGATATTGCTCTTTATCTTGGCCATATCATGTCCAAGGAGCACCCATTCCGCTTCTGGAAACAAGTGCACCGTGACCTTGTCCTCAACCACCTCCTCGAGCATTCTGATGGAATGTGTGTCATCACATTTTTTCAGATTCATATTTGAATGTTTATGTGTCTTTGCAGGTTTAGATGGGTTACCTGCCAGCTGGATAACCTCCGTAAATGCTTGCTTCGGGACCTCCAGGTCACGCTCAACAACCTTCCCACCACTCTCGATGCGACATATGAGCGTATCCTCTCCCAGATCCTCACTACAAATAAACCCCATGCACGTCATCTCTTCAGCTGGCTCGCATTCACATTCCGCCCCCTCCAGGTTGAGGAGCTTGCCCAAGTTCTTGCCATCAATTTCGTCGATGATGCAAGGGCGACTTTTGAAGAAGACTACATTGAACCAGACCCTAGGGAGGCTATCTCCCGGGTTTGCCCCAGTCTTATTCATATCACACCTGATGGTACCGTGCAATTTGCACACTTCTCTGTCAAGGAGTTCTTAATGTCTGGGCGATTACAATCTATACCATCTGTGTCACTGTTCTGGATAGAAGCAGAGATGGCCCACACTATCATTGCTGCATCATGTCTTGCATATATTCTATGGGTCAGCAATGTGGACGGCATCCCAAACAACATGGACGAAATCAAAATACAATATCCCCTTGCAGAATACAGCATACATATGTATGCTGTCCACGCGAAGTTTGACCATGTTGCAGACAATGTTCGGGATATGCTTGGGTCTCTCTTCATTGAGGACAGTCGCCAGTGGATATTCTGGGTCTCCCACCATGGGGAGCAGTTTGGCTCACGGAACAACAAGGCTGGACCACCACTATACTGGGCAGCAAAGCTTGGGTTTCTTGACATTGTATGGCTGCTGCTTGAGCACGGTGCAGACGTCAATGCACAAGGTGGAAAGTGCGGAAATGCCCTTCAGGTGGTGTCGAATGGAGGCCACCTTGACCTCGCAAAGCTACTCCTCGAGCGTGGTGCAGATGTCAACATGCAAGGAGGAGCATATGGAAATGCCCTCCAAGCGGCATCAGAGAGAGGCCACTTTGACCTTGCACAGCTACTGCTCGAGCATGGTGCAGATGTGAATGCACAAGGAGGACCATACGGAAATGCCCTTTATGTGGTGTCGTTCAGAGGCCACCTAGGCCTTGCACAGCTGTTGCTCGAGTATGGTGCTGATGTCAATACACAACATGGAGGGTATGGTACTGCCCTCCAAGTGGCATCAGAGGAAGGCCACCTTGACCTTGTACAGCTGCTGCTCCAACACAGTGCGGACGTCAATATGCAAGGTGGAGAGTACGGAAATGCTCTTCAAGCAGCATCAGTCAAAGGCCATCTTGATGTTGCACAGCTGCTGCTTGGGCACGGTGCAGACATCAACGCACAAGGTGGAAAATACGAAAATGCCCTTCAAGCGGTGTCGGTCAAAGGTCACCTTGAATTTGCACAGCTGCTGCTCGAGTGTGGTGCAGATGTCAATGCGCAAGCTGGATGGTATGGAAATGCCCTCCAAGCAGCGTCGCTTGGAGGCTACCTTGACCTCGTACAGCTATTGCTCGAGCATGGTGCAGACATCAATGTGCAAGGTGGATTTTATGGAAATGCCCTTCGAGCGGCGTCAGATGGGGGGCCACATTGACCTCGCACAGCTGCTGCTCGAGCATGGTGCAGGTGTCAATGCACACAGTGGACAGTACAGAAATCCCCTTCAGGCGACATCGCTCGGAGGCCACCTTGACCTTGCACAGGTCGAATATCACTCAGCTGAATGAAAGGTATAAAGCAGGTAGAATAGTTGTACCCACCTAACCATCTGTAATCAACCTCTTGTCTTGACTTCTGTGACCTGAGGGATTCATGTGGGAAGTAACACTCAATTTTTCCATATCCTCTAGCCGCTGGAATTTCAATTGGAAATGTGCTAAATATTGTATAGTCTGAGTTTAGGCCTACAGTTGGCAAGGGTCAGGGTTTCTACCTGTCTGATCAGTCCCTGAGAACGAACTCACGGTGTCCAGTGAAACGGTGACTATGGGGCTAGCGGTGAAATAACCACAAACCAAACCTTGTAAATGAATACATGGTTTGATAATGCAACTCCAACAACTCAAACACTATAATCCTCATGCAAGTTTGGGGTTCCAATCCAGTATAGATTGTGGCAACTTGAACTTTAGTTCTCTTTTGGAAGCAAGACTTTATAGGTCTACAAGTTGTATAGATAAATTGCTCGAAACTGTTCTAAGTGCAATCACAGATAGTCAGACGAGATTTTATGTTCAATGGTTTTGTATGATGTGGGTCTAGATGTGGAGGTAGTACTCCAATGCGAAACACAAGTAATTCATATGAAATCCCGATACTAATAGTATCCGTGGTTGCTAATCCTTGCGAGATTACAGCCAATTGTCAAGTCCAATCTGTTTCCTTATATTCCATGTGTACGTTCCATTTATCCAATATGTTCACACGCCGTTTATAAAGATCCAAATCCAACACACATAATATTCAAACAGGGAAAACAAATGAAACTTGGTACAGTCACGGCAAAAAACGATGTCCCTTCCCAATATAGTAATTTCTTGATGGCCATCTAATCGAGCCACCAAAACACGCACAGTTTGCAAACCAAGAAGTATTTCGGGTATATACAACATCCGGACTGTGTTTTATTTAGATCAAGATATAACTAGTCAATCCAAATAAAATTATTCTCCTTCAGTGCCTCCAAATGACGGGGAAAAGAATTGTAACAATTAATTGCATATGCCTTGAATTCTGGCGATGACCAGATCTCCTGCACCAATCGGAAGAGCGCTTCTACAGACTGACATCAGCATAGCGTGGATGCATGCAAATTTCCTGCTTCAGCTGTGCCCAGGCATTCTCAATCGGAGACAGGTCCAGAGACTTGGCAGGCCATGGGAACACAGTGATGCCTTGATCGCGGAACCATGCCTTTGCAAGTTGTGATGTGTGCTTAGAATTGTTGTCCTGTTGGAAGTACAGGAAGGTGTGTGCCCGATTTTTGTAGTGGTCATACAGTGGGACCAATGCACGACTGAGGATATCAACATACTGCACAGCAGTCAGATTTCTGTCAACCTGCACCAGCTCGCTGATACCCTTGGAGTGGATAGCGCCCCAAACATTGATTTTTATCCCTCTAACCCCATGGGCCTCGTGAGGCTGGACAGTTTCCATGGTGAGAACATGCTCTCTGTGACGTCGGTGACACCAATGACGGCCAGTCCCAGTTTTGAGCTCAATCTTTGATTCATCTGAGTTGATGAAGACTCCTGCAGCGAAAACTGCGGGGTCTGTCCACTGCTGAAATTTATTGTACATCTGCTTGCGCTGCTCAATGTGGCTAGGCTGCAGGTTGGGCTTTACACGCTTGAACATGTCCATCTAAACCGGCACAGGATAGTGTATCTCGGACATGAAATGATGCATTATTAGGGAGCAAAATGGTGTCAGCAGTGTCATGCACCGTACGCGATGGGACATCAGGTAACATCTTGCGTCGAACATCCTCCCCGTCAATCAATTCCCTGGTGTTGATCCAGCGAACTGCTTCTTCCAGGTCCTCATCCAAGATTGCCTTTGGACGGCCCGCATGGCCCTTCCGGTTATTGAAATAGAGGTCTCCATTGTGATCTTTCACCTGCTCATAATTCCACTTCAATGTCTTCGGATGAAGTGAGGTGTGTTTAAAAGGCGAGATTTCGGTCATCTTTTTGAAAGAATAGTGGAATTGGTTGCGAAGAGTGACCACAACTGCTCGTTTTGGTTGGGGTACATGTAGTTACAACGTGTTTAGCTCATGGAGAGGTAGGTGAACGTGTCGGGGGCATCATAGAATGTGTTGAATGGTCGTAAACAAAGAGATTGATTACAGTGATGCAGTAGTTACATCATACATCAAGAAATTACTATATCGGGGAGGGACATCATTTTTCGCTGTGACTGTATAGCTTCTGGGTGTCTCTGAATGAATGCCTACTCGACCGGTTAAGTGTGAAGCCTAGTAGCTTCGCGTCCAACAGGTGGGGTGAGATTCACTGGTGTCCCTCCCATAACTATCCACTTAAATACTTTACAGGATTCTAAATATAAACGAGATAGATACAAACGTGCAGCAGGGTTCAGGGTATATGACTAGTGGTATGGCAGCTAGCCAATGAACTCCTGTCGGATGTCAAGTGATTAGTAAAAACAGAACAGATTTATAAGGAACATTGATGAGCCGAGCTTAACGACAAGTCAAGATCTACATCGCTTAGAACAATTGTGATGGGATATTGTTGGTATGTCAACTTTTAGCTGACTTCCTCCTCAGCCCACCGTTACCCTCCTTGGTAACCATCCACTTCAATTGGTTCTGCTTGGAACCACTTAAGTGATTTGTCTGAAAACCGTGATAGCTGGTCGCTTCCCAGTACCTGAGTATGGTTTCTTAGTCAATTGGTGGATCGACCAAGTCCAGCCTTCTCTCAGCAGTTCTGAAGATGTCAGATGATGTCCAACGGTAAGCCCTCTTGTTCAGAAGGATAATCCCTCGTAATACACCCTTAGTCAGGGATGTGCAGTAGCCCCAATCCGTTCCAGGATGGTAAGGCACTTTCCACGGTTGCTCCATTAGCAACTTCTCATGTCAATCCTTTACCAGGATTGTTGTCCAGTGTCTTTCTAATGGTCTGAGACACATTATATCCCTCTTGGCTAACTTCCCAGGCCAGCATTAGCCCTTGTGAGATGACATCGTAATGTAGTGTAACACATTATAGTATGTTGCAACTCGAGCAGATTTGAATAAATGCCCGGGTGCCCCAGTACCAAGTCTGTCACCGGGTATGGGACATTGAAGATCTGTCGATGGGTTGATGCATTCCGAGATCTACAATCCAATCCCGATTGGGGGCTAATCCAAAAAAGAGCACAATCATGCACCGTTGAACTTGAACAGCAAGGAAAGTGTGTTGTTCTTCGCTCCAGCGTTACAAATTTCCCAAATTTCAAGTTGCATTTACGATGATGTTCAACCCATCATAGCTGTTCAGTAGTGGGATTGATATGTGTTCAATATCTGTTCTGACTTGAAATGTCCCGCTGATCCCCAGATGCCACAAATGGTTTCAGCTTTCTGAACTGTGATAGGTGGGCGGTTCAGTGGCCCATCTCACATCGGGGCAACGACCTACGCATATGAAAAACCATATGTGTTAAATGCATATGGTTGGCATATGCACATATCATAGAACAAAGGTGTCAATGACCTTTGTTGCACCTTTGTTTTCACCTTTGTATCACCCCCAAAAACAAAGGTGCAACAAACGTGATTGACACATTTGTTCCATGATCCGCGCATATGCGAACCATATGCATTTAACGCATATGGTTCCCATATGCATCGGTCATTGCCCCTGGTGTCAGGTGGGTTCATTTGATTTGAGTCCCTAACCTTGGGCCAATATTTGAACATTGGTGCTCAGCAGCAAGTTGAATCTTCAAGCCAAAAATACTGTACCGGCGTGTATGGAAGCAAGCTAACTTTAAAGAGGAATTAAATAATAATTTTTCTGGTCTAAAAACAGACTAAAAAATCGCCAAAAAATCGACATAGCTACATGTCCAATGGAAGCAATCCCTCGCGGAACAGCAAACCGTCGTCGCTGTAAGCCCAAATCTCAGGTAGGTGTTTCAAAAGGTTTGTGAAATAATTAATCATGATCTTTGTGTTGAGCTTGTGCAGAATGCCGACAGGTAAAGCAGGTCCAACGAGTTGAAGGGCCATGAGAGCTGGAGGAGAAAGTGATAAAAAGAAGAAGAAAATTAATTCAAAGCTCTACTATTGCATCGCATACAGCTATGAACAATGGTGGCTTTCCCTCAAAGTGTTCAACTCAGGTTGCCTAAATTGGTATCCCTAATGTTGATTGATGTGCTCAGAACCTATATAAGAAACACACAAATAACCCCACCTGACTCGAGAGCGGCACAGAAACAGTCCAGAGACTGTTCCAACAACCAACAAACAAATCAAACGGCAATATATGCACGTTTCCAAAGATCCCGACGAGTTACAGCCCCTAGTACAGGGCCTTGTAAGGTTGTAGGGAGAGGTTTCGTATCTCAAAGAGATAATAGAGCAAACTGCGTAGAACGTGTTTCTAGACACAGTGGAAACATTGTTTCCAAACAAGATAGATTTATAGCTTCGCAGCGTGTGTGTGTCCAAGCGACAGAGAAACAAGTTTAAAGTAGTCCCGTAGACTCAAGTAAGGCCCCTAGTTTATAGGCCAAGAACGTTCACAGAGCTTTCCCTAAAGAGGTACTTTCTGAGCAACGCCAGCAGTCACGTTTCCAAAGTTTCCCTTGACGGTACTTTCTGAAACCCGCTCCGCAAACAACAACAATAACGTTTCTTTCAACAGAGTCCCAGATCCAACAGATTCTCGGAGTTCAGACAGTTTCCAGGCAAAGCCCAAGTGCGTTTCCAGAATAATATATGATTCAGAAACAATTAAGATTTCGACTAATAGTGCTACTCTTAAGAGTGCGTTCGCCGAGGATCCCAGATCAACCCAATGTGCAAGCGTATAGCCTACTAGTTCGGGGGAAGATGCTGTGTCCATCGTAGAAACACCCTCGGATACTTATACAACCGCCAAGACACTGTTACAAAGCCCAAAACACAATCCCAATGAGTCAAAAGTCCGTTTATTCCGTCTCTTTAACTGTGTTTCCGTCGGTTGTTCTTCCGAGCGTCGCCTCCCATTGGTTCCCAACTGTGAGCACGCCATGTTCCCTTGCCAATTACGAGGCAGGAACCCGTCAGCAGCACCCCTGTATTATTCAGAGGGTGTGTCGATCACCGATAGATCGGCACTGCATCTCGTTCGACCTGTTTCTGCTCCCACTCAAGTTTCCCCTTGGTTCCCAGTACGGAACTTGATAGTACTCCTTTGTAGGTCTCGGTAGATACCCGTTTCTCTAGGGTTTCCCAGAAAGGGTTCTTGAGAAAGAACCTTAGAACACCTTTAGAGTTGTGATCCGGATCCACGGAATAGCCGACCACCTGTTTCGGTGTATCCGCATCCGATGGAAACCGGCAACTCTGGCAACCGAAACACTCGTGACCGAACACGTCTCCCCTAGCGTCTCAACAACACATTGCCAACTCCCGTTCCTTTGACCCGTTTCCGTTGTTTAAGTGAATGTTGGAAACAAGTCAAAAGAAGTCCCTTGACTTATTATCTGGCTGCACGTTTCCCTTACAGTTTTCAGGGCGAGACTAGCCAATGGACGTTCTAATTCCTTATAATGTCCACCCGTTTCTCTGTGGTTCGCCCAACAGCTACCAGGAACCAGTACTGTTGCATAGAAACAACAGTTTCAGCAATGAGCATGATCAGAAACACGCAAAATTACGTGTATCCAACCATGGCCCAATTACTGGCTTATCAACGTGTAACTTGGCTTCAGTTGCTAACTTTTCAAAATTTGGGAACGTAATGTGACCCCGGCTGTTGCTACCATACATGCCGGTACAGTAAGTGTAGAACATGAACTGACCATGAGCTTGAGGACTTCAACTGAGCAATGTAATAGCATATGAGAGATAGTGAGAATCTAGACACTCCACGGTGGAATTGAACCAGGGATGGTGTGCTGAAGATCGGTGCTTCGAAATATTTAAGCTGAGCAAGGTGTTAAAATTGGGTTTCACAATGATCCATCAGTTCCGATTAAATGACTGCACAGAAAAATGTACATCTAGATGAGTACCATGGGGGGAAGCTAACTCAAGGAGATATTTAGATGGTGTGAGATGAAAATGAAACACAACATATTTGGACCGTATGGTGCCAGGTTCATTTTTGAAGTCAAACCTTGATAAACACTGTCTCAGAATGGGCACCCAGATACAAAGGAATGAACATACCGATTTGACTTCAGGATGGGGTCGTCAAATTTGCTTCTGGACTCTGGCAGAAGAAGAAGTCAGATTGGAGTTGTAGGGAGGTCGTGAAAGGCACAAAAACCGTGATTCCAGACTAAGTGTCTGGAAGGAAACCCAGCACTATACTTTATCTGACTGTGTTTGGGCGACCATTAGGGGTGCTTAATTCTTAGGTCGACCTGGTCAGGTCGGATTTTAATTCGAAAAATCAGAAAATCATTTGATGGCTGGCAGCCTCAGCTGTGCGTATCCCAATCGGGCCAATCTCCCTGATGCTGTGAACGTCGAAGGTCCGTCGCAAGTGGTGTTCTGAACTCGATATACAAAATGTTATGTAGTTACACAGGCTGTAAGATTATATTGAACGAAGTGGAGAGGAGATATGTTTTCTGAAATGTTAGGTAGTTATGTAGGGTTGTAAAATTATAATGAACGAAGCAGGGACATGTACACACCCAAATGGTCCCCATATCGGACACAGGTAGACATTCCAGCCGTGGCCAGGTAGATTGCCTGTCTGGAAATCCCCTGCGGTACAGCTGTCTTCCAGCCGCTAAACATGGTTGAATCTTCAGCTGGAAGCCGGGTACATACCATCTGAAATCCAGGCACCTACTTTTGGTAGTATAGCGCTGGACATCGCCATGGAATATTGCCAATTCTTTTGGCCACAGTCAGCGAAATATTTTTATGGTGTACGGTGTGATAAATATGTAAAATATATGTTGTTTTTTAGACAGACTGTGCCTAAGTAGAACTGGAATCAATGTTAGGGCTCCAACCCGTCTGTTTCCACCATTCACAAGAGACCACAACGGACGGGTCCAACCCGTCCCAGCCATAATGGCCGTTTTGATGGGAGCTCAAACTTTCACCATCTCAGCACTGCCATGTCAAGAGTGGCTGTGAGTTGCCCACCAGCATGGTCTGTGCGTGGCTTCATCTCCGCTTCCGTCTTGTAGTACAAAATTCAAAACATTTGAGTGGACTACAGTGCAGCATAACCAAGAATTCAGTACAAGTAAAATCTTTGACCAAAGAACAATATGTGCTAGTACTCCTGTTCACCTCACAAGACCATGTCACGTCATGTTTCCCACTCACTCTTTATAACTCCTGGCAATCCTCACTCTGAGACCTGTGCGCCTCAGCAGTGGCCTAGTCTCTCGGGCTTCATCTTCGGACTCAGAAGTGCTTCCTGTTTCTGACTCGCTGTCCGAGTCAGGTTCATCGCTGTCGCTCCGGTAGGTCTTCCTCCGTTTGGTTGGCCGGCAGCTTCCCTGGGCCTTTTCTCCAACCTTTCATTTGAGGGCCTGCTTCTGGACAGGCTTCTTGCTCTTAGGAGCAGCCTTGCACCCACCGCCAGCTGCCGCTTTCATCGCCTTTCTTGCCCCCGCATTCTGCATCCGCCGGACTTCTCGGCCACTGTGAAGCCTTTCTGTGATGCAGCAACACCCGGTCGTCCCACGCTGATGTGGGTTTTATCAAGTCGGACGGAAGCACATGTCGAAGCAGGTGCGGATTATGAAGGGAAGCGGTATTGATGATGAACTGCATGATGAGAGAATCATGCTCGATGAAGGTCGTTTCCAGGGTGGTTTATCTTCGCTCTTGAAGTATTGATTTCTTCCCAGATGCTTTACATGTGCCGGACGAGCAGTCGTGCTGTACATTGAAGTCGAATTTTATGTCCTTGAATTTTTTTTGAGTACATTGAGCAGCAAAACATTCACAGAAATCACTCACCTCCGCCTTCAAAATCAGAAATACTGGCTCTTCACATCGCCGCGGGGACATGAAGGGCATGTTATAAAGTTCATGTCGTTTCGATTGGACAACAAACTGCTCAAGAATCACAATAGATTCGGCTGAGTCGGTTTGTTGGAGAATTTCGATGATTTTTCCAGTCGCAATTTCTTCGTTGGGAATGGGACTGCTGAATACGATCCAAGAGTCTCTGCAGCATATCTCTTGGGACTGGGAGACCACGTTCCGACACTTGTACCATTCCGAATCCGCAGGGAAGTCCCTGCTATTGAAGGCGAGTGCTGCACATGTTGAGCTGAGAACAATTATTTCGCGGTGCGGGCGACCCTTCCGACCTTTAACGACCGGTATGGCTGCTAGCTTGACGGAGCCTACTGAGAGTCAGATCATTCAGTGTAACAAGAAAATTGCACGAACCCGGCCATCGCACTTCTGGGCTTTTCCAGCCCAAAAGACGCTGTAAGATTGGATGTTCGTGAAGTAATTGACGCGCAGATGAACCGCAACGAGCCCAAACAATGGGATTGCCTTCACCTTTCAATGGCCACGCCCCTCCGGCAACTCGATGCTTCACACCTTCGATGTCTGCAAGTTGGATTGCAATATCTCGGCTGGGAGCTCGGTGATTTGAATGTATGGAAGCACCCCGAAATACGCCATTGAAAGATTCAAATGCCTCTGTAATTGCCCCAAGTAGCGGTCCAAACAACCGAACATCTGCCGGGGCGTGTGTGAGTAGGTGAGTCTTCACCTTCGCCACCAGCTTGCTCGGATCAACCTCCGCGAACGAGTCGAGGAAACTCCCAATTGCAACGTAAAGGTCCGCCTGCCTCAGTGTTTAGTTAACAATTGAATACATACCTCAAAGACGTACACAATAACTCTCCATGTTATCAATTTTCGGAATCCAGAGGAGAGCGGCCAGATCTCCCACCGCCTTCCAAGCTCGGAAGCGTGTCTCGTCCACCAAATCATGGATCTGGAAGATGGCCAATTGGAGTAAGATTTCGAATTGCCGTCCGATTAGAGAGTTTGCATATTGAGCAATGTACGCTGCTCGTATACTCTCGATGGAGAGATCAACCGTATTTGCGGTCTGAAGACGAAGCTCGAACAGCTTCTTTTGGTCCGGGGTCCAAGAAGAGTGCATTGTGTGCCAGAGATACTTCAACACCCGAGTAAAATTGTGTGCAGGAGCTCGATGGGTGTGTCTCGGGGAGGATCAAAGCCTGTGGGAAATAATTCCAGTGAGTTGAAAGTCCAGGATACCGAGGTGAATCATACCGTCTGTTGTAAGGAACGGACTGTATATGTCGTCCGAATGGTCTTTTACCCATTGTTTCAAAGCAGTAGTCACTTCAGGCTTAGATAGTTCCAGGCTGATATCGACAACATGCTGGAAGCGCGCAGCGGTGGGCAAGATCTTCCGTGGGCCAGGAGATGGAAGGTGAGTCACTGGGCACTGAGGGTAGTCATTGATATAATTGTACTGCCGAGTCTTATTTTTCCACCACTCTCGGATGTGAATGAATATGTGTACTCAAACCCATTATATATGTGCATTGCATGCAAAAAGTAAGATCTGGATCGACCAATCTTCCACCAGACAGTTGGCTCTATCGACAGCTGTACTTCGTCAATCATGCCAGCCGTGCTTCGGAGTGGGGATCAGCTGTGACATACATCTTTGCATTTATCGCAACCGGCTGCGCAAAACGGTTGTGTTGTAGGTAACAAGTTGGCTGGAACCTACCCCCGGCCTCCAGCTAGAACCAGGTCGGACTGGATACAGCTGAAATCCATTTAACGGAAACTATGGAGTCCAGCTTACCGGCAGGTCGATTCCAGCTGTGAATTCTGTGTGAATCACAGATCGAGAATACCTGGATTCCACATGGGTTTCATTTGGGTGTGTACAGTAGAATTAGCGTGAATGGTAAAGGTACTAGGAATAAATATTAGTCAGTGAAGTAATTGAGGACAAACAAATTTGTGTCCTCGTCTCATCAACTCGAGTGTATGTACCTCCCAGTGAACCTGATAAAATGTCATGAGAAGCGAGAAACAAGCACATCACATGCTTGAATTTTACCTGACTGAAGGGGCAGTAAATGTGCAAAGTAATGTGTGTACACAAGGAGGTGAGGTGAGCGAGCCAGAGCGAGCACAAGAAATGTACACAAGGTAACACATGAGCGGCTTGATCAGCAATCAACAATTAACCGTTCTTTAACGAAATGCCTCCTCGGCTGTGCTCTTACCCCATCAAGTTACCTCCATTAGCTACTCCTCTGCTCTTTCGCTCAAACTCTTCACAGTGCGTCTCCTGATTTGCACTGGCATGGGATTTTTCAGCGGTCACTACGGCCTGCGCAAACATCGATGCTGCGCACATATTTCCATTCAGGCCACATTTTCCGACTCTGCGGACAGCGAGCTGTCGACAACTGGACGGATTGGGAGGTTCGAGGTGCAAAGGCAAGTCCCGCGAATGGCCAGTCCGCAGAAAATGCCTTATTAACCGTTCTTTAACGAGATGGTGGAAATCCTGTGCTCTTTCCCCTTATATCCTTGCTCCTTCGGTGTTTCTCTGGCCTCTTGCCGGATCTTCAACACCTTTGGTCCATCGGATTTTTCCACACTTTTGAGCCCATGATGAACGACGCACTTCATTTCGGTTCTGTCCGAACTGCGCCGCAACTTTGAGCGACCCCCATTCGGATCATCGAGTGGTCGAAACAAGTCTCGTGAATCAACGGCTGTCCAGGGCACACCCATTCGGCCACAACATTCTCACTGCGGCGCATCTGTGTCATACTGCGGCCACGATTTTCATATAAACCCGGCGAGTATCCTCTATTCCATTTCGTCTCTTTTCGCTTTCGCCCTCACCTGCGGCTCATCCCTCAATATGTTCTCCCACTGCTACGCGGCCTCTGCCACACTTGATACTCAAATACATTCTCTTCCAAGCTCTAATGCCTACTCTCAATTATGCGAACCCAAAATTATCGATCGTCCTGCTTCCACAGTGTCTGGTATTGTTCGTACTGCGCAACAATTCAAGATTGGAGCTCTGTTCTGTTTGTTGTTCACCATCCGGACTCTTTTGCTCTGTGCCGCAAAGGCTCTTTGTTTCCCTTCTTTGGTGCACCCAGCTGCCGCATTCCTGGCCCCCAAACTCCCAGCCCATACCGAATGGCTTCGAGGACAAGCTTTCTGGCCATTCACATTCTGGCAGATCGGGATGCATGATCATCACTTTTTACCAGGTGAGTCTCAATGTTGATACCCTGGCAAAATATCCAACCGCAAATTCCTTTTGCCCCCAGAACAAATGTACGATGAAGGATACTTCAACAGACTTCATCGCTCACCTCCCCGCTTGATGCGGCATCTCTGTCAGGAGATTCAGCTGGACTGTGTTTTATCTGGGTACGCTATCTAGCCACAGTTTTCCTTTTTACAAATTCACTCTCAACGTAGGTAACCGGTCCCCACCCTTACCAGCATGCAGCACATGCACGACATCGATTTCAACACTTCCCTCCCCACGATTATCAGGCTACTGATGGGGTTTGGTTGTCCTTTATTCATGATAGGTGCGAGGAAATTACTTGAATGCTCGCCTCTATTCACTATCCTCGTCACATGTCTATAATATTTCTTTGCTATGTTATTGGCTTTATCTCGACGACTCACGAGCAAAGGCTCTAAGAGTATCGCCCCAACAGGTTAAATCTTCCACTCTAAGTTCCAATGCAATTCTGGATCCTACCTGACCCCCCATCTGCCGGAGCGAAGCGAGGGCTTATCTTGTTTTTCGAATTGAAATGCGACCTGACCAGGTCGACCTAAGAATTGAGCACCCCTATTCGGCAAAATGATCCACAGCTCACAGCTGTGATGCGATCAAGCAGCAAGTCCTACTCACTTAGATGAATCCTACTGCTTTGAAGCTTGGTGGTGGGACTAGAAGGCGATTAGTGGGACCAGGTGGGTCCCACTCCCACTAAAATCATATACACTCCTCATTTGTCCGTCATACTGCCGTCTCTTTCCGAAGATGCAACACAAATGTCCAGTTCATATGTCTGGACATTGTATTCTAAGGGGAGGGGGCAGGGGTGATGTCAGGGGAGCCCCAGCCTCAGCCCCTGCTCACCCTAGTTCCCATCTCTGCCCTCTTCCTCCTCAGGTCAACCCCCAGCACTCACGCTAGCACATAGCCTGTGATCAGGCCCAGGACTACTGCCAAGCACTCTGATGATGTCATTATGACGCACAAAACACAAAGTACTAGAATTTTATGTTTTGTACATCAGCCATCAGACATAGCTTGAAGAGACCAACCAGATGAATGCTCCCATTACTGCCTTCTTTCAGAAAATGTAGACAGATAATTGTGGTACTTGTTACAGTGTACCCCCACTCCTTGAGACAACCCCTTTCCTTGCATTACTCACCGTAAAATGTCTTCAGTTCTTGTTCTGTCCCTGGAATTCTTTGAGGGACATCTTTCTATATACGCAGTGCTCCTCTGTACAAATTTATAGCTCAATTGGACGAGAACTACACCCAAAATGAGTGATTTCCGAATTTGGTCAACTTCTTTTGCACGAATAGGGCCTCAATATGAACTAAATTAAATAGTGTAACTACCTAGCGCCCTTCCCTAGGACATTACCTACCTATTTTGTGTTTGGTCTGAAAGGATTGACCCAGAAATGAGCTCACAGGGAACTAAATACACATGCCCTTGTTTGGAGCGTGACAAGGTGTGGCAACCTCCCAAACCTCGACATCTTCACATCGGCCTCCGGTCCCTCATCATTGTCGCGCTATTTATTCGAGATGGTCGGCAGGGCACTTTCAGAGAGTGTTATAAAGGGGAAAAGAAGACGTGCTGATAACGCACACATGCAGGAGGCAGTTGATGCATTCCTTCAGAACCAGGAGCTTCCTGATGGCTAAACACGAGTCCAAGAGGGCACTAGTGCGAAGATTTGACGTGCTGAACGATACTCTGTGCTGTCATGCTAATGAAGGTGTGTCAATGAGCGTGTTTAACACGTCAAAGCAGAAGGTTACCCCACTGGAGGAGCATGTTCTCGTTGACAGACCTGGTATTGGGGCACCCAGGCATTTATTCAAATCTGCTCGAGTTGCAACATACTATAATGTACTTCGCTACATTACGATGTCATCTCACAAGGGCTAATGCTGGCCTGAGCAGTTAACTACAACACGGCAAACCCGGGATTCTTCGGAATTTGGTAGGAAATGATGCTCATTGAAATCCAATGATATTTCCTTTGCCGTTTAAAGAAAATATTACTGCCGTCATTTGAATAGTCGGATTCCTGGAATTCTTTCAATTTGCTCATCAAATTCCGGTGATCTACGCACCGGACTTACACCTACTTACACACACCTCTTGGAATTCAGTAGGCATAGCATGTGACTCCATCACTTCACCACACAAGTCTTCCACGGCATTCGCCGCTTGCCCGCCATCTAGCATCTGAGGCCTGCCGCGCATGTCAATGATCTGATGCGCGCCTTGCGAGCGCAGATCTCATTCCCGGATGAAGTCCGCCTATATGCCATTTCTAGATCTGCCGACTTGAAGATATTAATGGTGAAGGTATTTGAGTAGCGGTCTGGGTGAATAAAGCTTCTCTTAATGGCTGGCCATCCCAGATGCCAAGCAAGTGACCCTCATCTACGGTTTGCTCATGAAGTAGATGGATAATGACGTGCAGCGGATGTTTAGGTTGGTGAGACAAGGGTGAGAGCGAGCTATATGTGATGTTCAAATCATTCTGTGACATCCCGTCGGCATGATGGCTCAGTTGGTATTCCGTCCTTGTTCTTCGTTTTTCATTGTCACGCGGTTTCCAGTTCAAGTCTCGCAGCTCGCATTTCATTTTGTTCTGATTCCTTTTCTTTTAGCGCGACAACAGCTGAAATGATCATCAAAAGCCCATTGGAATTCAAAGGAACTTGCCCATTGGAATCCGATGATTCACCAAATCATTGGTAACCGCTAGCGGCCCATTGGAATCTGACGGTCATCAAACTCATCAAATTCCGAAGACTTCCGGGATAGCCGTGTAAAAGGGATATAATGTGTCTCAAACCATTAGAAAGACACTGAACAACGATCCTGGTAAAGGGTTGACGTGAGAAGTCGATGATGGAGCAATCGCGGAAAGTGCCTTACCATCCTGGAAACGGATTGGGGCTACTGCACATCCCTGACTAAGGGTGTATTACGAGAGATTATCCTTCTGAACCAGAGGGATCATTGTCGGGCATCATCTGACGTCTTCAGAACTGCCAAGAGAAGGTTGGACTTGGTCGATCTACTAATTGACTAAGAAACCATACTCGGGTACTGGGAAGCGATGGCTATCACGATTTTCAGACAAATCACTTAAGTGGTTCAAGGCGGAACCATTTGAGTGGATGGTTACCCAGGAGGGTAACGGAGCGCTGACAAGGAGGTCGGCTAAAAGTTGACATATCAACAATATCCCATCCCGATCGTTCTAAGTGATGTAGATCTTGACTCATTGTTAGGGTCGGCTTGTTGATGTTTCTTATCTGTCTCGTTTATATTTAGAACCCTGTAAAGTATTTAAGTGGATGGTTATGGGAGGAACACCAGTGAATCTCACCCCACCTGTTGGGCGCGAAGCTACTAGGCTTCACACTTAACCGGTCGAGTAGGCATTCATTCAGAGACACCCAGAAGCTATACAGTCACAGCGAAAAATGATGTCCCTCCCCGATATAGTAATTTCTTGATGTATGATGTAACTACTGCATCACTGTAATCAATCTCTTTGTTTACGAAAGCCTAATCTGGTGTATTTTGACTGTCTGATTTCATCTGTGGTGTTTATTTTGCCCTATCTGGTCTCCATAGTGCCCTATTCATGAAATAAACAAAAGGTGACAATAGACACTCTTGGAGTTTCCCTCACTGTATGGGCGCTCTTTTTGATTCAGAACTGTTTATGTAGCTCAGTTACACTGGAAAAAGTCTTCAGAACATTGTTTATGACCCAGTGGCATCCAGAACATGGTGAACAAGTACCTACAAGAAGATCACCCTGTACTATGGAGTGTTCCCTGTTCCAGGTGTGCATTACTTACTTTTCTATTCCATATACATGAGAAACATCCAAATGATGTGTTTGGGAAGGCCTCACATGATGGAGGAGTGCATAGTAAAGCCAAAATAGATTTTCTTTGTATAGCCAAAATGCGATGTGTTTAATTATTAGCATCTGATCACCTATCTGAAGAATGTCTTTGCAGCCCAAAGAAACAATGTTGTGTATCCATGAGTCATTTACAAGGGTATATACCCAAGATATCATGATCAGAATGTAATTTAAGGATTTTCGCTATTTTCACTCTATTATTGTTCTCTAATAGGCTCTACTGTGTCTCAGGTGGCTTGAACAACCACAAATCTATAGGTCTATGTGGTTAGATCATCCAAAATGGTTAGGAATTGAGCTAGGGAGACAGAAAACACTGGAATTTCCTTTTTGGGCCAAAGGTGTAGTGGTCAAAAAAGGCAGTTAGCTAAAAATAACAGTTTTGCAAGAGACCCCTTGGTTATTGCGCAAAACACAAAATAAATTCCCAGAGCCGGCGATAAATGATGGCAAAGTTGATGTACATGCCTGGGAACTTTCCATCAATTGTTGTTATAGTGCTGATTGACAGGCAGGTGCTGTCAATCAATCTGTAGCCCAATACAGAAGGTGTATAAGCAGGTACAAATAAGGAAACCTCATGCCATTGATGCCGGAACTGGCAGTAGCATGCCGGGAATAGCAGGGGAAGGGTGCACATTACAATGTGCACCAGGCCAGGAGATGCAAAGTGCACATATTAATATGCACTGCTGGAAAATCCAGTGCACATTATAATGGTACTACAGGGGCAGCTCACCCTGCTGACGTGTCATGAGTGATGTCCCATGTTAGTGTGCTGGCGCAGAACTCATCTGGAACAGGTTCTGTGTATCTCCAAATGGATGGATTGACAGTGAGCTAGTGACAAACTACATGATCAAAGATTTTGACGAGCAGACCCGAGACAAGGCGAGTCCGTAAAAAGTAACTTATGAAAAGTAACTTGTGCGGAACTTGCCCCTTTCGGCAGGCGTGCCGCAAGTTAACTTAAGTTTTCCCACGGGCTGCAAAATCAACTTGTACTAACTTGGCGGGTCGCCTACCTGTCTTATCTGTAAATCTTCCAGGAAACCATTTCAAACCCAATCTATCAACACCCCTCCATCCCACAAAGTTGCATCGGTCCGTCACCTATGCGGCACTTGTCTTGCTGCAGCGCCTAAAAGCGTGTTTCCCCCACCGTGCGCGGCTCTTCCGGCCACCACCTCTTCATCTTTGTCTCCAAGGTCATCTGCAACGACACTTACTCGAATAAATTGTGGAGTATTGTTGCGCAGGGCATGTATACCCTGCGGGAGATCAATCAGATGGAGTGCGAAAATGTGCAACTATCTCGATTGGGAACTCACCGATAGTTGGCCAGCAACACCAAGCGACACCGACGAAGCCATAACCGGGCCAATTAGGTAGGTTTTCATGCTTCTTCTGCCGTTCAACACCGCTTTCACACCGATCTGTCTGTGCCATTCACAGCTATTATCATATTAGAGAGGTTGCGCAAAGCCGCATGCGGCTGCACAAAGCCACCTGCGGAGATATCCTGCATTCCTCCCCCACATTACCAGAATAGCTAATGAGCGCATCCCAGACCACTTGAGCCAAAGACTAAAAAGCCGCATAGAAAGATGTTGCGCCACCAAAAGCCGCATGCGGCTTTTGCGCAACCTCTCTATTCTGGTGGCATTCTCAGCGAGTCAGGATCGTGTTTGGTACCGACATAATTGTATTAAGTTTTAGATATGCAGGTGTATGCGCCTCTGCTGATGCTTCTTCGTGCCGTACTGCTTTTTCGAGGTCCCAAGCAATATGGTGCTCAAGAAAGTCCGCCCGAATCTTTGGCGTACGTCTCAATCACGGGAGCCCCCATGATACATTGACAATCTCTCCTCCAGTCGCGTTCCTCATGTTCGTTTGGGGGTCTATCATGAGTACGTCAAAATATTCACCGCTCAACTCTGAAATCTGATTGTCAACCGCGGTGTCCATGGCGGCTGTGAAGCGCTACGAGCATCTCGTAGTCGCGCGGTTCTTCCTCGGTGTTGCGGAGGCTGGGCTACTTCCGGTGCGAATTTAATGTCTGAATATTTTTTCCCTTGAATACCGAGACTTTTTAGGGGGCTACGTTCTACCTTTCGCAGTGGTACCCCCGCCGATTCTACGCTCAACGCATGGGACTCTTCATCGGCGCAAACACATTGACCGGCGCCTTCGGGGGCTTCTAGCTTTTGCGATTCAAAAGATGGACGGGTGCATTCAGCACTACACAAGCCCTCGCACACGGGGTTGAACTATGTGATTCAGAATCAGAAACCTGAAAGGGTGGAGTTGGATCTTCCTCTTAGGTATGTGTGCCCATAACTCGTTCTCAATGTATATTAATGCATTCTTAGAGGGCTCGGTATGTATCCGCCTGACTGATGTTACCGCAATTCAACCTCAACTCAACCATTTCCAGTTACGGTAGTCATTGCTGTCCTTGGTTTCCGGTTCCTGCCCGATGTGCGTGTGCTCAAAAATACCTCTCTATGCCACTGCGACTGCGACTGCGACTGCGATGCTGATGAATATTCACTCACAGTATCCGGACAAGGCCAAATTCCTGACTTCTGCCGAGCGCCCCATATCTGGTCGACCTCGCGAAGGATTCCGCAGGTCTCTCGAAGAAATTCGAGATCAAATTCTTCTGCCAGGCGGCGGGGGATTACAACTTGTACCTATATGCTCTGGTGTTTTTGAAGTACGCTGCCGCCCTTTATCTTTGGTCCTCTCCTTGTCATGCAGACGATCCCGCTCGTATGATATGTACATAGATCCGTGATCCCGGGGTACTGTTTTTGCGTGCAGTTGATGTCGGCCCCGCCATACATCTTTGTGTGTCTCGTCACCGTCGCTCTCTCACGTATTTCCGACAAGACCAAGATGCAGTAAGCATCAATCGATCTGAATTTGGCCGCAGAATTGTTTTCTAAATACATGAACGCAGTGGGCCGTACATTCTCGGGGGTCGCCATCATGGGGATCATTGGGTACACAATCTGGTTCGTCGGCTCACTGTTGGTTTTTCCGCTTGGTTATCTATACCTGGTGATCGGCCTAGGGAATCTGGGCGGGTGTGTTTCTTTCGCGACGCAGGCTGCAACGACTGCTTGAACTGACCGATCAATCCATCTAGTGTGTGCTCATCGTTTGTATATTTGCCCCCAAGACAAGCCGACGGTACCAGCCCGGCCACAGAACCGCCATTGGCTGCCTCTGTCTCTTGTATGCCGACCTTTCGCCTTTTGGGAGCTGGAGAGCAGCGAGCTGACATCACTATAGATTCACAACAGCGCCTCTTTATGAGCCGGAACTATCGCCGGTTGAATGCGATCAAGGCGGTGCAGATTGAGGAGAGCAAAGGCGAGATGGACGTGTTCGCAGACATGCGGGATGCGTCTCCGCATTATCGGTAGGTCCCTTCATAATCTCTTCGCTCGCTTTCGGTCTGATTGCTCGATAGGTATCTAATTTAGAATGGAATGATCATGTACCAGGGTTTATGGGAGGATTTCGGAGGATAAATATAATTTCATTTCATTCAAGTTGGACACACAACTGTGGGTGAATCCAACGTCCCTATTGAGAGATCCAAGTTGGTTCCTGTGAACCCGGAGAAGATGTTTCCAGACAGATCGTCTGTATCCGTATGCGCCAATACCCAGTCAGAGACTCCGCTTCTCTGCCCTTACTTCTGCGTCTATCGTCACCAACCAACTTGAACAAAACACCTCAGCTTGCCATTCTGGTTCATGTTCAACAGTTGACCGGCGATCAAGCCGAACATCAAATCCTCGGTATTATTCGAAGTCTTGTGTACGCAGGACAAGCACAGCCACAACAGAGGAAGCGGGCTGACTGTGATCCCTGCCATACGAGTTATGCCATGCACAGCATCGGCCTCCCCCCAAGTGTACTGGTGGGTTGATAGTATTGTACTCATTTAAATTACAGCCTTCGTCTGCAGGTGTCTCATGTTTCTTTACCAGATTAATAGTAACCAATTCCCAATAGCCTGAATTAACTGCAAGCAACACTAACAACTTTATTTTAGGCAGGGCACAAGAAAAACAGGATATGGATGTTGAATGTGACCACTATTGATTCGGATGTGATGGAATCCCGAGATTCAATACGCACTAGGGCTACTTCATGCTACTGGTTCGGGCTGTGATCGGCAGAAAGTAAAGTAGCTGTCCAATCCTTGGTACAATTTTATTTTAGGCATGGCATAGGCAAAACAGGATACGGATGTTAAATGTGGCCGCTATTGATTCGAATGTGATAGAATACCGAGATTCCATCCTCGATAGGGCCATTTCATGCTACTGGTTCGGGTTGTGGCCAAGAAAAAGTATAAGTAGCCGCCCAATCCTTGGTACAATTTATTTGGGCGATATCCAGAAACTTGAATTATAAGAAATTCAGGTGTCTCATGAGAAGAAAAAAGCTTAAAGTATGAGTTATACCGTGTGAAGCACCGGTGTGGCAGAGCCGGATGGCCGAAGTGTGGAAATCGTTCACACGGATGGTTGGATGGCTACTCAGCTGCATTATTTGCGGCATTTTTATTTCTTGCAGCCTCTTCTGGTGCAAATACCAGGGTTACATTGATACTTTTCATTCTTCTGATTTTTTTGGGCTACTAACTACATTTATTCTTTCTTATATTTTCGCAGATTCAAATCCACTATGCTGACAAAGCATTTGGATTTGGTGTACAGCCACCCTTCCCACGATCGCTTGGCACAAGTCCGTCGGTACAGTACAAGATCAACTGTTCATTTTGCATTTCAAGACAAGCCATGAATGAGTTTTGGGCATTCACTTCCAATATTTATTCAACATCTCCGAGCTGCGTGCTCGGACGTCTTTTATAAAAATTTGGATTTTTGGTTATGGTGATGTGCATTTTCGTATATATGATTTACCTATCCTTTCTTTGACAGGAATTCAGATGGCAAAGTCAGTTCCGAAACCCATGGTTCGTAGGTTGTGCACACAAGGGTGTTGTTGGGGCCAACACTGGAACTGTTGGCAGGCAGTTTCCTTGCTTATGTTGCATTTTTCCGACTGAGTCATTGCAATCTTGCATGCCATGGGTGTAGGGATTGATTAGCTGTCTGGATTCTTGGCTTTTGCCTTGACATGGGCTACATACATTTTTTTAGATATTGCAGCCCCAGCGGTCTTAGAGAACGGACGCGCTGGGTGATTAGGTAATTAGGTTTGTATCGGATCATGAGCAAAACAATGCCACATCTTAGCTTGCCACTCACCAGCCACTCGGGCGGACCCATCTACCTCAAATTGCCTTGCCTGGGCTCATAACTCTTCTCGTGTGTTCTCTCAGGGGTATCAACACCTCTGAGCAGTATACCTTTGTGTTCTCCGGCTAATCGGCTTAGCCTCGCGTGGTCATCTGACACCTCAGCATTCAACCGTGCTTCTTGCCTCTGTTGGGTTCTTCTTCTTTGCGCACAAAGGAGAGAAACTTCGCTTCTCAATACCACACGGTTGCCCTTCTGCAGCCACTCCCTACCTTCCTGCTAGTATCTCAGGCTGCACGCCCGAGCCATCTTTCTATCCAGGCCTACAGTTCTTCATTTTCCGTACCAAAAGTCAACATTACGACACTTCCTATCTTACCTACCCATATTGCTACTTTGGCCTACTCCACTGCTCCATCATTCTTCCATTTTCCTTTGACTTATCCCAAACCGCACTCCAGGGACATCTCCCTACTTCACCGGCCTCCCCCCAAGTGAATTAACTGCAAGCAACTTGACACTAACCTTGCCTGCCAAGTTAGATCAAGTAACAGTAACACGAAAAAATTACTTTCTGCCGTCAGATGATCAGCCTACTG
This sequence comes from Mycena olivaceomarginata, assembly GCA_029378375.1. Lineage (NCBI taxonomy): Eukaryota > Fungi > Basidiomycota > Agaricomycetes > Agaricales > Mycenaceae > Mycena > Mycena olivaceomarginata. The sequence continues at coordinate 81,168 of JARKIC010000115.1, read as the reverse complement.
CCCATTCACCTGTTTTCTCCAAGTTAAAACAATACAGTTCTCTTCATTAACTCCAAGGTAACAAGTTAACTGAAGGTGACCCAAGCTGACTGAGTTAACTTGAGCTAACTTAAGCTAACTTGCGGGGCCAAGTTAGACGAAGCTAACACGAGCAAACTAACTTATGCCATCAGATGGCATCAGTTACCCCCAAGCTCACCTGTTTCGCCAAGTTAAAACAATACAGTTCTCTTCATTACTCCAAGGTAACAAGTTAACTGAAGGTAACCCAGCTGACTTGAGTTAACTTGAGCTAACTTAAGCTAACTTGCAGGCCAAGTTAGACGAAGCTAACACGAGCAAACTAACTTATGCCATCAGATGGCATCAGTTACCCCCAAGCTCACCTGTTTCGCCAAGTTAAACAATACAGTTCTCTTCATTAACTCCAAGGTAAACAAGTTAACTGAAGGTAGCCCAAGCTGACTTAAGTTAACTTGAGCTAACTTAAGCTAACTTGAGCTAACTTAAGCTAACTTGCAGGCCAAGTTAGACGAAGCTAACACGGGCAAACTAACTTATGCCATCAGATGGCATCAGTTAACCCCAAGCTCACTGGTTTCTCCAAGTTTAACAACCCAGTTCTCTTCATACACTCCAAAGTAACAAGCTTACTCAAGTAGCCCAAGCTAACTTGAGTTAACTTGAGCTAACTTAGGCTAACTTCCGGGCCAAGTTAGACGAAGTTAACACAAGCAAACTAACTTATGCCATCAGATGGCATCAGTTACCGCCAGGTTCACCGGTTTCTTCAAGTTAAACGAAGTCAAGTCTGGGGAAGTACTTGGAATCTACTTTACCAAACATTTCGGAGGTATTGAGAAGCTAGCTACCAATCAAATAATGCCCCTAGGTCCGTCTCGCCTCAACTTAAATGACCTTCAAAACATGCTACCCATTCGACTGTTGTCTTGACCTATAAGTTAAGAAGTGAACTGAAGGTAGCACAAGTCGACTGCGAGTAACTAACTTGCCCGCCAAGTTAGATCAAAGTAACACGAACAAATTAACTTAGATGCCATCAGTTACCACCAGTTTATCTGTTTCTCCAAGTTAAACAACCCTGTTCTCTTCAAACACTCCATTCATCGAGTTGAACTGCAAGATGCTAAGTTAATTGAAGGTAGCCAGAGTTAACTTAAGCGAACTTGTGGGCCAAGTTAGATCAAGTTAAACGACCAAACTAACTTATGCCATCAGATGGCATCAATTCTCGGCCAAAATCAACTTGTATGATCAATTCATGCAAGTTAGCATCTCGCAAGCCTCAAGACATTCAAAGACTCAAACTGAGAGTATTCAATGATTAAATAACATCTGCACATCAAGTCAGGTAATATTTGAGCTGAACATTGGCTGGATTTGATTTTTGGGGCACTTCACATGTTCGGAGATGCAATCCAGGTACAGCTGTCATCAGGGAGCACCTGACATGAAAAGGTTAGTTCTGATGTTTGAGCAGTCATACACTGAAGGAAATCCCACATGCCCTTGATCATCCAAAGTCAAAAGCAAGTTAGTTCACCTTTGGGGCAAAACAGTCACCGCACCCAGAACGAGCACCACACAAGCACCCATGCAGCCCAGATCTGACGTACAAATAATATCTTGCAAAATGAACTCAACCTCGATGTCCTACACCTCCAATGCATCTCTTCGCCAGCTTGAACTTGCTCCCAGCAGAACATTGGTCACGACAACATGGATCATTGTCTCAAAGCATCATAGAACTGCAAGAGACTCATATTTGAGGTGATATTAGGTGCTAGGATGGCACCCCATAGGCACCGGTATGAAAGAACCATTAACATGTAACTTACTTATTTTAACTTAAGTTAACTTATTTGTGCGGAACTTGTACTTGTGCGGAACTGTGCGGGTAAATTTAACTTGCCCCGCCACAAGTTAGCTACAAGTTACTTGTGGCAGGGCAAGTTAGTTTACATAAGTTACTTGTGCAACCATCGAGACAAGGCAGAAGGACGCACCCGGGCTTTGCTGCTCAATGGTCACAGTTCTCACCATACCCCAGAGCTGCTCTGCTTTGCCAAGGAACACAACATCATTGTCTCGCATTGTACACATGTGCTCCAGGGCTTGGATGTGGTCTGTTTCACATGGATGAAGGAGACATGGAAATTGGAGGTTTGGGTGTTTGAAGAACACACCGGAAGGAAGCTGAGCAAGAGCAAGTTTGCGGAGGTGTTTGAAGCAGCATTTGCGAGGGTGTTTACACCCAAAACGATCCAGGCCGTCTTTCGGGTAACAGGGATCTTTCCGTTCTACCACAGCAAGCCAGATGAAGCCTGCAGAAGCAACATCTACCACCGCCGGCTTTGCTCTCCCACAGAGCAGCCCTGTGTGCGCCATTATGGCTGCATTTCATCATTATCAGCCGACATCACTCGAACTCAATGAGGACACTCACATGGGACCAGTAGCAGGCAGAAGCAGACACAGCAGTCCACCAGCAACCCCGACTTTGCGATGTGTATGTGATCCCAACATTGATCCCACACTTTACAAGCCTAAACGGGTGAAAAAGCCGGAATTGCCGAAGGATGACGACGAGGACGAGTCAGATGGGGGGTCCGATGGGGGGTCCGGTAGTGAATAGAGCCTGTAGAGGCCTCCAGTTGGTGGTGTAGATGTGAAGAGATGTAAATCATGGATGTGTCACATTGTGTCGCAAGGACCGATTTGTGTGACATTTGACCTGCTGTCAAACTTCGCCTCGCAAATATTCAAAACATGCTCCGTAAATATAGTTTCTTCTAGGAATACATTAAAGTAGCATCAGAAACTTTCTATCAACTCAGATCTACAAGGAAGAGCTTGTCATCCAAATAATTCAACAAATTCAAGTTGGTGTCTCAAGGAGTGGGGGACTGTAGCGCTCAGTTACAATAAAATTGGGGTTTTTTTTTCTTTTCTTTTGAGGATTTTCCTCTCGACCCATAGCCCCACATAACCCATAGCCTGGGCCTTCCACAGAGACCTATGGGTTCCAAGGGGTTTGACTGTAAGTACCTGAAAATGATTCCTACGGGCTGGGAAAGGTGGAAGCATGGTTAGCTGGGGTCAATGGATCTGTGGGTAGAGCAAACGGGCTCGAGGACACAGGGGACTCGGATTAAGCCAGGTGTTTCTATTGCCTGTCGTCATGGACCATGGGGAGTTTGGTTTAGCTCCACGTTGAAAGTTGTAAGCACAGTGGCACCGGCTCTCGTAGTCACTGTTTCCCAGGCCATGGCCCAACCGCTTTGCACATTGCCTTGGACAAGGGCGAGTTTTATAGCAGGAAGGGCGATGTGCTGGACCATGGGAGGTTGGAAATTGCAACGATGTTGGTCAACCATGGGGCGGATGCGCAAGGTATTGTGAGTCGCCTAACATTAGACAATGTCATACTGTTTGTTGGAATCTGAGGTCAGCGGCAACGTGTCAGCCCACCAGAGCCACGTGAGCGCGATGCGAACGTGGAGGAGACGACGTGGAGGGTACACGTCGTGGAGGTGGACGACACGCGTCGTAGACGTGTCCGTAGGACACGTTGCACGTACAGCCATCTGATGGAACCATGGAGACGCGTTGAAACGCGTCTGGACGCGTCTTTACTACGTGTTTGACGCGCCCCACATTGTTTCTTCGGTCGGAGAGTTCGAACTCAGCATTATCTAGTTCACTATTGTTCTAGCCATTCATTGTACATCTGAGGAGTATAAATACTGTACTGTACTCTCACTGAATAGACAGTTTATTCCCTTCCATTTTTCTACACTGTTTGAGGGCCGCGAGGATCTGTGGAACAAACTCCGGGTTGGAGTCACGGAGAGGCAATTAAGTTGTAAAGATTGTACCGCTTACTTACCGTGCCTGTAATTCTCCAAGAGAGAGAGAGATTTTTCCGGAATGATATGTTCAATTAGGTATGCCATTCACTTTTGCATTTAATCACGCGCAACAACACTTTTTGAGGTGCGCCTAACACTTTTCTGCCATGTTCTGCCCACATCTCCGTTTGGACACATAGCACGTAGGGGCCATCTTTTGAGGCTCATTCCGTATAGTGTTGGGGCGAGGTGGAGGTAACTTGAGCTAAAGATGACCCTGGAAAGTACGGTTGGAAGTCGGATGTCTGGTCCAGACATTCAATTGAAGCACCTTGATACCCTGTCCGGACATGTAAGGCGGTGGTATGAACATCTTGGCCCAACTCATCAAGGTCAGACGGTCTAGCTGGCATTTGCGACAGGCTCGGTTTCAAACCCGCCGTAGTGATTGAGTCCGCATGTGCCCGACTCCCGAGCATTCGGATCCAAAGTCAAGGTCAAGCCGGCAGAGTTTATGAAATACACAAAACAGTGAATTTGGAATCAAAAGTACGATTTCACCCGATACAAATTCCCCCCTGTGGTATCGAGATTGCATCATCCAAAACGCCGTTTAATCCAGTGACCGCGGATACCTCGCACTATATTCTACATTATCGGGTGTCAGAACTTTGTCACTGGCCGAAAAAAGGACGTACTATCATTGACAACCTTGCGAATCCTGTCATCCTCGATCATATATTTGTTGAAGGCCTTGACGTCCGACAACGGGACAGCATATTGAACCGCGAGTCGAAACTCGTGGACATCACGCTGGGGGAGGATGGGGTTCGGATCGGCGCGAGCAGGAAAGCCTACAGCATCGCCCAGGGCTCGGATCTCTTTGCAGACCTTTTTGTGCGGCAGCGGCCCGTTCCACTGAGCACGATATGTGGTCAGTGAAATTAATCATACAAAGTATCAGGAAACGAACATCGGAGCTCTGGCATTCAGTGTTGCAATACATCACACGCCTACATCCAGAACAGAGTGATGCGGGGTCCGGTTTGGCGCACTTGGCATTCATGCACTGCAGGGGCAGCGCCGCCAATGTGAGCATAATGTTTCTGGCCAGCTCGTGTGGCTTCTGCACACTGAGAATCAAAGTCCGACATAGCTGCGAATACTCCAAAATTTTCTTGTGATATTGGGCCTCGTCGAATGGGAGAACGAGTTTCGCGTGTATAACCCCGGCCAAATTGAAACCACCCTCCCAAGTGAAGTCCGACAACCACGCCATTTTTTCATTGATCTCTGCGACGCGGTTCATCGTGTCGAGCAGCAGGGGACACCATTCGCGGTAGAAATATGCAGAGGATACACCGTCGTCGATGTTCCCCAGTTCTTTCATCGTGGTGAACACGAGGGTGATTGGGTAGACGACACCGAAAGCGTCGAAGCCTCCACCGAAATCCGGTGGTAGCGAGTCCACTCCGCGCTTCAGGATGCCCACCAGATTCTTGGGTAGATGTGCGCTGAGGAGGAAGGGGACGAGGACGGCTGAGCCGAACGAGGCTGCCGTTGCAGCGATGGCGCGCAGAAGCGGTAGGATTGGGTAGACATCTAGCCATCGGCAGAGCATAGTCGCGGCTCCCTCGTCACTCCCGACAAGGCATTGTCGGCGATTTTGAGGCCAGCGAAGGCTCCGATGGTCGTGCAGTTGAAGCGCATTGTAAAGGAGGTCAGCTATGACGGCGAGGAGACCCTCCAAAGTGTCTGTGCGACACAAGAATCCGTCTGGATCCCGGCAGTAGGCAGTCAAGTTCCATTCCCAAGCGTGCATGGAGTCGATCAGGCGATCGTTGCGATCGCATTCGCAGTGTCCCATACGACGAGCGAGGACGGCCATGTTCGGACGAGACCGATTGGTGGTGATGAAATTGGATAGACTGTCTAGCAGGGATGTCGAATCTGCGACGGAGCTGAGCTCCAACTGCAGCTTGTCGCTATCACTATCATACGGTGCGTGGCGAGTGATAGGATTTTCCCAGTTGTGCGCATGCTCGATTTCGATTTGGGAAAGTAAGCAGATATAGTATCTGCAACAGAATTTTGGATTTTTGGGGTCCCGGAGCGAGTGGATGGTCTGCGCGAGAAGGGCGTTGGAAGACATCAGCGCACGAAACAAAGAGATGGCGTGAGGTGACTCAACCTGTCACAGGTTCCCACCACTTAAGTATTATTTATCGTTGGTCGAGACACACTTCCTTGAGCTTGCAACCTATCCCGAGATGAATAATTGCAGAAAAACGATGCGAGCTGATCCAAGAAATTCTTTATCGAGCTCAAGCTGACGGGGGGCAAGAACCCGGCCAGGGGCAAGAAAAACGACCGCCTTAACGTTACCGTCGGAACCGCCGCCAACTCTAGACCTCGGTCTTCAAAGCCTCAACGTCCAACCTCTATTCGCTACACCCCGCTAAAGCACGTCCAGTACCTTGGGAATTATCCCATTAATATTTACATATTTCTCTCGGACAAATTTCCAACCACATCTGTCGTGTAAAAAACAAACGGCACGGCGCTATGAAGAGATCAAAGTTTGGAAGCAATCTTCCTTCCCCGCAGCATCAGCGGTTTGATCGATGTCTATATAGCTCAATCATTAGTGGCCAAGTACCAGGCGAAGAAACTGAATCAACAGACCTCATACGCCTCCGTGACCTCGGTCTGGTTCAGCGGCTCCTGCTGAACGCGGGCCCACAAAGCATCGTACGCTTTGCCATCATACACACCCAACGCACTACATTCATTCGATATCATCATCCAATCGCGGAAATTTTGGAGAGAGCAACGCACCTGTCAAGCTCCCAATCCGAGAACCCAAACGCATCGGTGAGGCCGATGGCTTCGGGCACCAGCTCGCCACACAGTCCAGCGATTGCGAGCCGCAACGCACGCGTAGGGTCCCGCGAGCGCGGGGGATTTCCCGTCGGTGAGGCGCGGAATATCCCGAACGAGAGCAGGTCGACGAGGGAGGCTTCGACTGTGGTGAGGAGGTACTGTTGCCATCATAAGCCCACGACATCTTTTTTGAAGGAGAAGAAACTCACAAGAAGATAAACCTTCCCCACGACACTAGCCTCCCGCAGTGGGAGTGCCGCCCCCAGCGCATCAATCAACTCGCCCACCCGCGCCGCGACGAACGCCTCGGTCACCGCGCGAGAAGCGCGCTGCGTCGCAGTGGCATCCGGTTGCGCGAGGGTATGTGCGCTTTCGTGCACAATCAATGCGGCGCGCCACTCGAGAAGCAGGATCGCAGTCGCGGGCTGGCTCCACGAGGCCGCGCTCAATTCCGGGGGCACCAGTTCCTTGTCGAGCAGGAGACGCAGGTACTTCGAAGTCGGCGAAAGGGACGATGCGGTTGCCGGGGGTGAAGATGCGAATATGCCGCGGAAGGCTTTGAGCGCGGCACGGAGCACTTGTCCGTCGAGGACGAAATTTTCGCCCTCGTACCTGGATTTTGGGAATCGAAGTCAGCTTGCGAACCACAACGATGCAGGAAAGGGCCTTACGTCGCAGCGGGGACGTAGTCCGCGTACATCCGGCCCACGCCGGCGAATGCGCTGTATCCGTGCCCACCCATGGACCGTCGGGCGGTTTCAAGGTCCTGGATTCCCGTCGTAGACACAAGAACCTTAAGCCCACTAGTCATGACATGCATCTCCGCGAGCTCCGAGGTGTCGCCAGATGAAAGTCCGCGCGCGAGAGAATCGAATCCCCTCGTCTGAGATTATCCAATCAAGTTATTCCTTCATTTATTACATGGACGGAAGGACGAATACTCACCAAAGCACGCCCCAGCTCAACGAACACGTACGCACGCGCTATGAGCGGCACGAGCCGGACGTGCACCGAGGGATAGGTGATGGTCTGGCGCTCGAGCCCGTCGGGGCCCACCTCGCCCTGCCGGCGCACAGTCGCGTACCTAATGGCAACAGTTGCACCTAGCAAAAAATAATGGATTAATTGAATCAACCGCTGCGTAAGGAGCAGCCATACCCTTCCCAATGGTCGTGCCCGCAGTGGTAACCATGCTGTATTGGACATCTAGCGTCAGCTATGTTCATCTTTTGAGAAAACCGAGGGGGCAACGCACCCGGAGCGAATATACAACATCTGCGATGAGAAAAACAGCTCAGATCGAGGGTATGGGAAACGAAAAGAAAGACGAACACCACCGTAGCTCAGCTTCGCATGCGGAGGCGTCACGTATTTGCCCTCGTCGGTAACGCCAGCGAACTTGGATAGCATATTTTCTTTGGGGATTCGTACGTGATCGAAGCGGGCGAAACCGTTGTCCGTTGTGGCAAAACCGCCCATTGCTTTTGGGCCTGTATCCGATTGAGCTCGAAAAGTCGCAGAGGTCGAGATAAAACTCGCCTATATCGCCGATGATTCTGCCGGGAAGGGAGACATGCGTGTCTGATACCAACTTGTCAGCAGGTTGTTTGATAAAAAGTTTATTCTCACCAAGTGAACGCAACTGAACGAGAAACAGATGCGGGCCCAGGTCTTTCCCACCTGGGAGGATTAATTTGGCCTGCACCACGCCGTGCGTCGCGGTTTTCCCCAAGGCGCCGATCCACCACTTGGTGCTGGTCAGTGTCGGGGAGTGTATGTCGAACTCGCGCGTCTCGGGGAGGTACGTCGCAGTCGTTTCGAGGCGGTTAACATTTGTTCCATGTGCGAGCTCGGTCTGCAGGTAGCAGCCGATGATACCCTTGTTCGCGATCAGGTCGATGTATTTAGCAAAGAGCTCGGGAGAGGCTTGGAGGCGGAAGACGGGTTCGAAGGCTGAGAAGATACAATGAGGTTATCAGTCAGAGCACCTGAAAGTTTACATACCAACATTATGGAGACCTAAGGCTAGTGAGCAAAGCTAAGGAGAATAAATAGGGCCGGCAACATACCAATGGAAAGACCTTCGTCCACAACGGCAAGGGCAACGTTTGTATCCTCCGTCGACCAGCCGTGGATCTCTTGCAGTTCATACAATCTGTTCGCGAGCGTCTGGCCGCGAATGTACAGCTCCTTGCGAGTGGCGAAGAGCCTCGAGGAGACGTGTCATGACAATGCCAGTAGAGGAAAGGCGAGAGAACTACCTTTTAGACTTGTCGAATACAGGATCCTTGGTAAGTATATCGACAATTTGCTCCCGTTTACGCCACCGGGCAGCGCCAGCTACAAGCTCTGGGGTCAGCAACGGGTCGTGCATTTCACCCTACTCACCGTACAGAAAGTCGCGCACCGCTGGGACCTGAATGGAGGTCCTAGACCTAGCCGTGTCCATATCGATTCCAGTCTGCTTGCTTGGGTCGGCCATGATGGTGGGAGGAGGAAAGGAATGTAGGGAAAGACGAAACGGCTACTGAACAACCGGTGCCGTAACGTTGATCGTATGACCTAAACGTCGGCGGCCGACGATGATCAATTCGGGTGTTCGGCCGCGGCGCCCGAGACTCCTTCCTTTCTTCAGTGCACGCCTGGACCATTCGAGGCAGTCCAGCGCCTCTCACGCGCTCGCTGCTGCCGACACGGCATTGCGACACGCATACCTTAATGGAACACCGGGAGTCGGTCGCAACGACGGTCCATTGCGAGCCGTCGGGAGTCTCGAAGCCTGATGTCTTCAAACGCCCTTCTCGCGCGCGCCATCCACTCGCTGCGAAACACCAACAATCCGACCTTCTGCTGCAAATACTATATCATCGCTGCTCGACGGTCTATGCGCTTTCATCACCGCCAACCGGTCTCGGACATGGCCGTCCTCGCTCGTCGTATGGAACACTGCGAATGCGATCGCAACGCTCGTCTGATCGATTCCATGCACGCTCGGGAGTGGAACTTGACTGCCTACTGCCGGGATCCAGACGGATTCTTGTGTCGCACAGACACTTTGGAGGGCGTCCTCGCCGTCATAGCCGACGTTCTTTACAATGCACTCCAACTGCACGACCATCGGAGCCTTCGCTGGCCTCAAAATCGCCGACAATGCCTTTTCAGGAGTGACGAGGGAGCCGCGACTATGCTCTGCCGACGGCTAGGTGTCTACCCAATCCTACCGCTTCTGCGCGCCATCACTGCAGCCGCAGCCTCGTTCGGCACAGCCGTCCTTATCCCTTTCCTCTCAGCGCACATCTACTCAAGAATCTGGTGGGCATTCTGAAGCGCGAAGTGGACTCGCTACCACCGGATTTCGGTGGAGGTTTCGACGCTTTCGGTGTCGTCTACCCAATCACCCTCGCGTTCACCACGATGAAAGAACTGGAGAATATCGACGACGGTGTATCCTCTGCATATTTCTACCGCGAATGGTGTCCCCTGCTGCTCGACACGATGAACCGCGTCGCAGAGATCAATGACAAAATGGCGTGATTGTCGGACTTCACTTGGGAGGGCGGTTTCAATTCGGCCGGGGTTATACACGCGAAACTCGTTTTCCCATTTGACGGGGCTCAATATCACAAGAAAATTTTGGAGTATTCACAACTATGTCGGACTTCGATCCTCAACGTACGGAAGCCACACGAGCTGGCCAGAAACATTATGCTCACATTGGCGGAGCTGCCCCTGCAGTGCATGAACACCAAGTGCGCCAAACCGGCCCCAGCATCACTCTGTTCTGCATGTAGGCATGCGATGTATTGCGACGCTGAATGTCAGAGCTCCGATGTTTATTCCCTGATGTCTTGTACAACTAATTTCACTGACCACATATCGTGCTCAGTGGAACGGGCCGCTGCCGGACAGGAAGGTCTGCAAAAAGATCTGAACCCTGGGCGATACTGCAGGCTTTCCTGCTTGCGCCAATCCGAACCCCATCCTCCCCCAGCTTGATGTCCACGAGTTTCCACTCGCAGTTCAACATGCTGTCTGGACGGCAATCCCGCCATTCCCAGAGGATCAGAAAGACCGATTAAAACCGAACATGCCCAGCGCCAAAACCCTGGGCAATTAGGGGCCGTTTCCGCGTTTCCGGCAAAATCCGGGTCTTGGAATGACCGATTTTCCCCAAATTTGTGTCCGGACACGCAAGGCCAAAAATTCGAAACACGTGTCTGGACACGCAAGGCGAGGGTATAACCCTGTATAACCACCTTGGCCCACACCAACAAAGTCGGCTGGTCTAGCTGGAATTGCGACCGGCTTGTGGCCGTCATCCAACGGACTCAGTTTTATTGCTACTTGCAAAATAGTTGGTGGTCACGCGTTTTGATCGAACAAACACCACTCAAATATCCCAGCTCGCGCAGGCCATAACTTGACGAATACTGCTTAGAACCCTATGATTGTATAGGCAAATCGAACCGTCTTATCGAGCTTTAGAATGCTCCAGGGTCAATTTTGCGCTATAGTGGCCTCATTGTCGACCTCGCTGGTAGGGCTGTTTCTGGAGTGTTTGAGCTACAGCGATGGAGAATGCGGGTTTTCGGGTGGTTTGAGTGCTTGTTAGGGGTCTTATGGATGCTACAGAGGGCGCCCCAAGACCTTTAAGGTATGTGTTCAAGTCAGACACTCGTACTGGGCCACCATCTCATACTCACTCAATTCCGAGGTTATGCACTCACAGTTTCTTGCCTCTCTTGCCTCTCCAGTCAAAATTTGTGCTCAGATGACAACAATAGGCTTCCTCCTTGGCCGAGGACACATGTGAGATGGACACAGTGCAATTGGTGCAAGAGAATGGGTGTTCCATGATATTAAGATAGGTGCCATGCACTCACTACGAGCACTCACGTGACTCAAGCGTGACAGTGGCAAGGCTCCAGCCACAAAACATTTTGTCACAAAGTAAAGCCTAGAAACAGTGTATTTGAGTCCCTTTTAGAGATCCCTGGTCTCAGTATTTCAAAATACCCATTTCTGGTTGAGCAGTATAAGATTTATATTACCCATTTTTTTCAAGTGCAGAAATGATAATTTCAGCGATTGGGCATGGTTTATGTTTTCGTCCCCGAAAATTTTGCCACTTATGTAACATTCACACGCACTATATATGGTAATCTCTGTTAAAATAAATGCTCTTGGAGTCCCGGAACACAGTATTGTGTTCCATGCGTGTTATCCGTGTTGTTCTCGGCCTATCCCTCAGAGTCTTTCCAACTGTCAAAATCATATTTTCTCAGTCATGGAGGACCCAATTTTTTTTGACCTCTCAAACATCAAAATTGAGCAATCCTAGTATATTGTGTTAGGGCTCCGAGATTTTTGCCGCGTGATGCGTGACGTGACGCATCACGTGCACGCTCATAGGGAGTGCATGACACCTATCTTACATCTTATTTTATTCTATTCCGGCTGATAATGCTCACTATATGCATCTATTGATAAAATTATATCCTGAGAGTACAAAAATCAATTCTGGAGCTGTCTGTGTGTAGGTTTGAGCACAAAGCAGTCGTGCAAAGAATGAGAGCATTCTGTGAAAAAGTTGCATCATTCACCTCACGTTCAAGGAGCATATTGCGGCCCAGAACACATGGGGCGCCCTCCGTAGCATCCATAAGACCCCTAACAAGCACTCAAACCACCCGAAAACCCGCATTCTCCATCGCTGTAGCTCAAACACTCCAGAAACAGCCCCACCAGCGAGGTCGACGATGAGGTCACTATATCGCAAAATTGACCCTGGGACATTCTAAAGCTCGATAAGACGGTTCGATTTGCCTATACAATCATAGGGTTCTAAGCAGTATTTGTTGAGTTATGGCGTGCGCGAGCTGGGATGTTTGAGTGGTGTTTGTTCAATCAAAATGCGTGACCACCAACTATTTTGCAAGTAGCAATAAACCCGGTTTGTGCTCTCTAATTGGGAGCATTTCAGAAGAAGAAGAAAAATTAGAAAACGCGCCGAAAATCGGCAGCCGGAACGTGGGCCGGCTGGGCCGGCACCTTGAGGGTGTTCAGATATTTAAGACGTGCGCGCCAGAACATCCGGACATTTAAGGCCAAAATTTGGGATCTTTGGTATCAAACCTCTAACTGTACTTTCCGGTCCTCTTTAAGGTCGTACCTACGTCATGTTTGCTTACAGTTCTTTGCACCGATCCATCATCACTAGCACATCACTCACCATTGTAAGTACGGAGGAGAAAAAAAACCCGGAAAGAAACTACATGGAATGACTTTCACGGAACGAAAGGTGCTTCAACCCAAAACTCGATCCCAAAATTTTTAATTCAATATTTGAATGTACAGGTCGAGACACTACGTCGGACATACCTTAGGACTTAGTCTCACAGTTGCGCCATCATCCATACACGGCGCACGCGCCGCCGTTGGCTGTCTACCTGTCCACTCAGACTCATGTTGCCCTCAGCATGACCCTGATCTTCTAGCCTCATGCCCACACCATTGTACTCGACCCCCAACCATCGTCTCGCGACCTGCCTCGGCGGGTTCTTTGTGAGGTGGTAGAATCACTCTCTTTTTAAAATTACGGGTGTCTGAAGCCTTTTGAAACTCTGCCATCAGCTCTAACCTTTTTCGTCGAGCTCTCTGTTTCCACTCAACTGAGTGACTCATGCCGTGCCTGCCGCGGCCGCGTAAAATCCCATCATCACTCAACGTGTACAGCCTCGGCAAGTCCAGTAAAATGGGTCGTCTTGAATGCTCAGTCCCTGAGTTGAATTTATTTTGATTAGATTTTGAAGGCACAATCCATCTCTGTTACAGCTCCAGTTCACACCAGAGGAAGGGGATGCGAGGCCGCGAAGCGGCTGAGCAGCCGCTTGTTTACTATAAAAAAAATAGTGAGGCTTACGGATGAGCACTAACTATGTCAAATGAAAGCCACGACTCAAGGGCGGTGGGCGGGGAGCAAAAATTGTCGAGAGAGGAGAAGGCAAGAAGGACAGGACGTGTTTCAAAAAAAAAAGTTAGGATTGACACACAGGCCTAGACCCCAAATTCGGTAAGGGCCGGATTTTGCCGGAAACGCGGATCCGGGGTCCTCCTTAAAGGGAAGATGAAACTTCAAACTCCGACATTTTCGAACTGCGTGTAAACCCACATCAGATACATATCCTCGACGAGCTCGCCGCTTTTAAGGCTGCAGATCTTGGGCACATAAAAGACAGCCCCGCCTCGGAAATGTACTAACTTTCCTATACAGTGTGAAACAGCTACGCCTCCACACCGCCACTCCTCCCCGAAGCCAAGCTTTGCATGAACCCAAGCATCCATCGTCAGTTAGCCCAGGATTTGCTGATGGGTTGCCACTACTCGGCACGAGCCTATAAGGAGATGCACTAAGCTCAAAACGTCACCTCTGCGGCCGCCATGATGGCAGGATAGTGTAATTAACGGCACGTATTGGATTTTTCTTCCTCTCACCATGGCTGTGGAAGTAGTTCTAACTTCACGGTAACGCGTGCGTTCGTTTATTTCCGTACGTTCGTTTATTGCCGACTGAGAGCCCGCCTCTCCGCCTCCTTTTACACTTCACTGCGTTCCGACCCCCTGTAGACGCACCTGTGTCTACGTTGATTGACATGTGCCGACATGTGGCGATGTTCGGCTACGTCCGGCGATCTGTGTCTACGCTCTAATGTAGACGCACCTTTGTCGCGGTTGATTGATGTCCGGCTACGTTCGTTTACGTGAGGTAGATGCAGTGCATCTACCCGTCGGCTACATGTGTCTGCCTGCATCTACAGCGTAGATACACCTTGCTCAACTCCGCACTGCAAACTCGGCCAATCTTGGTATGAGACAGCATCAAAATTGCTCCTTGGACGAGTCTTAAGTCTCTTGTAAATTCTATGCCTTTGAAAGTTTTACATAACCTTTGCATCACCTACAAGCGGCTACATGCGGCTACATCGGCTAACATGCGGCTACGTCGGCCAACATGCGGCTACGTCGACCGACTAATGTGGACGGACTGTAGACATACTGCATCTACCTCATGTAGACATAGGGGTCCATCTACCTTTGGCTACGGGGGTAGACGAACCCTCTGTCTACATGGGGTGGGAACGCAGTGCTTGACGTATGACATAATTAATCGGGCTGGGATCTGCTTACGAGAAACTCGGGTCGCAAGAGCGTGGAATCAGCTCAGGGTATTTAAACCCTTGACATATGGTAACCCGGGAGCACACCCTCTTTCCCCACAGACAATGTCGGAATACGTTCTCTAGTACGCACTAACACCTCGCCATACTTTGTATTCTCATGCCTAATTGATTGACTCTAGCACCGCGCCTATAGTTAGCAGCAAAAAATCAATCCCATCTCTACCTCTAATTTTGACAAACACAGCTCGCCGGTACGCAGGCCAACTGGGCGCTGATGGCGACGCTCGTTGTACAGGTTTGTGCGTAGCAGACTGTTTTTTTAACTTATTTGTTTTACTCTGGTCGAATTCCATTTGTCTAGATACATTTTCCACTCGCTTCCAGAATGAACGGCGCTGGATAAAGATGCTGGGTGAGTCCCCCTTGCCATGCCATTCCTTTTGGCACCAGCCAATCATTTTTTGCTTTCTTCCGACAGTGTACACCGTCTTTCCTCTTGAGCTCGCCCAAACTGGGGTGTCGAGCCATTACGCGTACTGGGTCCTAGCTCTTGGGTGGGGCAACACCACCGCCTTGGAGATACTTCCGTGGTCGTGTCTCGCGACGCCCATATTCACCGGTATCAGTGAGTTTGCTCTTTCCCTTTACCTCACCTTACCCGCCGTTTGTTATATCATTGTGCTCGTTCGTATCTGATGTCTCCACTCTCCAGCGGCAGCCTTGGTCCAAATATTTTTTGCCTGGTCAGGATACTATCTGCCTGTTGAGGCGGAAAATCTGGATTCATTGAAAGCATATTTTTGCAGGCTGATATACCTTCTCATGGGCAAGACCGTCTGGGCGTGTGTTGTAACGGCTGTGATTGTTCTGGTGCGCCTCCTTATATGGCACTCCAAGCATCTTTTTATTTACGCTGACGTGCGCGAACCCTAAGCTAGCGATGACGCAGGGTGTGACAATACTTTTTGTGGTCGCACAGTTCGCTCATGCGACGGCGTTTGCCAACGTGATGAGAATCAAGGTCGGCGTCCAGGTGAACTATCCCTCCTTTTTCGACCTTCCCACTGGGGTCCACAAAAGTACGCTGCTCATCTCAGGGAGACTGACTGTTCTGTGTGTTTGATAGTCCTGGCTTATTGTCGCCGTCGTCTGCGATGTCTTCATAACAACCACACTGATTATTATTGTGCGCCCACTATCCTTGCCCGCCGCGTTTAATTCATTTTCTGACCCCCGTCAACTTTTGCTTCGAATAATGTACATCACAGTTCTATCAATACCGCATGCAGATGCCCCCAGAGGAGCGCCGTACCGATACCTTCATGGTGAAATTGATGCTCAACACCGTGGAGACAGGCGCGGTGACGAGCGTTACCGCGTTAATATATCTCGTTGTGTTTCTTTTGTACCCGGGATATAACATAGAGGAGACGCCGTACGTGCTTTTCGCCAAGTATGAGAGATACCCGCGTTGACTTACCAGGAATGCAGGACGTTCATATTGGGGAAATTGCAAGTCTCTCCCTTGCCCCCGGACCATATCGCTGACATTATGCATGCGTTTTCAGATACGCCAACGTCCTTCTCTTCACTCTAAATGTGCGGAGATTTTGGCCTAACCATATGACCGCGGCGCAGCATGGAGTCGGCACTTTTACCTCAGTCTATGATACATATGCTACACACACTGCCTCGGACTGCATTGAGTTGCGGAGTAGAGAGCTCTAATTGTTTTTACTCCCACCATCCCGGAAAAACCTAGAACTTGGGCACACCATCATTTCTTGCTCAACACTCGACAGTTTCAGTCGCCAGGCCCGTGCAACGTAGAAATCTTAGCACTATCCATAATGCGCAATTTTTCGCATATCTTTATAATATAATAATAAGGTAGACGGCGATTTAGTCCGTCTATGTGAACATGTATATGCGTGCAATACTACGGTGGATATCTAGGGAGAGATGGGGCGGTCTACGATCGCTGAAGGTGAGAGTCTGTTGGGGTCAGAAGAGGAGGCGGATGAAGGAGGAGTGTGGGTTTGCAGGTGGAGTGGGGGCCGCTTCGCATTATGCGCCTAAATCTTTGGCGGAAGGGTTGCGGATCGTTCGGGAAATGAGCAGGCGGCTCCCAATCCAGTACGCAAGGTGCTTCGGGGCTTGAAGAAGAGAAACCAAAACAACGCTCGCACACAGGAATGGGGGGGTGGGGCGCAAAAACACGAGCACGAGGAGATATAGAGGACGAGAAAGACAGACGCGATATGGGACGTATCAAGAGAGATAGTCCTCCCTTGTCTCCCACTGAGGCTAGCCGCTCGCGAGCTCGCGTAACCTCAGCTCGCAGAAAGCGGGTTGTGGCGGGACCGAAAAATTGGTCATTCCAAGGGCCGGATTTTGCAGGAAACGGCCCTGTTTTGAATTGAAGATAGGGGGCGGAACTTGCGGAACCAAATCGGAGATCGAAGCCCCTCGAGAATAGTGCGGAGAGCGATCAGGTTACCAGGCCTGACCCGGCCTGGTTACTCAATTTCGAATTTTCCGACAATCGGGTGAAGCTGACTGAATATATGGTAGTACAGACGCTGTCAGTTTAATGGTTATTTGTTATCCTCTGTTGGACCATCTATACTTACAAGAACGCTCGGATGGGAGTTATGCAATGCTCTCTCTCTCACTATTAGAAACCACCCGTTTATTTCCACCTTCGCTCCCTGCAGTGTCTCGCTGCACAATGGCCGGGCTATGTGTGCTTGGCGATGGCAGCCCACGATCCGCGCTCATATTCCAGCAGCCGAAAATATGGCCCTAGCGAATGTCAGGCCCATGGGGTATTTTCCATCGAAACCACGCACTTGATCTCCGTATACAAATCACGAACCCATCTCGAATAACTTCGTCAACGGGCTATGAGATAACTCATTCTCTTGTTTGCCAGGGATTAAACGTGCATCTTCTAGATTGATTCTGGAACGGGAACGTCGATTCGGCAGACGTGAGCGAACAGGGCGCCAAAAGCTGTGTGCACAACACCAATCACACCGTTAGTTGTCGATTAGATAGATCGAGCATAGACGCGGCGCTACTCAGGCTCTGCATTGGGTCGGTGTCTCCACTCTCACCGCGTATCTTCCTCAATCGGGCACAATTGCATTGTACGGCTCCACCGCGTACCCAGACCGCCCCTCCACACCCTGGTCTCTCTTCATGTCCTGCGCCCATCCGTTGAGAATCCCTGGAGGTCGACTGCGACCACACCACGTGCGCAGTACCCTCTAGCCTGTACTTCCAGTCGGTCTTTCCTGCGGGCATCCACCCTCCCTTCATACCGCCTCACGCTGCCGCCTCGAGGTCGGGCGAATAGACCGACCACACCGACCACACCGACCATCACGGTAGATCGATCGAGCGCTCCACTCGTCCCGCCCCCGCGCTCCTGCCGACTCCGCGCAAGACTCGTCTTCTCGCCGCGTCACGGAACCGACTAAACAGCCTACGCGCCCGCCGTCAGCACCCCCCTTTGGCTAGCACACGACAGCTCCCGCAAAAGCACCACTGGCTCCGAGGAGGGAGGACATGCAGCGAGCAGGAGACAAAGAGAGTGGGTAGGGAGAAGGACACGTGCGACGAGGAGAGAACCAAGAGGCGGGGGAGTGGGGAAAGCGAAGCGGGAAGAGGAAGTGGGAGCCGAGGACAAATGCAGGGGATAAATACGCGCCGCCCGCGTTGCTCCGTCGCGCCGTTACGCCCTCGGGAGGCGTAGAGGATGTCGCCGATCTGCAGTGGTGTCAGCGATGAGGAAGGCGTGAAGGAGAGGACGGCACCATAAACGTTGCAGAGGACGCACGGTGGGAGGGCGTCGCTGATCTCGCCGCAATGCACGTCTGGTTTCCCCTGTCTCTCCCGTACATTCCGCCCGCACTCTTCTCGCCCACGCTCGCTCGCTCTCGGTAAGTCGGCGTCGGAATCTAACGACGCTCAAGCATACACTGAGGATGCACGACGACCGCCCCCGATCTTCCGGACTAAACCCATCCGCGGCGCCTCCATCGTCCGGGAACCCACACTCGCCGAGACAAGCAACACGTCGCCCGTCCTTTATCCAGCGGGTGTGCGCGCCCTCCCGCCTCTTCGAGCGGCATCGGATTGGGGACGCTCTCTGGAGACCGGTGGAAGGTGGCGCGCTGTGTCTTATGCGCCAGGCGAGAGACGAAGAGCAGCGCCCGGGAAGCAGCCAGAAGGACGTCTCTCCCCCGCGTGCACACCGCCTCGCGCCACGCCTCTCGACGGGTATGTCCCCCTCTCCACACTGGGTCGCAAATCGTCTCGCGCATCTTTCTCGTGCGCGCGCAGACGCTCCGCTCCACCTCCATATCTCCGGATTGGGCTGGCCCGAGACGGGTCGCACGTCGCCTGGTCCTTATCATCCCCTTGCCGCCTACAAAGCACGAAATGAGACAGCCTTGGCTGGAACTCGGAGGCGCCATCCTCGGCGCACCTTGAGCGGGATCAAATAGCACACCTCGCGGCAGGTCCCCAGCGCACGCCCCAGCGATTTGCGACCCCCACAAACCCCACCATTCATCGTCTCGCACTGGCAGCATCGGGAGTCCGATGTTGAATGGATATCAGGATTAGGCCAATGGATGGAGACTTGTGTTGCATGGGGTGAGAAGTGAAGACATCGAGTCAGCGAGCCAGAGAGAGCTCGGGTGTCATCGCAAGACATACGGGAGATTGGTACGTGGACGGATTGACTCGGGATGAGCACGGGAGAAGAGAGTGTGCGTAGCAGCCACCCAGGGATCTTGAGGAAAGGGGCCAGGATGAGGCGATGCCCGTCGCACGCTTTAACAATTGCAGAAGATTATCCTAGCCCTCGTTTCTGTAGCGGAACATGGCAGTTTGCAGCAAAAAAAAGACGAATTTCGGATCTTCGGCGGATGTCACCTTGATGATCTCGATCCCGTGACACGCTGTTTGGCTTCCTTCAAGTTGCGTCATCATCCTCCAAATAAATCGACCCTCCTAGAGCCTGTGACTTTGGATCTTATTCGGATTTCATGTCCCTCGACTCCCCACACATCTCGGATATCGAGACTGTCGTCGGCGCAACTAAGTATCAAATTGTACCATCCCGAACGGTTGCCAGATCCGCCGCAGCAGGAGTGGCTTGAAGGCAGGACTCCCGTCTGGCCGCGCGTCCGTCTGAGCCCCCAACTAGAGCAGAAACCACGCAACAACCCACTTGTAGCCTGCTATGCGCACGACGTTCCCTTTCGCGCTGATTCAATTGCGACAACCATCACTCTCGCAGAGCCCCTGGCCGCTCAGGTGTGGCTGGGGACCTCTGGGAATTCAGCGAGACGTATGGTCGCGCGGATGTACGATCCTTTTACTTTGGCAATTACTACACGGACGGATTCGCACGCAGCGAACGGTCGGTCGCAATCGAAAATGAGCCCTACAAGGTCCTGGTTCTCCGATTCCCCAGTTCTGTGAGATCTTTGCAGCCGAAATTCATGGCTGCTCGAATCCGCACCGCTTATCCATCGTTCTTCTGGAATACATACCCGGCATCGACATGCGACGGTTGATGGAGCAGGACGAACTCGAAGGCGATGAAAGCTGCCACCGACACAAAGCCACTATCGTTGACGCCGTCGCACGGCTTGTATACGATATCTTGCCTCTCAATATATTCCCCATCGACATGGCACCCCGTAACGTGCTTTGCGCCTACACGACCCGCCGTCCACGGAGGACTTTGCGACCGGAAAAACTGACCGTGGCGTAATACAATTTCTATCGACTTGGACCTCCTCGATCACGGCCGGAGCACGAGTGCTTGTGGATGATTGATTTCGAACTTGTTCGGTTCCAGAAAGGCCAATTGCAGATCTTGGGTTGTACACCACTGGAATCCCGAATGGTTCAGTCGCGAAGCCTGGTCTGTCTTCGATTACATTTGCCGAACACGTGGAACTCACGCGTTTATACAAGGAAATGCTGGCTCTGAGGGTCTGCGTATCATAAGATGGTCTTTACACCTGAAGATTCCCTGCATCCTAATGAGTAGTTGCATCTCAATACTACTACTTGGCAAACTTTTGATGCTTGCTCTCCTTCGTCGGCGGCCCATTTTCGATATTCTCAGCATGTGAGTTGAAAGAACATGGTTGCTTGCCAAGCTGTTATCTGCCTTGCCCCTAAGCCCACCACCGATATACTTGACGCCGTACGGCCCCGCTATCTGTTTCAGGACATTCAGGATGGAACTCGGAACTGAGGTATCTGCTCTGGCGACTCGGACTTCGCGCCGTCTTCCACTGACATCTCAGAAATGGGCTGTGAAGGGAGCACGCCGCCCGCGAGACAAAATCGGCTTCTTGAAGTTCTTCGTTGAACATCACATTCCGACTATTCGCAGCTCGCCTGCCTACGCTCCGATTCCGCCGATAAGGGTTGCTTCTTTGGAGGTTGAATTCATTGGATATCTTCGAAAACCACTCACGCCCACCCGCAGCATCCGTGCGCAGCGCCGACCGACATATGTATGGCAGAGAATGCACGATTTTGTATTGCAAGATAACTAGAACTGCCAACCCGGATCCGTCGTTCCGATGATAAAAGCGCCAGTCCAGATGCGTATCATTTCGGAGAAAATTATTGCGCTTTGATCTGATGTCCTTTTAACCATTGACGAATAGCATGGAGCTAAATTTTGCTCTCGCTCTGCGAGTCGGTGGTTGTCCCATTATCAGGGATCCAACGCAACCCAAAGAGGTGGTTCTTAGCAATCGTATCGCGCAGCAAGAAGCAATTGACAGGCAGTACATATTCCAAGGGCGGCTATTTGCAAGTAAACATTTGGCAGTTCTGATGACACTGACAACGGCTACACAAATCCCCGTCAGCTCCAACGCGTGCAATTGCTGACACCCGCGGGAGATCTGTACACAAAAATGAAATATAAAACACCTCGAAGAGGAGAGTCAGTTATTCCGTTGAAGCGCTATGCAATTCTTCGCCCTCCACTCCACGGTTTTGGCTGCCATTGGCCTTATGTCCGTAGCAACTGCGATTCCGGTGAGATTGAACATAACCTCCTGACTGGAGCTGCGTGAGCTGACACTTTTTAGAATTCAGTATCTCTGCTTGGGGTAAGCGAATCGTAAAGTATAACCTTACCACACGCTTATCCCATGCGGCAGGATTCCAACCCACTCGTCCGTCGGGACACCACGGTAACCTACTGTGGTACGGTGTCGAGCTCAGGCTGCGAGTCGAATACTTGCCAGACGTACACCGGCGCCCCGACATGCCTTCGGACTCCCAACGTCGCGTGCGCCATCGCGAACAGCAACGTCTTGTTTTGCCGGGGTGTGGCATGCGATGGGGACTGTACGCCGTTCATCCCGTGCAGGCTTCAGGGATTGAATGGGGTGTGTGTCGTTCCGCAGACGCAGTCCATCCTCGTGCTCTCGTGAAGAGTATGTGAGTAACGGTGGCTTTCCTGTATGGATTGTAACTAACGTGAATTTGGACGTAGGACTGGTTGGAGGCTATGTTGAAACCTTTGTAAATTGCAGTACATACGGTTTGGATACGGTTGGGAACGACATTTCCAGCGTTCGAAAGTTGGAACACGATGCACTCAGAGGAAATTATCCGGTGCCGTGAGTTTAAGTAGGAATGTAAAGCCAGCCGGGACATTTACTCGAATCTAATGCAAGCAATCGCTGTCAATTACTTAGATAAAGAGCTGCAACTGAAGAAATACAATTTCACTTGGGTCTTGGCTCCGTGAACCGTGTGTGGACACGTCTCTCGGCGTCTTAATTTTTGCACCAGGCAGAGATAAAAACCGTTAGAACCGATGTTTAGTTGCTTCGGATCATCGGCCGATACCCCCGCTGCCAATCACCCAACGCCCACAAACGCCCACATCAACATTTGTGGCAGGTGAGTTTACTTATTAATACGCCCTTCAAATATATGTCTCTCACTTTCTCCAGATTGGATGGCAACACTTGTGGGTTGGGAAACCGTTCCGGATATACAGGAGGTGTATGCTCTCGGCACAGTCATAACGCTGTATCGTCCAGAGCGGCTGCCAGACTTGTCACAGCAGAGAATGATAGGCGGAAAGTTTACTGAGTGGCCTCGTCTCTCCATCAAGGGTCAACAGAAGATAGAGCTGTCCGACAACCCACTCACGACCTGTTATGCCCGCGATGTTGCCTATCGTACTGATTCGACCACTAGAATTATTTTGGAGGAGGCACTGTCGACAGGCTTTCGCGAACATCCCGCTTAAGTGTGGTTGATGACCTCAGGGAGTCCAACCCGACGTCTCGTCGCGCGCATCTACGACATGCTATACTACAACATCACCAAGAGATTTGGCATCAGCGAGCGGGCGGTGGCGACCAAAAACGAAGCTTACAAGATCCTTGAGCCCATCCAGGGATCTCACGTCCCCCATTTCTGTGGCATCATCGTCGCCGAAATCTATGGTTGCCTGAACCCACGCCACATATACGTCGTCCTTCTGGAGTACATACCCGGCATCGACATCCGGCGCTTGATGGAGAACGTGGACCCCGCCGGCGATAAAAGCTGCCATGAACACAAAGCCATCGTCGATTCGACTTCACGGCTTGCGCATGATATCTTTTCTTTCGGGGTCCTTCTCAAAGACATGGCGCCTCGCAACGTGGTCATGTGGATACCGGAGCCTCCGTCCCAGTTGACTTCTGTGATTGAGAAGGTTGCTCTTGGCAGAATAAAATCCATATTGATTTGGAATTTCCTCGGTCAAAGCCGACGCACGAGTACGCGCCGCGTGGATCATTGACTCGAACATGTTCAATTCTGCAAAGTCCCCGTTACCATCACCATGTACAGGAAGTGGGTCATAGTCGAATGGAGAGCCAAATGGTTCACACCTGAGGCCGGGTTTGTGCTCGATTTACTCTCTGAACGGAGTTGACTCAAGCATGTGCACAGGAATATGCTTGGCTATGAAACATCTAATACCGAGTATACATCGGATGACGAGGACACGTCTGGATAAGTGGTTCGAACAGGATAGTAAGTACTTTTTCAATCTAACCCGTTGAATCATGGTGCCACAGTTCTCCTGGTTCGTTAAAGAACACTGAGGCTCATGATTGGTGGATCGACCACGGTTAAACATGTAATCTCAGATCTATGGTGATCAATCCCTCTGGAAAGATGCCGGGAGTTCAGCCAACGAAGAAAATCGCTGCTAGAAGTTCTCGGCCTGCCGTAATAAAAAGCTTCTGTGATCTGAGTGTCGAACATCAACATTTTCGTTGCATTCGGCGGCCAACAAAGAGTTCTGTTGGGTATTTTACAATATAGTGAGGAGCTCAGGGTAATCTAGCCTCAAGAACGAATTGGGCGAAAGGCCTCTTTATCTCGGCAATGTCTCCAATTTTGGCCCCTCCTCCTTTCAGCCAGACGTGATCGATAACAAGCGCATCCACCGTCCCGAATCCATTCTTCACAAAATCAAACCGCGGATGCGGTTGCTCAGGCGGTATCGTTCGGGAAATTTGGGAACCATCAAAACATTTCTTTGAGCAACCGCAGGCTGGGTTCCTGCGGCGACTTCACTCGGTGAGAAGATTGCCCATGTCGCGACAGCGGAAAATTCCTACCAGGTTTGATATTTCGCCCGGCTGACTGCCCTGATCAATGGCTATGAACCTCAATCCGTAAAGGCCGCCGGTCTGTCCATTTTTGTCCGCCCCATGAACTATGGGGAAACTCCGTCACATCACGGTGTATCATGACAGTCTGCGAGCGAGTCACTGCATCCGCCGAATTGGCGGTGCCTGCCGCACTCAATGTAACCGCAACCATAGGACACCCTGCATGGATTGTTGAGCGGCTGCAGAATAAATGCAGGAGCACTGAGCGGTTGAGTCCAGGGTATTGCAAGCGTCAGAAACTTGAATGGTAACAAAGATACCTCCCACGCAGCATCAAACATCGATTCAAACATGAGACGAAAACGCACGAAAGCCACTCCGTTGCTCGCAAGTAGTCAGGAGCTTCGATGTGGGCGTTGATGGGCCTCAGATGTATTGGGGTCACTCTGGGTAGCGTGGAATGGTGCCAGCAGATGTTGAGCTGTCTAAATTGTCAAGCACCTTGTAGGATTGAATCTAATACCATGTAGCCATTGTGAGTGAGGCACTGAGCACGGGAGGAGGAAGTTGAATGCGAAGGTTTGCGGCGCTACGTTAAAGACGATCTAGGCAGTGGATTAAAGGGGATAAGGGACGGCTAGAGCTTACAGACAACGTACCCGAAACTTGGAGGGCTGCTAGGAACACAAGAAATTGAATAGAAAAATTTACGTGCGGCCACCAACTTTGTGCGAGCTGATATGGATACAGCAATGGGGATATTGGCGAGAGTGTGATTGCTTGAGCTGAGCCTACACTTGTATAAGGAAAATGAAATAAATGATTGCGAGTTCGTAACATCAAGGGCCAAGGCCCTGCACATGGGATGCGAGATGATGTTGTATCTGGGGAGAAAAGAAGCAAGGATGGGGGACAGACGACATCGACGTGAGAATAGAAACCCAGATGTCGAAAGGCGAGTTGACCTGCCAGGACCGATAGAAAACGAACCTAGAAGCGCAGATGTCACTGAAAGTTGGTAGAGAATAACATGGGATGGCAGGAGCATAACCAGTCTCATTAACTCATATGGTGTGAATCGACGGGGGAAAGATAAGCCAAGGATAGAGAGAGCAGCGTACCAGGCAACCTTTCATTGAGGAAACGATCGAGTCCGACACACAAATCCAAAGTGGCAATAAAGGTAAAGATAGAGGATGAAATGTGCAGTGGTTTTGCAGTGCACGGTTGAGAATCGCGACTTGGTGTCTTGCGCTGAAATTTCTAGGCAAGAGGGTTTGGATCAACGGAGCCCTTGAACGCAATGCGCGGTGGGGAGAGATTGGGGCCAAATAAAGCTAAATTTAACGGAGGCTGTGTATTTCGATTCTCGAATGGCTGAATGCATCGTATCGTCGAGGGTTTTGCCATGGGTCACGAATCCAGCATGAAGAATGGCAATATCGACAGTCAAGCTAGCCAAGAACTTGAAGGCTTGAAGTGGAGTTTTCATTCACATGGTCCCTTCGTTGAGCCTCGATGATGGCCCGAATCTGCGGGCCTTGGTACAGAAAAGGAGCGGTCGTTCAATCCGTCGGTGTTGCAGAAGTCTGAGGGCCAGTGGAGGTACCGAATGGCTTTCAAATACGAATTGAAGGCTTAGGACTGTGGGGACGCGACGAGGGGATGATGGGACGGAGCAAAGGAGGATTGCTCAGAATGGAATGGCGCGTAAGTAATAGCGGAGTTCAGCTGTGATTTAGATTGTCGTCCAAGAATAGCCATGAGAAAAAAACAGGCCTGATTAGGTGGGCTCGGAGCGAAGGCTGGTCCTTGCTGGAGGATGGGGAAAATAATGAAAATTCAAGGGTATCGACTTAATGATATGAGTTGAGTCGGAAAGCACGCTTCAGAATAGCGAGATGATGGTTGGGGGAAAGAGCGAAGGAAGATCCCGAAGGCCTTGATCACTCGACTTTGAGTCGTCTGACTGATGTGGATGGAGCGGCGTGGAATATGCCGAAGTTCTTCAAAGTTGAATGGCGACCGACCTTGAAACAGAGAATAAATCGAGTAAGAAGGCAATAGAGAACCTTCCTTTTGAATGGAAATTGAGCGCTGATCGGCGAGGTTGAAGATAAATTGTGGAGTGGTCAGTTCGGTGGACCAAAGGCAAATTCTGATGCACCGGAGAATCCCTAAAATAAAACAAGACAGACCTCCGCTTCGCTCCGGTATATGAGACGAATGACGAGAACGAAAAAATATATTTATTGCATGTGTACATGGTGTACGGAATATCACTGCTGAAATATAACAACCGAAAGGGGTGGGTCAGCCTACATTTCTTGCCATTGGGTTGAATTTGCCACGGTAAAAGGCTCAGTCCAGCTCTGAAGCAAAGTTCAAAGTCGATTTCCTAGGGGTAAGAAAGAGTGTTATAGAATCTTGTCTTCACCCGAATAGCGAAGAACGAGACGAACACTATACATGTCCGGACTTCATAGATTTTCGTCCTCCAAGAACGAACAGTAAACCTGCTGAGTCCAATCGGCGTAATTAAATAATGTTGTATCTAGAGGTACCAACATGTAGTTGTCCGCCCAATTGTATAAAAACAAAGGCCGACAGTAGGCTTGAGTAATATTCTGCATTGTATCAAATGCAGATCACTTTTGCGTTCAAAAGTGGAGGAACCGAGTGTGGGCATTGATTTTTCCAGCAAATCACCGTCAGGTTGCAATAAAACGAACTAATAACAAAGATTGTTGAATTTGGAGGGCGACCAAGAAAGCAGTAATTAGCCGACCAAAGGAGTCCGAACGGTGACAGAAGGCGAAGCAGTCAGGAACATGGGCGAGCTGGGAAGAGATATTGATGACCGCAGCCCGCAGCCTCGGAGCACATTTGCGGACCAGGTGTTTGAAGAAAAGCTGATATTGATACCTGCTACAATCCCAGCTAGAGAAGCGAGAGTGAGAGAAGATGTAATTACAGCGGCGCCAGCATGGAAACACCCCAGAATTAGTTGCATTGATTTGACCCAGATTAGAGGAAGGTGCCCAGCAGTAGAGAGAAGTGTTGGGAGATCAGGGCGGGAATCAATCGGCAAAAGAATGTTCACTTTGAGGACGAGAGCAATGGCGCAAGATTGCCAGTCCGAACAAAAGGCAATACACCTGTTTAGTATGTCGAGAATCATCGGGTGCACTGCGTGGCCTCCTGCCCCGATGACAATGGAGTCGGCTGCCCCGTAGGTAGCAGCAACTGCGGTAAACTGTGTCCTATCGCAATCCTGTCGCGGAGAACTGCGGGTAGGTCAGCTGTTCGGCCGCATGGGCTCTTGAGTGAAAGATTTAATATAGCTTAGGATGCATTACCAGTCATGCTAAGGCAGACTGTTCTGGTTGAGACTGCGCGGGAGTCATTTGACATTGACAAATGAGGGTAGGGGAGAAAGAACGGTTAATCCGGAGAGAAAAGTGGGTGAAAGGGTTCCATTCACGCCGTAATTATATGTGAAGAAGCTGCCGAGAGTATACGTGGCTGCCTGGCCAGATGGATAGAATCATGCTGCATTGTAGACAGAAATATGCTGTGATCGACTGCGACCTGTCAAGAAGAGGCTGTCCGCGGGTCAGCTGTTTGACGGCGAATGAAAAGGCAGTGTTAAAAAGCTGAGAGAGCGGCCGAAGGGGTTAATTGAAGAGCAGGGCAAGAGCAGGGGCAGAGGAAGAATAAAAGGAGAAAGGTTATATGGGGATACAGCACAGCCAAACGAGCAAAGAACGGTTAACGGGCAATTGCATGCACACACGGGAAGCGCCGGCAGAGAGTGGGAAAACGGAAGGTCGTAAACAGGTGCAATGTGATACGAGTCTACTTACTTAATATACGAGGCATATTACTCTATACAGCGAGGTACGAGCTTGGACCGTATCGAGTGTCTGTCTACGAGAGATCAGTATATTACAGCTATGGCTCAAAATAAAACTTGTTTCGTGCTCCGTGGCTGACCAAGGTATCGTTCGCCTCGGAGACATGATCAATTAATTCTCAAACAACAGTGGGATGTTTAGGTAACTGTAGGAGACCCCCAGTTCGGGGGAACGTTTTCGTGATCCAGGATGTTATTCGCTGGCGATGACAGGTGTGTTCGAAAGTGGAATGTATGGCTCTATCATGGTCGGAGGAGATAGGTACATCAGTGGTCCAAGGCCGTCTCCAAATTCACCTACGTCTTTTCAGATAGCTGTTCGATTTCGGTCAACCAACGGCGATGGGAAACAGCCCAGTCTAGAATCTGGTCATCTGCTCCTCCCGCGCTTCCACGGCCAGGAGCATGGGAGCTTCTGCGACAGGAAGAAGCTCGGTTACAATGTCATTTTTTAAATCTATACAATGTCATATTTGAATCGTACGGGTACGTTCGTTCTCAGGCTGTGAATTATTATGATTATGTTCAAGTAAAAATATGGTTGCAGCGAGGGTGAATCATTAGTGAGAATGGAGCCGTGAGAGACTCACTGCGTTCAAGCGGCTCCTAAAATGGCCAAATTCGAGGCCCCAGGAGGTCCGCGTGACAGCTCCGCGGACGTGGAGATGTATGAAAAAACCAGGTTAATTTAGCGTGGCGACGCGCCTAGGCGTAGTCCGGATGTTGGGAGGCCTTGAATGCAGTGACGAGAAAGTATAAATTAAAGCATTCAAACTTCGTGATACTCAAATTCACGAATCAGAATAGACTTGTACAGGACATGCCGTCGCTTCGCTTCGGACATGTTGAAAAAGAACGCGATATCGTTACTCAAAATTTCGGATGAAGTTCGACGTCGATCATCGGTCGATGCCCCCCAACGCTGACTTGGGAACCTGTTAACTGTGCGTTTGAAGATTCCATTGCATGCACTTCAATGGAAAAGGAAATGAAACATGCGGTACAGTAGATAATACACGGCGCAATTTGAGAGTTCGTCTCTTTTGTTGAACAACGGTGGCCAATCCCGGGCCACAATAAAATCTGCAACTTGGCGGATGCGTTCGATGGGCACCCCGCTCCCATATACCGTGAGTTTCGGAATTCGGGAACCGTGCCAATCGAAATGCTGGCGGGAGGGTTGGGGCCTGAAGCACCAGAAGCTGATAGAGATCTTAGTATCGAATACGATGCACGACACGCTAAAGAGCAACCAGGAATGACCTTGAACCTCTCTAGCTCGCCCGAACGCAAAAGCAAATGAAATAGCTGGGAGGCAGACGCGTTTGGGGCGGGAAGAAGCTGAATGAGACGGTCAGCGGTGTCGCTGAATGTATACTCGCCGGGAGATAGCGTCTCGCTCGTGGGACATTCCTTTGGTAATGGGGAAGGGAGAGTGCTGAGGCAAAATCGTAGCTCGACGATGAGGCGGACGTAATTGATCGCTTCACAGGAGCGCGTGAATAGACATGAGAAAGGTGGGCCGAATTAGCTCGGCTGAAGCTCAGCTCCGAGCTGAGACCTGCGGAAACAGAGTGGATGAGAAAGAAACGGCAAATTGAGCCTTGAGCGCGCGAAAGTCAGCGGCGTGATTCGTGCGTGCCGTCAGATCGAAGCTAATTTGTGATATGGGGCTCACCTCATGCTTCCTGAAGAAATAAGCATGGGAAAAATGCAGGCCTAATTCGGCGAGCTTGGACGGAGGCGTTAAAAATGGTTGAGAGGTGCAATGTGATACGAGGCATCTGCTTAATATATGAGGTATAAAACAAGGCACTAGCAGCCACACCAATCCAACTCTCCAAACACCCACCAGCCTCTCACACCAACACGATGTTCGTGAGGAGCACGCTTGTAGCCGCCCTTGTTTCGTTTGCGGTGGCAAAACCCCAGGAATCATGCCGAATTCTACCCACCGACGATTCATGGCCAACCCGAGAAATATGGGACGCCTTCAATCATTCCATTGATGGCCGTCTCATTAAGGCCATACCCATCGGTAGCCCATGCCATGACCCAACCTACGACGAAGAACAGTGCAATACCATTCGACAAGACTGGCACGTACCGGACTTCCAGTTCGTGGTCAAACTTCCTGTAAGATTCTGTGTCACGTCTTAACATGGCTTTCACAGTATACCCGACCCATCTACGATCATGAACCCCATCTTCCTCAACAAAAGTTGTGACCCATTTGATCCTC
Source organism: Mycena olivaceomarginata (assembly GCA_029378375.1). NCBI lineage: Eukaryota > Fungi > Basidiomycota > Agaricomycetes > Agaricales > Mycenaceae > Mycena > Mycena olivaceomarginata. The sequence goes on along the minus strand of JARKIC010000115.1, from coordinate 50,395 downwards.
AAGAGACTCCCTGTCAAATCGGTGCTTACGTGCCATACGTGGTCAACGTCACTTTGATTGACCATGTCATTGAAACCATTCACTTCGTGAAGAAGCACAATATCCGTTTTGTCGTGAAGAGTACAGGACATGAGTGCGTATCCAGGTTCTATCCAGAATGGACAAGTACCGATGGAAGCTTCTTTGCAGCTACATGGGACGTTCAACGGGAACTGGGGCATTGTCGATCTGGATGCATAACCTAAAGGATGTTACCTTCATTCCTGACTTCGAATCTGCTTTGTATACGGGCCCGGCATTCAAGGTACACCCGGGGGTCCTTGGTTTTGATTTCCAGACAGAGGCCCACAAGAGAGGCCTGGTAGTCGTCGGCGGAGAATGCATGGTACGTCTTTGTATCGATTCTGTGTAATTCATTCGTCTTACCGTTGTGAAGACAGTAAGCTTCGCTGGTGGATACATACAAGGCGGTGGTCATTCAGCCTTAACATCGTATCACGGATTAGCTGCCGACCAAACGTTGGAGTTTGAGGTGATAACGACCCAAGGAGAATTCGTTCATGCCTCCCCAACAAAGAACCAAGAGCTTTATTGGGCTCTGAGCGGCGGTGGATGTTCATGTCTCGTCGCTTCCATATGTGTACTCACTGATTTCGCTGCAGGGCGCAGGGACATACGGTATTGTATGGTCTGTCACCGTCAAAGCCTTCCAGGACCTTCCCGTTACGATTGCCTCCATCAACTTCACGTCGGAGGGTATCAGTCAAGATATGTACTGGCGAGCCATTGATGCGTACCAAGCCAGTACACCAGCTCTCACAGATGCCAAAGTCTGGGGCATGGCACAATACACTGCCGCAACATTTATGCTCAACCCGGTATTTGGCGTCAACAAATCTTCCTCGGAAGTCTCAGCTCTCATCCGTCCTTTCCTCGATACCCTCGATAATCTTGGAATCAACTATGTGACTGCGACGAATACGTACAGCGGATACCTCGAGGGCTACAATACTCTGACATTCCTAAAAGATTTCACAGTCGCAGATATTCTCGTAGGCTCCCGACTCCTCCCCCGGTCGCTTTGGGAAGATACAGAACAACTCAAGAGTCTCCAGAGCACTATTCGCAGCATCGTGGAGGGAGGGACAGCCGCGATCGATTTTATCCAGCGGCCTACGTTGGAGGTTTCCGGGAACCCTGACAATGCTGTACTTCCGGCATGGAGAAACACCGAGCGACATTTTGTGGTTGTAATGTGAGTTTCTGTTTTGATCCCCCACGTATAGAAGCTCACAATCCTCATTCAGTCCTCTGGTCGATGGCCAATCCGAGGAGGAAGCCTTAAACAATCAGGACAGAATAACCAAAGAGTTCATCCCGGAACTGAAAAAGTTAACGCCGGGATCGGGGTCCTACAATAACGAGGTAAGGGTGCTTCTTCCTGCGCCGCATAAATGTCTGACCGTGAATCCCTAGGCCGACTATCAAGATCCTGACTTTAAGCAAGCATTCTGGGGACCCAACTACGATAAACTCCTCGCAATTAAGAACAAGTGGGATCCGGACCAGCTTCTGTATGGCTCAATAAACGTTGGGGGAGATCGATGGAAGGAGACAGAGGAGGGGAGACTTTGTAGAGTCCAACTTGATATGCCTCGTTTGGTGTATCAAACATCGGATTGAATATTCAGAAATAGTTCTGACCTGTTCATAAACATTGCACAATGGGAGCCTAGTAAAATATATTCCGTATGATGCAGGGGTCCGTGCATCGTAGACACCGCCATCTGACTTCACTTCACCAGCTGAACACTGCCCATAACCTGCTAGATCTTCTGTGGTCTTAAAAGGGCCACAGACATGCTGACTTGATTAAATTTCTGCGACCAACTCTTTGCGGCAAATTGGGGGAGAGGAGGATACTATCCTCCTTGCAGATGCGGTAATATTAGAAAATTGCTTCTAGGTACGGAGCAAATGTGTACAGTGATGGTAGCTTCCCAGACTGGAATAACCCAGCCGAATGACGACTCGCGTGGCCATTGGCTTTGAAACTGGGAACGAAAATACTTTGTAAGCGACCCCTGAAATCAGAAATGAGCTGATATACCCATCTCTCCATCCCAGCTATCTTTCGGCAGAATTCGATTCCATCAGAATATATATTGACTCGTGCGTGTGGCGACAGTTCAATGTTCAAGTTGAAAAATGTGGGAATGTTTAGGCTGCGCGGTACTTCAGATGCTTGTGTGGTACTCGGTTCAGTAATCGGTTATTATTTGAAGTGGGTAGGATACTCGCAATGGGTAGAAAACTCGGATTTTATATCGCCGTCCCTCACTGCGTCGGCAACATGCAACAAAACAAATCTGCGTTTTCCGACTTTCAAAACTTAGCGCACTGAAAGGCGCGAAAGGATCCGAACCACAGTATAAGTTACGGATAAACAGCGGATGGGATCGAGTTATCCCGGACTGGTTGTGTTGAGGAGTGAGGTTGCCTTTTCCGGCCTTTGGCGGCTCGCTACTCAAATTGGTATCCAAGATCGGTTTCTCTTCATACTTTATTTATCTTTTGGCGTCGATCGCATGCGAGCCCTATAAAAGGTCGGATGCGCTACAACTGCCCTCAGTTTCTTACCACCATCTGGGTACGAGCTGAGGGTACGTTTCTCATATTATATTATCTCTCGACCCATACTTACTTACACTAAGTACCTATAGACAAATACTTGCTGTACTCTCAATAGGTAACTAATAGAGTTTCTTACCACCATCCGGGTCCGAGCTGAGGACAAATACTTATTGTATTCTCAATAGGCTGTCGCCGGTGAATGACCTTGAGCAGACCCTTCCGACGCAATTTTCCCAATTTCAGAATAATAAGGAAATGCAGAGCGGCAAAAGGACAAGATTCGGAAGTATTTTAGCGAAGGTTGCCATATTAATATTGATATCGTTTGCAATTCCACGAACACCTCTTACACGCAGGCCTCACATAATAAGACATCCACTGGTTGCGGGCCCTCGGAGACATGTGGATTCTTGTCCAGACTGTTCGGCAGCCTTCGTTATGACACAAATTCAACAGATATAATCTCGCTCACCCAGAGGACCGTCGCGTCCAAGTCCTTGAAGATTCTAGTGTCAAATAGCCGCAAAAGCAACTTGGCAAAAAAAATCGACTCACAGATATCTCAAACTCCTTCCGATCCGCTGAGGGACTCTGTCCCAGGCGGTCCAGCTCATGCGAACTCGAACCGCTTTCCTGGTGAATGCTCAATCTTGTGGTATCGGTGCCAAACGGTAAACTGAAAATTTACCTCCACTGGGGCAGCGGAGGTCGCCCAAGCAAGCGCTGCGGCAACGGAAATCATTGAAACAACTCGCATCGCGGAGGGTTACAAGGGCAATAAGGAGGGATGGCGAGCGAGGAAATAAACACCGCGAGGGAGGAAAATAGCAAGGTGTGTGCAGGGGCGGGAATTGAAGATATCGGCTGTGTCCTTGCCTTAAATTCCCTGGTTTTGTAACACTTTCACTGTCTCCGCTTTGTCGTCTCTGGACGAAGGACGATTGATTGCCGCCTCTTGTATCAATTCGCATAGTTATCAGTCAGATCGAGTTCAAGTTCAACGAAAGTATTGACAGGTGATACTAGTACCGAGTCAAAGATTGGTTGATACGGGGTGGAATGTGCATACTGCTTCATTGGAGTTCCAGGACTGTAGATCAACGGTGAGAGTTCCAGGGTAATATTTTAGGTGTATATTCATTACGGCTTACAAAAATCGTGGGCGACACACTATTCTCATCACGGTATTACACATGTTGCGAAGTTCACGGTGCGATCTGTACGTGCTTCTATGTTCCCTTAAGCTTGGATCCACTGTCGGGTGCCGAAGCCATTCAGTACGACAGTCTTTCCGGCTCACTGCTCCTAACCCTCGCATCCAAATTCTTGAATGATATCAGCATAAGAAACAAAACTCATCGAGAGTTCCTGAGAAATTTTGGTCCCTTTCTGATTAATCACATCCTTACTTACACTAGTCCTCCCATGGCCCCAGATATCAGCTACGAAAGTTGAACAAATCTTTTTCCACTGATACAAGTGGCTATTTCAGTAACATGAAAGATATAATTGTCGACTCGTACACATAGTAGATTAAAGCTGAGAAGGAACTATAGGGAGCTGATAGTTTGTTTCTCGGGCTAGACACTAGAACAGATTGAACTCGTGAACACTAGCAGATAATTTCGTGAGTTGAACAAGTGATTTGGCTAGGGTCTAAATCAGGATTCCATTTCTCGCATTGACAGCTGATCGTTGGATGGTTTTGAAACCATCGAATTCGGAAACGAGCTGATATGCCCATCTCTCCTTCCCATCTATCTTTTCGGACCAATGCCTAGTGTGATGTATATTTACGCTTGCCCAGGATAACTAGCGCAACCTGCCCTTTGTGCCTGTTGGGCAGCAGTAGGTGTGCCAGAATTTTAAGCGGTACTCCAATGTTCAAGTTGAGAAATGTGTGTGTAGGGGGGGAGGGGGGTTGCACAATTTCGGATTTCCGCATGGTATTCTGGTATTCATGATCAGTGCAATATGACTACTATTTTGGAGGGTGTGTACGGGCGCTATACTGTCCAAAAATTAGTAAAATTTTGCAGGGTTTTCACCAACAGCTTACATTGAGGTATGCCAATTGGGTGACACCTTTAACCTCTGGTTTCTCCATACAACTCGGAGTTGAACTGTTACTTACCACTTGGTGCCTCACAAGTATTGATGTGGTCTGTGTTTCGCTCCACACAGCACAATGATTTCTGTGTGATTCATACTGTCTGCTGCAAGACCATTACACAGTGCCCTTGATATTTTTGTGGCCTTGCGGTGTCCGGACATGGAAGACAGAGAACTGGCAGTAAGATAGGTTCAAGTCCCCAATGAATGGGAATCTTGGCTTTCGAAGTAATCCAGGGATGAAGGTTATATAGATATGAGTAGTTCCAAGATGTGTCAGGTAAAGAGCTCTGTAAGCGCCTTGACTTGGTGTTATAAATTTAACTCGGCTTTTGTCTTGTGATCTACTGGGTGTTTTCTGCATGTAAGCACATTCTCTGAGCCTGTGGGGAGTCCAGCTGTAGACGACACACCTCAATGATAAATGTGTTATGTGAAACAATGAGATTGATACTTGGTTGAATGGTGAACATTGCCGGCACCATCAATGTCGGTGGCAGCGTTGATGAGATGGTTGATTTGAGAACGAAGGCAATGTCGGCCGACCAATGTGAAGATGTTGGTGGTTGTTAAAGTTACTTGGAAAAATAACTTAGCCTGCCAAAAGTTACTTTACTTTACTTATGGCAGCACTAGTTGGCAGATTCCAATTTTCCAGCACAATTTACAGTGAAAAATGTTGTTTATTTTTCAGACATTTTGCACTGAAAAAAATGGTGAAATTCTCAAAGCTTTTTTACCCCTTTTCAACGTTCTTTGAGTTTTTCGCCTCAAACTGGAAAAGTGGTGAAAATGTTATGGGTTTTCCACCTAGTTTCCAGCTGAAAAATTGATGGAAATGTTGAAAAACAAACAACATTTTTCACTGTAAATTGTGCTGGAAAAATTGAATCTGCCAACCAGTGCAGGTAAATAAAGTAAAGTGAGTGAAAGTAACTTTGAATGATGCCATCAGGTGGCATAAGTTACTTTTGCCTGACTAACTTATAGTTAACTTGAAGTGATTGAGGGCCAAAAGACACATTTTAGTCATGTATATACTGTAGCATTTCATTCAATTCGAACGGGCTGTGACCTGTCCCGAAAATTCGAACTTTAGTTTTCGTATATCGGCTGGGCAGACCGTGACCCAAAAAAAAAGTTTGTATATTGGCCGAAAATGCACAGGAACCTCTCAAAAAGTCTTGAAACCACCTACTTTGAGTGTAGAACAACCCTACAATACCATAGATTAAGGATGCCAAGACAAGACTTAAAGTGGTAATTACATCAGTCGTTTTGCGCCCCAATCCGCTGCCCCCGCCGCAATGAGTGGCCTCCCCGATGTCCTCAAGATCCCGGATGGGCTGGAGAAGTGATTGCTACCACCCAACAACCTACCGGTGTCCAGCCTCATCAAATTTCAACTGCCACAGCGCAAATCCACCGTCTTCGCGGATCCCACTGACTATCTCTCCGAGCTCCCTCTGACCATTATCACCTTCAATGTGAGGGAAATACCAATCCCACCTTTGGTTGTTGTCAAAGCCCTTGGCCACATGATTCTTCTCGACCCCAATATCAAGTCCATTGTCCTCGTGCATTCACCAGCACATTGCGGAAAAAACGACCGCTATCCGTTGTGGCTGGCTACAATCTGGTCGTCAATGGAGCGTGTGCGTGAGGCCGGAAATCTGTGGTGTACCACGGTGGAACAAGACAGTTGAGAAGTCAACAATGAGTGAAGCTGCAGCTGCATGCACCAAGGCCGCAATAGGGGGCCCTCGAGAACCTTCTGTGGGACGGAGAAATCCATGGTTTCAAGGCGGGAGGTTCTGTGGACAACCTCACACTCTGGTTCACAGACTAGTTGAAGACCGACCACGAGAACCAAATGCTTGAGCTCCTTGTATTGGACCTCGGCATCACCGACGGGAGCACTAGCTGCATCGAGCCGATGCACTTTGTGCACATCCTCGCTCAAGCATACTCCGATCCTGACAATTGTCATACGGCGCACCACTTTGGGTGGCTTCAATGGCTCGGGACATCATTTGCGACGAAGGATCGCACCTGTTTAGGCACGATTGCGAACAAGGATGGCAGGAAACTTTGCGAGAGCGACATGTGGGACTACAAGTTCACCTTTGCGCACTCACTCGGGCTTGGGCAAGACACTGGTGCAAGCGGCAGGGATGAGGACGATGGGGAGACTAAAGAAAAAGATGCAGGCCACTCACCGACAGGTTCTGAGTACTCTGTGCATGACGACAACCCTAATTCCGCATCGGGCACTGAGTCCGAGCCACCTTCAGCGCTGCCGTCATCGTCGCCACACCAAATTCGCCCACTTCCTTCCCATGCTCATTCCCCACCCTCAGCCTTGTCTTCCCCCACCTCTGATTGCCCCCATTTTTCCGAAGATGATTTCCCGCTCCACATCCCCCTGGACAGTTCGTGGCCAACGACACCGACTGCACTGAAGCGGACTCACTCGGAGCAAGCCTCCGACACATCGCACGCAAGCCCTGCGAAAAAAAAAAAACTAAAGGAGAAGGTTAAAAGTGCGATGAGTCAGGCACTGGACCTTATTAAGAAGGGCTCACCATCGAAAATACCTGCACTGTTTCGAATGGCGGGGTGGTCGATGCCAAAAGTCTTGACTCAGGAGGAGAAGGAGGATGTTTTCATCGCAGAGGCAGATGAACAGCACGATACAGCGGAGGCAAGGGCAAAGAAGGAGCGGTATGAAAAGCAGGAGAAGGAAGCGAAGCGGAAGGAGTTGCAGAATGAGAGACAGCAATGTCATCGTGCCCTCAAGCGAGTGGCCATGGAGGCAGAAAATCCTGGAGGAAAGAAGCACCGTAAGGTCAGGAGAACCATAATTGTAAATTCCAGACTCCACTCACCACTTTCAGGTTGATCTCAAGCACCGGGAAACAGTGTCTCGAAGTGAGGTTGCTGATGCATCTCATCCAGCCCGCGAAATCAAAAAGAAGGTCAAGGCTGAGAACCGCAAGCCAGCAGGTTGCAAGCAGAAGCACACGACTCACTCTGCAAAATATGTTAATTGGACAACACCATTTGCGTGGTCTGCAATTATGGCAGCGCAGGCCAAGCTTGGATGGGGGTGCACCAACATTCTTCGGGAGCTGCAGCACGGGAACTACAACTTTTTCCAGCATTTGGCCGTAACCACCATCATGGGATGGATCAAGACTGTTGGGGGCTTCTGTCAATGGAAACCCAGTGTCCTTGCATACGCACTGAAAGGCAATGTCCTGGGTCACAACAGAGGTGGCTGGTACGGCATTCTGGTAAAGATAATTCAGTTTCTATTCAGAACTTCAGTTGAATTAAATACAGGGACCTTACCTGGAGATTGTAAAAGAGATCATCTCGCAGCTCTCTGACCTGCTTGCTGCCGGCACACCATTATCCCTGGCGACAGCATGCTGTATCATTATCGCAATTATCTGCGAGCAAGTGCCGGAGATCTTCGAGCGCCGATTCAAAGACGGATCGCTTTTCCGAGTATCTGACTTGTTCTGCAGGAAGTTCCTGGACAAAACATTGGCCTGGTTGATGCGAAAAGCCACAAAGGCCGCCCAAAAGCTACCTGAAGACGCTGAAGCACAGTGCGAAAACATGTTCATCCGCTGTGCATGGATGATCAAGGAGCATTGAATCCCTGCCAACCTTGTCATCAATGTGGACCAAACCGGTGTGGTGTACCTACCTGGGTCGAGGATGACATACACATCTCATGGCGCAAAGCAGGTAGGACTGATCGGGAACGATGAAAAGCGGGTGTTCACGGCGTTGCTGGCAGTATCGGCAGCCAGTGATGAGCTTCCACCCCAGTGCATATATGGAGGCAAGTCGAAGGCAAGCCACCTGACAGACAATGCTGCCAGCTGCAGAACCAGTTATTCAGATTACATGCATTCAGTCGCTGTAATTGAATCCCACAGAACAATCTACAGAATCAGACACTCAGATTACACACATTCGCACCTCATTACACACATTCACACCTCATTACACACAATCAGCCATTCAGATTACACTAGCAACTGTAATTGGACTGTATCAGTTATATTTTATCTGCAAGCCATCAGTCACTTTGTGAGTGAACCTATCTTTCTCTAGTTAATCCTTATTTTTACAGAAGTCCCCGCAGTCTTAGGATTGAGTGTGAATTCACTCAGTCTAATAATAGCACCAGTTGTTCGGAATATTCAATTTATTGGTCTAGCACATTACGCCAATCAAGCATAAGGGATATGCTGAATCTCCAAGGTTCCACCAATTCTCTTGTGGGGAAGCTTGCTTCCTTATTTACTGGTATTAGCCCTCTGAAATGCAGATGTGACATGATGAGCTTATTAGTCATCAGAGACATTAGATAATTATAATATGCCGGCACAGCAGGACGGCTCGGACCACTGCTCCAAGCCGGCTTTAATTTGGAATTTGGCCGTAACTCGGATTTCATAAACATGCAGATATTGAGATAGCATATATAGATTGACACAAATTGCAGTATAAATGGCCAGCTGCTTCTGTGAGTCTTGCCTTCTTCTCAGTGCTTGAAAACTGTGCACCCAGCATCAGTATCGGATTCAGAATGATAGAAAATTTGTCACTTCTTTGCAAAGACCCCTTTCATGTCAAGATCCTCGAGGACATCCAATAGCAACGGCCACAAGTGATGCCCCCATTTCCCAAGATCATCTGTGTGCAAGGTATCGTATGAGTGCCCTGTGCACTGATTGGAGAAGCAAAAACCCCACATGAAATGTTGACCCATCATTAGTCAGTAAATGGCCAGATGTCTTGACATACCTTGATACCATGAAGCCCATGATTTTTCAGAAGGTCCTCCTTCTCCATTTTGGTGTGTGCATTCAAAGCTTCGTCGACAACTGCTTTCATCATTGCCATGGTGCGTGGTTCGGACTTCTTGGTAAGGCATTGCAGCTCGCAGTGGTGCACCAGGCACTTGGGGTATAGATAATTAGTAAGTGCTGCATGGCATGCATTGAAGTACTCAGCTTCCTTCCGGTCAAGGGAACTGATAAGAACACCAGGATGGAACACCCGGATGACCCTGTCCCAACACTCAAGAAGTACACTGTTCCAAGACCGCATTTTTCGGCTTGCAAATATAACCCTTAGGACACACTGACACTGGGGGCAAAAAGGAACATATGAAAACCATATGCGTCAAATGCATATGGTCTGCAGGTAGAACAAATGTCACAAAGCTGCCTTCGACAGACAAAGGGCAGCTTTGTTGCATGCTTTGTGCTCCTGTGTGGGGGAACAAAGCATGCACCAGAGGCAGCCTTGTGTATTGGGCATCAAGTGCAGACCATATGTGTTTGACACATATGATCTTCATATGCATCAGTGATTGCCCCCAGTGTGATATACCTTCATCTTGAATTTTGCGAATGCTAGGGTCTTGGCAGTTTTGCAGACCGATGGATCAACTGGGTCTGGGACCTATGAGGAAGGTGTTGGATATGAGAAGAAATGAATGTGAACGACTTACACCTGCCATATAGCCAATTATGATGCCGCCACCATTTCCTGACACATTCCTGATATTTTCAGGTAAAAATACAGGCCACATAACCATTGGGTGCATAGTGACACATTTTGTCACCATTCCTTCATCCAGCCAAAAGCAAAGTGGAAGGAGGCAATGTGGATAGGGATCGGGATCAGGTAGTTCAGACTATCAACATATTTTCAGTTCACCATTTAATGTGAATGAAAAGGTGGTTGAGAGGGTGGTATCAGTGCTGGTCAGCCCTGATCAAGCAAAAAAAAAGTCAGATATGTAAGGAATGGGTTGCCCTTGTTCAACATTGCACAAATTGCCGAATGGTAAAGTACTATGCTGAAATGGAATATGCCAAGGTCCTGTGTTCAAATACTACTATGCTCATGGTTGGACTTGTAGTCCTTGGCTTACAACGAATGGGACTCATCACTCGAAAGTAAATACTATGACTATGGTTCAAGTTGAACTAGTAGTAGTAACAATTTTTTTGGGGTCTCCAGCACCTTACCTTTGTCAGCCAGTATCAGGGGTGGTCAGGCTGATAAGCCCTTTTCAGGGTTTTCTGACCCTGTTAAGTTCTTCGAAAACCTGATGGCCTGACACAACCTTACATGTCCAAACCTGCCCATGTAATTCAACCTTGATTTTTCCGACACATTGATATTCATATTGGGACCCAACCCAGCCCCACCAGGGCCACCGGTACCATGGGGGTGTCCATGACCCCCAGGACCACCTTGGCCACCTACTCAGAATAAATAATGATTTCGGTGGAGTAAGATATCTGTTCTCTCACTGACAGGGGTTGAGAATCATCTCAGGAAAGCATGATACTCTCAAGTAGTTGCTCAAAATCAAGAGTGTGGATCTTGGCAGAGGCATATCAATCAATTTCACAAGAGCAAGGACTGACCGAGGAAAGGATTGGGATGACATATGTAAAGAGTGCGGGGGAAACACCCCTTCACCTCCCCCACTCTGGCCATTCACGTGACTTTCACATCATGTCAGAGCCTCAAGGACTGTTTTTTTTTGTATATCTTCTAATCTGAATAATGACTCCCCTGCACACCAATAGATACCTACCCTAACCTAACTGCCTAACCCTAACACTAACCCCCTAACCACACCACTAGCCTAACCCCTAACCACCTAACCCAAACCCCCTAACTGGCGAGGCGGGATGACAAAGATGATACCCGGAGTTAGGGTGTGCTGCACTTGCCTTAAGTCCTCAAAAGCGGGAGGCAGGTGTTGCGTGGCATCAAGAAAAAAGTGAAAGCAAAAAGACAGCATGGGAGATCAAACACATTGACACATCAAGCCCAGACATTGTAACCTCTACACTACCAAGCCGATTGTGAAAAAGTGTTTTGGTGTGTCAATATGCTTGCCCCACATACGGTCGGTGGGAAAGCTGCAGTTGATTTTGAAGTTGGAGATCTGTCAGCAATTTGCTATCAATGCTATGACAGTCAAGCGGCAGTGTGACCACATGAGTATACTAGAGGTATCATTTTGACGTAACATATGCCTGGTATTAATGATCAGTGCACATGTTCATCATGTACTTATTGCCGTTTGCAGAAAAATTGACGGTGGTGGCAAACACGAGCAAATTGGGCTCTTTTCCTTTCTACCTTGTGAGTGCTGTATCTCTTCAACCGCTGCACGAAACCATGTATGTATATAGTGGAAATTGATTGTCTTTTTGAGGGCTAGCTGCCCCTGGTGTCCATGTGGCGAACAAATCAAGTTCTGGGGTAGCTCATCTGGTACGCTGTTTCTGTCCATTTCATCGTGTTCTGGGGAACGGCGGGGTCTTTCCCCCAGCCCCAAAGATAACAAATGTTCGGATACCATCTCTCGAGGTGGCCCTGGCCCCAAATCCTGCAGGAGAGGGACACTGCACATGCCATCTGTTTGTTTCAACCACTTTCTCCCATGAGTGGTGGATCATGTATGGGTACGTGCAACTCCACCTTCGCTGCACACAAAAAAACACTTTCTTTCAGCTCTTTGACCCCTCAAGGCCCATCCATGGTTGCGGATAACAGCCCGACAGTCAAACAAATTTCCATCAACAAAAACTGTGGTTTTGGGCTGACAGGTGCGCCTGTAATCAAACTTATATCCATGCCTATCGTCCTTGTTGTGTTCAATAGCATTGCGAGTAATCTGAAATAATTGGTGCTGAGAAAATCAAGGCACCTTTTTCAAGGTAAACCCGGTCCGTGTAAGTGTTCGCCAGACTGTGGTGTCGGAAACTTCCACCCCTAATCTTTCTTCAAGGGTTTCTTTCATTTCTTGGAGATACAGGTCATTGCGGAAGCAGATATAGCCTCATAGAAACTGTTTGTCGTGTGAGCATTACTATGTAGCAAGTGCAATCGAAAATACTGCTTCGCACCTTTACATTCCATGCTGTTAGCTTGCTCTTCTGACCTCTGAGACTATGTCTGAGTCCCCAGGGTGCTGCAGTGCCGTATTTTCGATAGTCGGACATGAGGCACTCAACAGTATGTTTGCCAACACCGGTGAGCTTCAATATTGTTTCGATATCATGGATTCTGGCCATCTTGAGCAGAGACCATCGTAAATCCTGTGAGAGAGTGTCCGTGAGTCATTTGGAGGTAGTAGGGGGGTGACAGGAACAACAGTGAAGGAATGAGATGAGAAAGTGGTTGAAACAAACAAATGGCATGTGCGGTGTCCTCTCCTGCGAGATTTGGGGCCGGGGCCACCTCAAGAGATGGTATCCGAACATTTTTTATCTTTGGAGCTAAGGGAAAGACCCCGCCGATCCCGAGAATGGGATGAAATGGACAGAAACGGCGTGCCAGAATGAGCCATCCCAGAACTTGATTTGTTCGCCAAATGGACACCAGGGGCAGCTAGCCCTCAAAAAGACAATCAATTTCGACTATATACATACATGGTTTCGTGCAGCGGTTGAAGAGATACAGCACTCGCAAGGTAGAAAGGAAAAGAGCCCGATTTGCTCCTGTTTGCCGCCACCGCCAATTTTTCTGCAAACGGCAATAACAGGTGAAAACACTTTATATGAGTATCATACTTCTTTCTAAATGAACAAGAGAATAAGTCTCGGGGGGCCCCCCTTGTTCCGAACCACCACAACGGTCGGATTTCCCACGCCGCTGGGAAGGGTGTACGCCCTAGCCAGACAACGACGGCGACGCCTGCTGGTCGCCTGAGTCTAGCTAGGGCGCACAGACAATGTTCTCCCCCGCGACGTTAGTACAACGTCGAGCGCCACGCCGCCCGGAGTAACTCCTCTCTCCCATGTCTATATCACATACATAAACACGCTGTTAATACCTGATCGTCTCATCTTGGATATCGGTGTCTGAGCGTGCCTAAAAGACGCTACTGCGATCCTCGCCAGACCGATCCCGAAGCTCCCCTGCTCCATCCGCCACCCCCGATCCCCCGAGACTGGTCTTTGTGTCCTCCTGCGCCACTCGACCCGGCAGCATTTTAGATACCGTGCGCCTCGAGGCTACCATGGACTCACACAACATGTCAAGATAGACAAGTTTTTCCCACCACGCTCCTCTCTTCGCTCCGCTTCCCGCCCTATCGTCTCCGGCGCTACTCGCCGGGGACGCCCCTGCCGCCCTCCACACAAAGACACAGTTCCCCAGTGCAGGTCACTGGACGAACTGTCTTTGTCTGCGTAGCGCCTACAAGAACCACTGCGCCGCAAAACCCAGTCCTCTCCGACACAAAGCCCTATGCATCTGCCCAAATCAGCACGGAATCACCAGCCTCGCGGCCTGCACTCCCTCGTACTCGCCGACACCACCGAAATAAATGCGTCACCTCACAACGGAACTTCCGAGGAGTAACTGGCCCCGAGCTCTTTGTCCATGCGCCATTAAATAACGAGGGGTAGGTACGAGTTCCCTACCCCCAACAACAATCTGTACTCATCCCATTTACTCTTCGTTACCACCCCCCAGCTCTCACAATGGCCATCACTCGCACCAGCAGTGCTCGCGCTTCCTCCCCAGCTCCATCGGACAACAGCGACATGTACTACGAAGGCTACGACGACAACTCTTCGCCCGCGCCCAGCCAGACGGCCGATCTCCTCGGCTGGGAGAGCGACCCGAACCCCACGCCCATGGACTCGGAAATGACGCCAACACCCCAGGCGGTGCGCCCCTCCTCCCCCGCATCGGTAGTCGAGATCTCGAGGGACGATTTCCCCCCCCTTACACCCCCTGCCGCCGCCCCTGCTACTGTGGCCAAGGCTACAAAGGCCAAGGTCACCAAGGCGAACAAAGGAAAGGGGAGAGCGAAAGCTGGTAAGCCCCACCCACTCGCCACCACCTCCTCGTTCTGAAACGCAGTTAGTCACCACCACCGTTGCTTCCGCCCCACCCAACGACAACGACGACCCCTTCCTCGCCGCAGACATCGCGCAAGCCACCGCCGCGTCGCTCGGCCTTACGATCTCGCTCGAAAATGCGACTGCCGAAGCCTCCTCATCCCGTCGCCCGGCCACCGATGGCGGGTCCCCACCCAAACGGCTGCGCTCGAACACCGCGGGGGACGCCGCGCCTGCCCCTCTCGCGGCCGTCGTCGCGGCATCCGGACCTCCTGCTGCTGTCGTCGCTGCTGTGCCGACCACCGTCGCCGCCGTACCCACCACCACCGCTGCGGCGCCCGCTGTGACATCCGCCGCTGCCACCGTCGCTGCTACCATCACGTCCACCGCCGCTCTCGCCACTATGCCCATCCCAGCTCCCACCGCCGAACCCGAGGTCGCTCCTGCCATCGCGATACCCGCCGCCGCACCGGCCGCCGCGGTCGCCCCAGCGCCTGCTCCAGAAGGTCCCCCCGCTGCCGCGGCTGAACCAGCACCCGAGGCCCATGGCCCCGCCCTGCCCCCTATGTGGCTGACGGCGGACGGCCTCCCCGCCCCGAGGATCGTACACCCCGACCCCGGCCGGTGGCTTCCCCCCCATCATGTACTCCACCGAACGCCTGCTCCAAGGAGTGCCCGCCGACCTCATCCGGATGTATGAGGAGGTTCCGCACCCCAAGTTCTTCCTCGTCGTGAGCGGCGGCAACGGAGCCATGATGAAGACCCATGGCCTTATACGAGAGGCCATCGGCGACTACTTAAACATCGACCCCACCGCCTTCACCCTCGGGACCCCACCCACCGCACCCAACGGCACCAGCCCGTCCCTCTGGCTCGCCGCCGACATCCCCGACCACCTCGCGCAGGCAATCGTCGATGCCCCCATCCTGTCGTCTACCAACATCACCCTCTTCGCCTTCCCCTACAATATGCCCATCGTCGGCTTCGTCGGCATCTTCTCTGGCTTTACGCTCCCCAACACTGTCGACGGCGCGAACCTCGCACGAGACCTCATACGCACCGCGATTAGGGCCGACAGCGAAATTGCGCAGTTTGTGCAGACCCATCGGGACGCGTTTGGGCCGCAGGTCTCCGCGGGACAGGCCTGGGAGGTCTTCCTCACCTCGGTCTCGGTCGTAAGCATCGTCCTCATCGTCAACGATACCAACACCGTCGCGTGGCGGCTCCACGTCACCCCCCCGACCAGCAGCCGCGACCACTGGAGCCAGCTCTGCCGCCTCTTCGGCAAACTCCACATCATGACCGCGCTCTTCGGTATGGCGCGTCTCCAGCGGGCACTCCGGTGCCGAATCTGCCCCTCCATCGACCATCCAACCCCACTGTGCCCGCTCCCCAGCCTCCCCGGCTGGCTCGGCCCCACCCCCACCACCATCGCCGCGCTCGAAGATGCGAGCCGTGCTGCTGCCTCCAAAGCCCAAGACCAGATGCGTCCCAACCCTCCCGCTGGCGCCAGCGGATCCAACGCCCGCACTGGCAACGGTAACGGCCGTGGCCAAGGCCAGCTCGACACCAAGCCACGCAAGGATGGTAAGGGAAGGAAAGGCGGAGACTTCAAGGGGAAGGGTAAGCGCCGCGAACGCGACGATTTCTTCTGAGCCCCCCTCCACGTATTTGCACGTACGTACAAGATGCCTCGACACCGCCTAGATTTTTCCCTCGATACGATACTATGATGTACCCCTCCGAACAAATATACGTGTTCCTCGTTTTCTCCTGACCTAAATTGTGCACAGACCAAATATTTAATCCGGCCCTGGGTAGTGCCGGAGGATCGCAGACGCTGCGTGCGTCTACGGTCGCACCGCAAGGTGTGGCCAACAAATTCCCATCCCAAAAACTCCTAACAACCATGAATTCACAACCACAACACACACGAATTTGCGCCACGGACCCTCCTGGAGCTCGGGAGGGTTTAGGGGACTCGGCGCGTCCTCCTTGTCAGTGCCCGCAGGCTACGAGTCTAAACAGCGAATCCAGCGGGAGCCGGGGCGACCGGGGGCCTAGCCCCGGCTATTCTCAGCGAGACCCCCCCTACAGCAGTTCTAATGTTGCTTTGACTGCTGCAGCGACTGGCGAAGAGCAACGACACCCTAACACGCGCGCGCGCGCGCGCCGTCACGGAAACGGCGATGCTGCGGTTAACCCGGGCACGCCATCCGGGGGCTCAGAACCGCCATCCCGCCTGAACGCGACCAACAGCACGAGGGGTAACCCGAGAGCTGCGAGAGATCGAACAGGCGGGACCGCATCTGGCCCCAACGCTCCGCGCACAGAAGCGGAACCTTCCCAGCAAGGTGGAGCCCCAGACTCCAGGCGGCGACGCCCGCCAAGGGGATGCCCCCAAGACGAGGACCATGCGCCCGCGTTCTTCAACCGCAAAAGAGAGCGGCAACAAATAGGAAACCAGCGTATAACCCGCAATACGAGGGCCAACTTAAACCTGAGTGCAATCAACATAAACGGCATTAAGGCAACCTCACTCTCTCAAGAAAGTCACAAATGGCATGCAATCCATAGTATGATGCGAGAACAGAAACTTGGTATATTGATTGTTACGGAGACCCACATGTCGTCGGCCCAAGCCTTAGAAATTGAAGGAAGTTTCATGAGCAAACGTCTAAAACTTTTTAACTATGAATACCCTGACAATCCCGCCGCGAAAGGCGTAGCGATAGTCTTGAACCGGGAAATCACCAATACCGAAGGAGTGAAAATCCACTACCTCATCCCTGGTAAGGCAATCCTTGCCGTTGTCCCGTGGCATGGAACCCGGACGATGACGATTTTAGGACTATACGCCCCTACAGAATCTGACGAAGAAAAAATAAATTACTGGAATGCACTATGCGACCTGTGGCTCACTACAGACCTGCCAGTACCCCGACGCTGTAGGCGGGGACTTCAATGTTGTCCCTGACGCAATTGACCGGTTACCGCACCGTGCAGACTCCGACGCGGTAGTCGCTGCTTACTTACGATTCACGCGCCTGTTGGAGATAAAGGACGGTTGGAGACAGCTGAACCCTGACCTAAAAGCCTATACTCACGTTAGTACCCGTGGGACCCTGTCCCGTATTGACAAGATCCTGGTCTCGCCCACCCTTATGAAAAACTGCCGTCACTGGAAAATAGACGACGTGGCAGGGGGCCTCACCGACCACAGGATGGTCTCGGTGACTGTATCCGCACCAGGGGCCCCATACATCGGCAAAGGCCGGTGGGCAATGCCCAATTTCCTCCTATACAACAAGGATGCCATGACATACGCCATGGCCGAAGCCTGCAAGCTAGAAGATTCAATGTCTGAGCCACGCACAGAAACCTCGAATGCACAGACTAGGTTCAAAGACTTCAAGGACTCCGTCCTCAATCACGCTCAGAAGACGGCTAAGACCGCAGTTGGCGCGTCTGAGAAAAAGAGGAGGACACTGGTGAGCCAACGTGAAGTACTGTTAAAAAATAAACCACCCGAACCTCCTGATGCGGAGACGGACGAAAACCAGGTAGCCACCGATGAGGATGAAGACCAACCTGCACAAGGCACACCCCCCCAGCCCGACAAGGAGAAATCACCGGAGGAAGTGGCTGAACTGATCGCGAAAATCGAGAAAACAATTGATGACATTGTTGACCGCCAACGGGAACGAAAGCGACTTGAAACAAGAGTTAAGGGATTCACGGAATTGAACCACATCACTAAATACGCCGTAAACCTTAGCAAGGATGCTAAACCTAGGGATACACTAACGTACCTGCGAAGAACGGATGTCACCCCCCGAAGTGGGCAGCAAGCGCTCCTCCGAGATGGCAGAAATCGCCCGTGGATATCACAACGATATCCAAGCGGATGGACTGGATATAGACCAGCGGGTGCGTGAGGCAGCTCGCGAAGAGGCTCTGGCAGCAGTGCCCCCTGCCAGAACAGGAGTGGACATGAAACCATTGACTGAAAAACTCACCGAGACAGACATTCTACAAGCCCTCCTTGAGTCAGCAGCCGGTAGAGCAGCCGGAATAAATGGCCTCCAGACAGAGTTCTGGAGGAGACTCGAATCAATCCACAGGGAAAACAAGAATAGTGAAGATGACACACCCCGTAAGAGGACGTGCGACATAATAAAAGTACTCACCTGGGTGTTCAACGACATTGAAGAACACGGAATGGTTGAAGGCACCGACTTCTCTCTAGGATGGATGTGCCCCTTGTTCAAGAAGAAAGATAGAACAGACATTGCAAATTATCGTCCCATTACAGTGCTGAACTCGGACTATAAAATATTCACCAAAGCGTTGACGAACAAACTGAGCTACGTTGCGCCATACCTAATCCATAAGACCAGTCAGGCTTTATGAAGGGACGGAAAATCACTGACGCTATCTACCTCGCCATGGAGGTCGTCGAATACTCTGAGGAGGACCTGCAAAATGGCGTCATTGTCGCCCTTGACCAAGAAAAGGCGTACGACAAAACCCTCCACCCATACCTATGGGACGCCCTCCGAGTGCATGGTATCCCGGAGCACTTCATCAACACTGTAAAATCCCTATATAAATTCGCTGACACCCACGTCATTATCAATGGCGAAGTCAGTTCATCCTTCCGGGTGATACGGGGTGTCCGCCAGGGAGACCCACTATCATGCCTGCTTTTTAACCTAGCGATTGAGCCGTTAGCCTCAATGCTAAGGGGTTCGAGCCTCCGGGGTTACTCCATACCCGGTGTAACGGAGAAAGCCGTGGTCCAACTGTTTGCGGACGATACTACCGCCTATCTGAGCGAACATGACAGCTTTGACGATTTAAAGAGAGTTCTGGATAAGTGGTGCCTTGCATCAGGTGCCCGCTTCAACGTCACCAAGACAGAACTCATACCTTTCGGTACTCCTGAATTTCGTGCGCGTCTTATCGAAACCAGACAGCTCCGCCCAGATGATGACCCAATCCCGACCGATGTCCATATCGCTGACGAGGGGGAGGCTGTCCGTATTTTAGGAGGTTTCATTGGGAATGGGGTGGACGCCTTTGGGGTATGGACCCCTGTGCTGGAGAAAATTGACTCAGACTACGAAAAATGGGCAAGATTAAACCCAACGTTCACAATGAAGAAAAACATAGACCAGATAGTAGCGGGATCCCGCTCGCAGTACCTAGCCCAGGTGAACGGCATGCCGCCGGCGGTAACAAAACACATCCTGAAGGCCCAGAAAGAGTTTGTAAACGACTCCAAGTCATCTATGATCAGTCGAAACTCACTTATGGCTCCTCGCGACCAGGGAGGTATTGGCCTCTTTGATTTAGAGGCCAGAAACGAGGCCCTCCTGCTGCTTAAGGCGGCGTCCCTAGCCGAAACAGACACTGAAAAACGCTCCCACTGGGCATCCCTGGCGCTACACCGCCTGTCAAAGAACATTGTAAAATCATCTTCGGTGGCTGAGGAAGCGAAAACAAACCTGATGGTCCAAAATGTTAAGGTGAGCCAACGCAGCCCGCCGGCACTGCACAAGAAGATGGTGAAATGCCTAAATAAATACGGGCTCAGTTTTGAGACAGTCCACCCCTCGACCGAACTGCAAAGAGCCATGCCACTATGGCACCATCCCGGGGAAGACCCCCAGAAACGACAACAAAACAACGGCCGGAAAGCGAAATGCTTGAGGAGGAACCACGCCGCACTAACAATTGGAGACGGCGTGGACCTCGCTCAGCGGCTAAACGACCCGTTGCACTACAGGTTCGCCTCCTGTGTGTGTGATGCTTGTGAGGATGACAGGATAACCCGGGGATGCGAGAACCCCCACGCGTGCGCTGTCGCGGCGGCCTCCCGCCTCGGACAAATCCTCCCTAAGTGGATCCCATCCCCTAGAGAAGGTGAGGATCCGGACCCGGTAGCCACACCGCCAGACGAAAGAGACAACACTGAGCTTTTCAGACCCCCAGAAAGTATCACAACACTTACCCAGGGCCTGCGCATCATGACACATCGAAACAGCGAACCTATGGAACGCCCGATCCCGCCTACCAGGAGGCGGGCAGTGGTTGTACCTGCTCCCGAAAGCACGACTGTGTACATCGCAGGATCAATACATGCCCCGCCACGCAAGAGAGCAAGCGCGGCAGCCGGCATTTACGTCAACACAGGCGAAAGCAGAAACAGAGGGCGATGTATACCCGCTGCTGGGGAACAGTCCCAATATGCTGCTGAATTTTTTGCGGCGCTGGAAGCGGTCAGAAATACTGACAGAAATACAACACTTACCATATTCAGCACGCAGGAGTATGTACGTGAGGCCATGAACGTTAAACTCCCCAACTGGGAACACGAAGGATGGGTCGGACACCCACACCGTGACGTGCTGCGGTGTCTGGCAGCAGAACTAAAAGCCAGAAAGGCATCAACCACGTTCAGACTAGCGGAACCCCGGCACACCCGGGAGGATGATGTGCCGACAAGCCAGCATACTGGCCAAGGAAGCCGCGAGAGCGCGCGAAGTTGTACAATGGGACCTTACGATCCCAAAAGACACCGCCCTACCCGGGCTAAGCCTGCAAGGAAATCGCCAGCGAGTCTTCTATCGCGGCATACGGGAAGAAAAGACAAGAAAACTTACCCCAAGGCCGTCAACAACGAAAATACTTGAGACAGTAAGGAAGGCGGCTGAGGACTCCTTCGATCAGTGTGTATCGGATGCCGAAATTTGGAGAGCCGTATATGTGAAGGAAATCCTCCCACGGACAGCACAGTTCATGTGGAAGGGGCTCCACAATGCACACAGGATTGGGAAGTATTGGGTCCACATCCCCGAGTGCGAAGATCGCGCCACATGTAAGACATGCGACGAGACAGAAGACCTGGCACATATCCTAGTTGGGTGTAAGAGTCCAGGACAAGACATTATATGGAAAGCCGCCGAATCCCTGTGGCTTGAGAAGGAAACCAAATGGCCAGCAGTATCACTTGGGACGATCCTGGGCTGCGGCCTTGCGGAGTTCCGAGACGAAAAAGGGAAAATGAAACGAGGCGCGCAACAGCTATACCGGATATTAATGTCCGAATCCGCATATCTAATCTGGAAGATAAGAAATGATCGGGTTATCTCCCGGGATGGAGAGCCGGCAACAGAGGATGAAATCGTGAACAAATGGAAATACACGATTAACCTACAACTACAGGTGGACAGAACCTTGGCAAATAGGCCTGTTAACGGCAAGCGACCCGCACTGGCGCCCCAGCTGGTCCTCGCGACATGGTCCGACACACTGGACGACGAACAGAGCTTACCGCCCGACTGGTTACGGGAGCCCAGAGTTTTAGTGGGTAGCCGTGCATTCCCCAAAACCCCGACCCGGCGACGCAACAGCCGAGGTATCGGGTAGCACGGTAGCCCCACACTGCCTTCGGGCGTGCGTAAAGCATCTCTCTGGGTGGTGGAAACCACTCCCTTGAAATTGATATTCGAACCTTTACAAACCAGATGGGCTAACCGATTGTTAGCTGCTACTGGCCTACGTACCACCAAAAAAAAAAAAAAAAAAAAAAGAGAATAAGTCTCTTGCAACTGAGGTCCTGGTTGGTTCTTAAGCTCATTCCAGACTTGAGTTCTTGCAAGCTGGAGTTTGTACAAGACAACCTCAGTTCCATATCAAACATCCAAAGCCAGAAGTAATTCATCTTAACACCAGTGGGGACGAGTGTTGTCCTGCAAGGCATGCTTCCTTGTGGCCTTTGTTTCACCAGCAGGTGCAGGCTCAACAGCTACTGAGGCAGTCTGTTTCTTCAATCCTATCCCAAGCTTACGAAGAGGTGGCAGAGACGAAGGAGCATGGGATGGTTGTAAGGGGAAGGGAGGGGCTGGGGATACATGAAGGAGAATGAGTGGGTAGAGGAAACTGGTTCTGTTTCTCCAGCACAGTAGCCTTGAGCTCTTTGGCCTTTTGATGCTCTTCCAGGTGTGAGTATGTGCTGGCCAGATTGCCTATGGTGAGCAGGGTTTGTGGATGGTTGTCACCTAGAACCTGTTTCCGTTTCTCCAACACAGTAGCCTGGAGTTCTTTGGCCTTTTGATGCTCTCCCAGGTCTGAGTATGTCCTGGCCAGATTACCTATGACATGCAGGGTGTCTGGATGGTTGTCACCCAGAACCTGTTTCTGTTTCTATAGCACAGTAGCTGCGAGTTCTTTGGCTGTTTGATGCTCTCCCAGGTCTGAGTATGTGCTGGCCAGACTGCCCATGGTGACCAGAATGTCTGGATGGTTGTCATCCAGAACCTGTTTCTGTTTCTCCAGCACAGTAGCCTTGAATTCTTTAGCCTTTTTGATGCTCTCCTAAATGTGAGTATGTGCTGGCCAGATTGCCCATGGCAAGCAGGGTGTCTGGATGGTTGTCACCCAGAACCTGTTTCCGTTTTCTTCAGCACAGTAGCTGCGAGTTCTTTAGTCTTTTGATGCTCTCCCAGGTCTGAGTATGTGCTGGCCAGATTGCCCATGGTGAGCAGGGTTTGTGGATGGTTGTCCCCAGGTCTGAGTATGTGCTGGCCAGATTGCCCATGGTGAGCAGGGTTCGTGGATGGTTGTCACTCAGAACCACTGCATTCAGACCCCTAGGCGACAGAGGGTGTGTCTGCCGCGCCGCGGTCGAGCGCGGCAGACCTGAGCGCGATGTGGTCCGCCGCGGGTGGCCTCCCTAGATCTACCTGATGTGCAATCACTGGGCGCGCAGTTAGGGCCCTCAGAGCTGGAGGTCTTCGACAGAAATAGCCTCTAGATCAACTCTAGATCCTTCACGCTATCTTTGCCGACCGTGTTATGTCACTGTCATGGTACAGCCGATATCGCCAACGTGGCCTGCTCATGAGCAATTTTTGCGGAGCACCTTATGTTGACGTACCTTCTGACACTGTGCTGAGTTGCATGAGAGGCTGTTGAGCAGCCGTTTGTGTCCATTGGCCAAAGACGAGTGGCCTCAAAATCAGTGTTCCGCCCAAATCAATCAGTTCGTAAGACAATTCCCATATGAGCTAAATATTCCCATGCACTCCAAGATCACTACGGCGGTATTTCTCTATTGCTGGCCAGGCAGCCCGAATGATGGAGATAAGGGATGACAACAGTGCCGTGGTCGGAAGAGGAGGTAGGCTAGGGTGGCGGAGGTTGGCCGCCCCCACCGTGACCGATGGCGGCAGCACACAGCAGACCCTTCTCGGCAGACCCTGTCGCGTAAGGTAGGCACAGCGCGTCCAATGGCGGCAAAGCTCGGCAGCCTCTGCCGATCAGGGGCCTGAATGCAGTGAACCTGTTTCCATTTCTCCAGCACAGTAGCCTGGAGTTCTTTGGCCTTTTGATGCTCTCCCAGGTCTAAGTATGTGCCTGCCAGATTTCCCATGGTGACCAGGGTATCTGGATGGTTATCACCCAGAACCTGTTTCCATTTCTCCAGCATAGAAGCCTTGAGTTCTTTGGCCTTTTGATGCTCTCCCAGGTGTGAGTATGGGCAAGCCAGATTGCCCATGGCAAGCAGGGTGTCTGGATGGTTGTCGCCCAGAAACCTGTTTTGGCCTTTTGATACTCTCCCAGGTCTGAGTATGTACTGGCCAGATTGCCCATGGCAAGCAGGGTATCTGGATGGTTGTCACCCAGAACCTGTTTCCATTTCTCCAGCACAGTAGCCTTGAGTTCTTTGGCCTTTTGATGCTCTCCCAGGTGTGAGTATGTGCAAGCCAGATTGCCAATGGCAAGCAGGGTGTCTGGATGGTTGTCGCCCAGAACCTGTTTCCGTTTCTCCAGCACAGTAGCCTCGAGTTCATTGGCCTTTTGATGCTCTCCCAGGTCCAAGTATGTGCTGGCCAGATTGCCCATGGCAAGCAGGGTGTTTGGATCGTTGTCACCCAGAACCTGTTTCTGTTCCTCTAGCACTTCTTCTAACAGCTTCTCACATCGTTTGTATTTTCCAGCTTCCCAAAATATCAATCCATATTGCTCCTTGAACACCAGAGCTACTTGTGCATCCATCTGTACAGCCAATTCCATATGTGGAGATATTGCCAGACTTCCTAATTGAATATCATGCTGTGGGCATTTTGAAAGAGCCATGCCAAGTATAGATCCTGTAGTGGACATGTATTTCTCTGGATTGCTGACTGTTGTTCGACTCCAAGTATGTACCAATGGATGGATAGAAAAGAGTTTCTTCTCTGCATCAAGGCTGATCAACGAATATGCCTGGACCTCATTGGTCATATTGGAAAACTGTAAAGAGTCCCATTTACCACTTGGCCCCAGAAATTGTGAGCGGAATTCCAGAGGTTCCTGTAAATCCTCTTCAGATGGCCCACCAGATGCAAATGTGTACTTGGATGCATAGCTGAAGATTTGCTCTGAAATTCCATTATGATCAAGGAATGAACAATACTGTAGGAACATGGCAGCGGTTGTGTGAGCTGGTCAACACTCATTTGCCATGTTGTATACACTGTCCAGGCATAATGGTCATGAGTTTGAGCAGGCATTTCACTAAGTAGCCTTGCTTGGTTTTTTGTATAAAGAGTCAAATAGCCATCAAGATCTTGAGATTTTGATATGAATGAACCAGCCTGAACAATTGCAAGAGGTAGATAGTGCAACACCTAAGGAAGTATTACAATCAAAATTGAACGAGTTGTTAGGCTCAACTATCTGACCTTTACAATTTCTGTTGCAGTTAGCATGGTGCTAGTTGTGGCTGCTTGTGCAGCACTCTTGAGTAATAATACCACTGCATCTTCTTCTTCCATATCTGACACAGGAGAATGAGATCCATCTGTGCTGTCAAAGACAAGAAGCCATTCTTCAACTCTGCTAGCCAGCCATAGTAATCCATCTTGCAGGGAATCCCCAGAACCTTTCCCAACAGCTATGTTCTTGAGACCTGTATCAATTGTTGCAATAGTACTGGCATCGATGAAAAAGGTGTCTGAAAAGCTGGAACATAAAACTGGATCAACAAAGATTTCCCAGTTGGATGATTAAGCTTACTGGGATGATGACTCATTTATGAATTTCAGAGTAATCTGTGTCTTTCCAGCACCTCCAAGTCCATACAGCACATAAATGTGTTGGATCCCCACATCAGAAGTGAAAACATAATGCATTTTGTCAAGGATATCTCTTCTGCCCTGAAATATTCTTGACAGAGGAGGACAATGGTTGATGATTTGAGATGCTTGGATGTTGCTAGGCTGGAATGCTTGCTGTGAAGCAAGCCCAGCATGCAGATTATGCGCAAATAATCATTGTACATTGATATTCACATTGGGACCCAACCCAGCCCCACCAGGGCCACCAGTACCATGGGGGTGTCCATGACCCCCATGACCACCTTGGCCACCTACTCAAAATGAGTAATGATTTCAGCAGAGTAACATATCTGTTCTCCCACCAGTGATATACAGTGGTCGAGAATCATCTCGGGAAAGCATGATACTCTCAAGTTGTTGCTAAAACTCAAGAGTGTGGATCTTGGCAGAGGCATATCAATCACTGCTGGAGTTTCACAAGAGCAAGGACTGACTGAGGAAATTATAGGACAACGTATGTGGAGAGTGCGGGAGACAATGTGGCACACACTGTCGTAAGTGTGCACGTGCTTGGCCCTCTCACCATCCATTTGCCACCAAATCTAAGCAACATTCTTCCCAGCCCTGCCCTTCTGCCTGTCGTTCAGGCCCAAGCCTCAGTTTAACTTGACACAGTTCAGGCGGTGTCAGACGATCACACGTCCAGCACACCATGTGATGTCATTGCCCACACACTTTGTTTCTGGCCCTCGACTTTCATGGATCGGCCCAATCCAGGGTACCTTGGCTTTTTCCGTGAATTTCTTGCTTCATTCTCATTCAAACTCCTTTTTGTCTTGTACAGACTTCCGCTGACACAACACTCGATCTCCCCGTATACAAGTGCATGTACCTCGCATGCAGCTGGATGCTGAAAGGATTGAGGGAGAAGGGCAGTTGGTCGTATCCATGGTGCGTTGCCTGTTGTTACTCTCCTTTTGCTGATTCATCCGCTTTGTCTTCTCTCAGTCCCGTAACCTCCTAGATAGTCCATTTCACCACCCAGCATTGTCCTGAGTCAAACAGACTAGCCGACTGCAATCCTAGCTGACCCTTCTTCTTTCACATCGCAGCATCTGCGAATTCAACGCTTGCGAGTGGGTTATCGGTGCATTTCTCCTCCACCATCCTTTATTCTCCTTTTCTTTCCTTTCCTCATCTCCTCTCCTCGTCTTTCTTGTGTATATACTGACATCGTCCCCAGCCCTCCTGTGCTTGCACACCCTTCCGTAGCACCAGTCGCTCCCTCTAGTTCCACCGGAGCGTCGTGTATGATGCATCGCGACCATCCACACTGCCCACTGCCTGCGCCAGCCTTTTGCAGCAGCACAACACCGAACACGGTGTGCTCAGGGACTACAAAACCAATGCCTGCTGACAGACCTGGTGTTGGGGCACCTGGGCATTTATTCAAATCTGCTCGAGTTGCAACATGCTATAATGTACTTCATTACATTACGACGTCATCTCACAAGGGCTAATGCTGGCCTGAGCAGTTAGCTAAAAGGGATATAATGTGTCTCAAACCATTAGAAAGGTGCTGGACAACGATCCTGGTAAAGGGTTAACGTGGGAAGTCGCTAATGGAACAATCACGGAAGGTGCCTTACCATCCTGGAAACGGATTGGGGCTACTACACATCCCTGACCAAGGGCGTATTACGAGGGATTATCCTTCTGAACCAGAGGGATCATTGTTGGGCATCATCTGACATCTTCAGAACTGCCAAGAGAAGGCTGGACTTTGTAAGGGCAACCTTAAGCTCGGCGCGGGGCGCGGAAACTAGCGGGGGAATCCAAAGTATAAATATGGGTACTAAATACAGGAGCGGGAATACTACGCACCTAGCGGGGGAATCCGAAGAGAAGAAAGGATGAGGATTCCCACGCTAGGCGAAACCTTATATACAAATCAGTAACTACCCAGTAGCACGTGTCCGGAGGTATCTACAATGATCACGGGCTTGGTCGCATAGCACGTGCCAACGAGAACGGGCGGGTGGAAAGTCGGGGGCATTAGCCGGAGCAGGGGCCGGACCGGAAGCCGGACCGGAAACCGGAGCGGAAGCCGGAGAGATAGCCGGAAAGGCCGGAAGAGCGGGGGTTCCCCTGACATCACCCCCCCCCCTTGGAATATGGTGTCCCGACGTATGAAGTGGATGGTCCTGTCGCGCCTCCGGAAGGACAGCGAGTCGAAGGTGGCCGAGGCGATCCGGCGGGGGGCGTTAGGGTAGCGGCAGTAGTAGGCGTCAATGGCGTCTTTGGCAAAGACGTCAGAGTGCTTTACCCACTTATCGTGCTCCGGACTGTAACCCTTCCAGCGCACCATGTACCAGAGGCTGCCGTATCGGACTCGTGCTTCTAGGATCTCGTCAACCTCCCACCTCTCATCTCCGTCCGGCTGGAGGACGGGCGGTGGTTCATCGTGCCGGGGGCATCCAGGGAATGGGTCCGGCTTCGCAAGCTCGAGCTTCACGACCGGGAAGACCGGGGGAAGCTGGGAGTAACGCGGCGGAAGCTCGAGCTTGTACGCCCAGACCCGGTCGCCTACCTTGATCTCCGGCGCGGGTCCGTGCCGGTGGTTGTAGTACAGCTTGAACTCGTCCTTGGCTTTAATGAGGGCAGCTTTGGCTTCGGAGACTCCAGCGGCGATCCGGTCGCAGAACTCGTTGACGGACTCGTTGGTGGAGCGCCTACCGTTTGGTTCGAAACCCATCCGAGGAAGGCGGCCGGTGTCCGTCATGAACGGTACCTGCTGCGTCGAGGAGTGGACGTGGTTGTTGTAGGCGAACTCGGCTGCCGGCAGGAGCTCATCCCAGTCGTCCTGTTTGTAGCTCGTGAAGATATGGATGAACTGTTTGAGCTCCTGGTTGATGTGTTTGGTCTGACCATCGGTCTGCGGATGGTAAGCGGTGGAGGTGGCAGGTTCGATACCGATGAGGCGCCACAGTTCGCGAGTGAACTCGGCGATGAACTGCGGACCACGATCCGAAATGTACTTCCGGGGGGTTCCGTGGTGCCTCCAGACGTTCCGGTAATACAACCGGGCAGCTCTGACAGCACCGAGGCCGTGTAGCACTCGTTGAAGTGGGCTCGCTTACCAAGGACGTCGACCACAACCATGACCGCATGGAACCCATGGGCCTCCAGAAGCTCGACAATGAAGTCCACTGAGACGGTGTCCCAGCGCTCGTCCGGAATCTCGGTCAGATGAAGCTCACCATGGGGAAGTCGCCGGAGCGCTTTTGTCCGGTTGCACGCATCACAGGCTCCGACGTACTGGCCGACGTGTCGGGACAACTGGGGCCACCAGTAGTTCCGGGAGATCAACTCCAAAGTCTTGAAGCAGCCAGCGTGTCCGGCAACACGCGTGTCATGGTGCTGCTCCATAATCCGGCGACGGAGGTCCTTATTCCGTGGCACAACGATCTTGCCGCGGAACAGGAGGAGTCCGTCCGAGATGTGCCATTCGGCCGAGCGGGGGGAAGGAGCCTTCCGGTTCTTGAGGAGTTGCCGGGCGACAAGCGCCACGGGGTCCTCAAGCTCCGGCTTGGTCGCGAACGCCTTCCGGACATCGCGCAGGAGAGGAATTTCGGGTCCGTCAACCGTAATCCCCTCCATGGCACGAATCCGAAAGAGCTCCGGCCGAAGGAGCGTAACGTCCGAGTTCTCCAAACCGGCTCTGTGGTCCGGACGACGCGAGAGCGCGTCCGGACGTCCCATAAGGTGTCCAGGCTGATGGAACAGGGCAAAGTCGAACCGGGACAGGTACAGGGACCACCTTGCCTGCCGCCGGTTCAGCTTCTGCGACTTCTGGAAGTACTCCAAGTTCTTGTGGTCCGTCCAGATCTCGACCGGGTGCTGCGTGCCTTCGAGGAAGTGTCGCCACTCCTCTAGGGCTCGGACGATCGCAAGCATCTCCTTGTCGTGGATCACGTAATTCCGTTGGACGTTGTTCAAGCTCTTGGATTAGAAGGCAACGGGGCGCCACTTTGCATCGGTCCCCTGCTGAGACAGAACCGCTCCGGTCGCCTGGTCGGAGCTGTCTGCCTCAAGCCGGTATGGCCGGAACTCATCCGGAAGGACCAGGACGGGCTCCACGGTCACCCGCATCCTTGAGGGCTTGGAATGCGGCGGCCGCAGCAGCGGTCCAGGTCCAGGCCCCACCCTTCTTCGTTAGGTCGAAAAGCGGCCGGGCGACGTCCGAGAACGCCCGGATAAACCTCCGGTAGAAGTTCGTGAAGCCGAGGAACTGCTGCATGTCCTTCCTGTTCTCGGGCATTGGCCACGAGGCAACGCCGGTGACCTTGACAGGGTCCATCTCCACGTGGTTGTGCGAGATGATGACGCCAAGGTACTCGATCGTCGACTTCTCGAACTCGCACTTCTCCGGTCAGAGGAAAAGACGGTGTTCGCGAAGCCGCCGGAGCACCTCCCGGACAATTTCACGGTGACGAGCAAGGTCAGAGTGCGCAATGAGGGATGTCGTCCAGGTAGACCATAACGTCTCCGGAAAGGATGAGGTCCTGGAAAATGTCGTTCATCATCGTCTGGAACGTAGCCGGGGAGTTGGTAAGGCCAAAGTACATCACCAGCGGCTCAAAGAGCCCCCGGTTCGTATGGAACGCAGCCTTCCATTTGTCACCTTCCCGGATCCGGACGTTGTTGAAACCCCACCGGACATCGAGTTTCGTGAAGAACCGGGCTCCCTTCAAACGGTTAATAAGATCGTTGATCAAAGGGAGCGGGTACCGGTTTTTCACGGTCATCGCGTTGAGTGCCCGGTAGTCCTGGACAAACCGGAGGGCTCCGTCCTTCTTCTTAATGAAGAAGACCGGAGACGCCATCGGCGACTTGGATGGACGGATGCGGCCGGTGCTCAACCCCTCCGCAATGAAGGCATCAAGCTCCTTCTGTTCGAGCGGGGAGATCAGGTAGACCTTGCAGTTGGCCGGCTTCGTGTCTGGGACGAGTTTGATGGCGTGGTCCCATGCTCACTTCTCTGGCAAGGAGTCGAAGGACTCCTTGTTGAAGGCGTCCGAGAAATCCACAGCCCAGGACGGAACATCGGTTCCAGCGGGCGCAGAGTTCCGGGCGTAGGCCTCTGCAAGGCGCTGCGAGACGGTGCTGCCGGCACGAATCTCCTCGACGGGGGTGAACACAGTGTACAGAATGCGATCACCCTCTTCGAGGTTGTCCTCCGAGTCATCACCGTCCTCCGAGTCCGGACACAGCTCCGGCAAGTCGTCGTCGGCCGGATCGTACCCATCATCTCCGTGCCACTCCTCCGAGTCTACGGCACAGATAGACGGAGTCGGACCTTCATGCAGCTGCCGGAGGATCGAGGCGGCAAGCTTCTCATTCCTCCGGATGGCCCGCAACTCGTCTCGGCAGGTGCGGCATCCAGTCGGGCAGCACATCATTTGAACCTCCTTGGTCTCCCAGTCGATCTCCGGATTGTGTTTCTGGAGCCAGGAGTAACCGAGGATGATGTGTTGCTTCCTGAGGTGGGTTACAGCGAGCTGGATACGCTCGGAGTGTCCCTTGTAATCGACCACCATATCGACTACACCGGTGATGCCGCCCGCTTGGTTCGGGCTGCCGTCCACATTGAGAACCGGGATAGGCTGCGAGAGAGGCCGGACCGGAAGGTTGCGGGAGATGACGTACTCCGAGTCGATGAAGTCTCCGGTCGCTCTGCAGTCGAGCAGAGCCTTCACCGACATCCGGGCGGCGGTCTCGACAGACTGCAGGTCCAACAGGATGTGCAAGGAGTTTCAGCCTTCGACAGAGTCAATGACATACTGCCAGGGAAGTTGCCGTTCCCACTTCGGGCGATGAATGCGCCGAAGGGAGCCTGTCCTCGTTCCCAGCTCGGGGACAGGGGCCTCCGTTACTGCCCTTGTTCCCGGCTCGGGGGCAGTGCGGGCTTCCGTCTCCGGGACGGAAGGAAGAGTCTCCGTCACTCGGACGGAAACTGGGACGGGGGGGTGCGCTTCTCGCTACTACCTCTGAATCAAATGAATTGTCACTATCTGAATACAGGAGGGCGTAGCGATTAGGGGACGCGACCGAGGGCACACCGCTCACTCGGCCGGGTGGGGAAAAACCCGCCGGTTCCATTTCGTCTCCGTCAACCGACTCGGCCGGAAGCGAGGCAGAGGTGGAGAGCCGGGCGAACAGCTCCTCGAGGAGGTCGTCTCTGAGTTGACGAACGACCTCGTCGAGAACATCTGCATGCCAAATGTCCGAGGGGACGGGGCATTCGCAGGCGAGGTGTCCGGCCGCACTGCACCGGAAACAGGTGCGTGGGAATGGGCAGGCCCGGGCTCAATCAACGTCCATTGGGACAGCTGCCAGAAGGACAGGTGCCGCAAGCGGGGGCGAATGTAACCAGAGCGCGTGCGGGAACCGGAACTGGAAATACGCCCGCTGCGCGCGACCGTGGGAAAGCGGCCGGAAGCCGCGCCAGAGGGTTTCCGGTTCGCGCACGGCGAAACACCTCATACTGCCAGAAAGCGCGCAAGCGCCATCCAGCGTAGTCGGTGAGGTCGGGGGGTGGTTCCGGACGTTGTGATCGCGACGTTGATCCGCGGGTCGAGACCGGAGCGGTACTTAGTGACCCGGACGAGAGCGTCCGAGTAACCTGCCGTTACAGCGAGTTCCTCAAAGTCGTCCGTGTACCGGTAGATGTCGCGGGGGCCCTGGAAGTGCGAGTGGGACTCAAGCTTGGTGAGGGCTTGGTCCTGTTCGTTCTCCTCGACGAACCGGAGCCAGAACTCGGCCTCGAACTGGGCCCAGGTGGGGAACGGGAACGGTATGGCGGACGCACGCCGCTCCGCCCATCGGGCAGCCGCGTCCTTCAACATGAAGGACATGGCGAACCGGACGAGTTTTTCCTGCGAGACGAACCCGTCCGCCATGAAAGCTTCCGGAACCAGCTGGTAATAGGTGAGGACGGAGTAAAGGAACATCCGTCCTTGTGTCCGGTCGCTGTCGAAAACGGCCGGAGGATTCGGTCGGAGGACCGTTTTGGGTGCTGGGTGGGCGGCCGAGAAGTCTGGACCTGGTGCCGGAGCCAGAGCGGCAGGGGCGGGGGCAGGCGGCGGATTTTGCTTGCCCGGCAATAGCTGCCAGAGCGCATCTTTGATGGCATCAAGAGAGCCTTCGACGGCGGCGAGCTGATCCGCAATTCCGGAAGCCGGATCCGGAGTGTGAACACTCGGGATCGCGGATTGCGCGGAGAGGGGAGCGGGCGACTGGTCCATCGGAACGGAGGAGGGGTCGAGATTGGAAGTGGGGGAGGATGGAGCACTGGAGTAGTGGTCCGAATCCGTACCTGCACCAAACTTCCCAATCTTGACCAGTTGATCCCTTAGATCCTTTCTTCTGCTGTAAGGGCAACCTTAAGCTCGGCGCGGGGCGTGGAAACTAGCAGGGGAATCCGAAGTATAAATATGGGTACTAAATACAGGAGCGGGAATACTACGCACCTAGCGGGGGAATCCGAGGAGAAGAAAGGATGAGGATTCCCACGCTAGGCGAAACCTTATATACAAATCAGTAACTACCCAGTAGCACGTGTCCGGAGGTATCTACAATGATCACGGGCTTGGTCGCATAGCACGTGCCAACGAGAACGGGCAGGCGGAAAGTCGGGGGCATTAGCCGGAGCAGGGGCCGGACCGGAAGCTGGACCGGAAACCGGACCGGAAGCCGGAGAGATAGCCGGACAGGCCGGAAGAGTGGGGGTTCCCCTGACAGACTTGGTCAATCTACCAATTGACTAAGAAACCATACTCGGGTACTGGGAAGCGACGGCTATCACAGTTTTCAGACAAATCACTTAAGTGGTTCAAGGCGGAACCAGTTGGGCGGGTGGTTACCAAGGAGGGTAGCAGAGCAC
Source organism: Mycena olivaceomarginata (assembly GCA_029378375.1). Lineage (NCBI taxonomy): Eukaryota > Fungi > Basidiomycota > Agaricomycetes > Agaricales > Mycenaceae > Mycena > Mycena olivaceomarginata. Next base: position 16,688 of record JARKIC010000115.1, on the reverse strand, counting down.
TGACAAGGAGGTCGGCTAAAAGTTGACATATCAACAATATCCCATCACGATTGTTCTAAGCGATGTAGATCTTGACTCATCGTTAAGCTCGGCTCGTTGATGTTTCTTATAAATCTCTCTCAATTTTACTAATCGCTTGATATCTGACAGGAGTTCATCGGCTAGCGGCCATACCACTAGTCATATACCCTGAACCCTACTGCATGTTTGTATCTGTCTCGTTTATATTTAGAATCCTGTAAAGTATTTAAAGTGGATGGTTATGGGAGGAACACCAGTGAATCTCACCCCACCTGTTGGACGCTGAAAGGCTTTGCCTCGGTCCGTCTAAAGCTGGAGTACTGCTGATAACATGGACCGACGAGTGGAATGCAGCAGTACAAGCCACAACCACTAACCGAAATCCACATCCTTGTTCCCCCTGGTTGCACAAGCTTAGACGTGCCGATGAGTATTCATGCATTTTAGACTTCTTCACAAAACTGTGAAGGAGTAGAAAAGGGACACAGATACATCAGTTCGACTGGTTGAAGCCCTTAATCAAGCACTCCGAACAAGAGCACTTGACTAAGGACATGCAAGACTGTTGTGGTGGGATTAAGACCCTCTCTTGGCATAGCCAACCGAGTGCGTCAATCCTACACCAATCCAAAACCAATCCCAAATATAAGCCTTCCAAGGCTGCTGATTGTTTAAGGTCCCTTTCGACCGTATCCCATAATCCCAAGTAATAAGCCTTCCAAGGCTGCTGTAGTGGTGCCGTGTTCTCAATCCAAATCCCAAATCCCTTCACACATCTTAATCACAATCCCAAATTATGTGTTTTACTTCCACCAAAGGCAAGACATATTAATCACATTGTGCAAACGAAGCAAAGCTCTTAATAGAACCAGTCCAGGATCACAAGCATGGACTACCCGTTGTAACACAAGCCCTAGATCCAAGTCTCTTAATTGAGACCAGGACCTAACTCCTGTGCCACCCCAATGTTAGTGCCACAAGCACTAGATCCAAGTCTCTTTATGAGACTGGGATCTAGCACCTGCGCCACCACCACTGCAGTAGTGCGTCCATGCTAGAACTGCCCTCCTTATATACTGTACATTTACGCTTACACTACTCTAATTACACTACCTGAGTAAGCTAAAGATCTGCCATTTAACTCCTTGTTTCCGATCGGTTGTCTGACTCGACTGAACTTCCAAGCCAAATAGTGTTGTCCTGCCCTTCGAACCATTGGATTCAGAAAGCGCTGAGTCTCCCATTTCTGTAGACACCCAGAACTCCCTAATCCACCAAGTGGTTCCCAAGATATAACCTCGTCAATTCCTGATCAAGCCAAGAACCCAATTTGGGACGGTAACGGAGCTGAACCAGTTTAATGGTTAAAGTCCCTTGATTAACACCTTCAGATTCAAGGAGCGTTGGGTATCAGCTTTCTGTAGATACCCTAATCTCCCCGAACCGCCCAGTAGTTGTTGAGATATACACCGATGAAGCCTTGCCCAGGTCAAGAACCCATATTGGGATAGCAACATTGATTGGTGATTATCATGTGTCCAGACATGTCCCCAGAATAGTCCAAATCAACCACAACAAGGTGATTAAATCCCACAGATCTATCTCTGCTGATAGACACTTGTTCTTCAGAGTGGATGTTTAAGTTCCCTGATATTTGTTGGCCCCACAGAGCCTTAATCAAGCGATTATAAGGACTCTATTATTAAACCCATTGAATCGAGCCTTAATCAGTATGGGAGGTTCTGATTAATGTTCTCTCGGGCAGGCTGATTAAGCCCTCATGCAGGATGTGCCTGATTAACCATTCGGGACTCATGTTAATCCTGGAGATGTACATCTAACTTGGTAATGCACAGGAATCCCAACATTAGCGAGATTCCAGGCAAGGCCAGATAGCCTGCTTATCACCGGTTGTGAGGTGCCTCGGCTAACCTCGAATGGCTGTGTCGAGGTCAGCCGAGGCACCTCGGGACTGGCTCACCATACCTCGGCTAAGTTGGGTCCAGAACCTGTCAAAATGCAGTGATAAGGCAGACGAAAATGACAGGTAGTGAGGGTTACCGGTCCATGGGCTTCAGGTTGAGCTTGTTGTATACAATGGCAAGCTTGTTGTCCTGAATGTCATGAATCACCCTGACTCAGCATCGCAGATATTCTTTTTCGGGTTCTACCACATTCCTTTTTGGGAATAACCCGTCCTTGATCAGGTTATTCCCTGGCCCACAACACTCACTCGACCCTCAGGGACATGAACATCCCTTGGACCTTTATTCGGAATCCATGCAGACATGGATTCCTCACCACTTTACCACCCGGGTTCTTATTGCAGTAACCCGGGACTCTATACGACAATGGCATGACACCATACACATGCAACCCGGGTTCTGGGCGCTAGCAACCCAGACTCCTTTGTGCCGATGACCATATCCAATGGGTCATGACTACACTCCTTTATGTTGGTGGATATTCACTCCTGATATCCCTGCCAGGACGACTACACTCCTGAATGGCGACAGGTGTCCCCTGGGTGCCACCTGTTGACTCCTTTATGCTCATGACTCCTTGGTGACCCCTAGATGCTGTGGTGATGACACATAGGGACTAGGAGCATCAGCATTAATGTTCCTTAATGCTGGATACAGTAACCGATCGTGATTGTATTTAATTTATGTAGAAAGGTATATAAACTCGGTAGAATCTCCCTTGTACAGTAGATTCTACCTTGTCTATTCACAGGCCTTACTTTGGCTGGAGTGCTTGGTTCTCAGACTTGAGCCTGGAGTGCTCTTGTCCTCATCTCGTTGTTCTGGTCTTGCCTTCGCTCCCCTTTCGCTCGACAACACCAGAACTCCTACTCTCTGTCTCTTGCCTTGGGATCTCGACCTAGCAGTTGTTGGATCTGGCCCGTTAGGTAGCGGCAAGGAGAGACGCTACCTAACAAGGGGAAGAGATCATCACACTAGTTCCCTGGCAGGGTTGTACAGAGACTGGTTCACCTGAGTTCCCCTCAGGCACCCCTCAGTCTTGGATCCAGTTGGAACCCTGCTTGGAGTACCCCTGAGTCGGGTTCCTCCTCTTGGGTTCTTGGGACACAACCCCAAACCCCTATCCAGAACCCGAAGCCCCTATTCAAGACACCCGGAGCGGGTTCCTCTCATTAGGGTCTGGTGCATAGTTGCAGTACTCTCACTGCAATATCTTCGGGTTCTTCAGCATGGGTTGCCCGCCGCCTATGGATGCTGGCCTGGTTGGCCACATCCTCCCCTTGGATCCTCGATGCACGGTCATGCGCTATTTGAGCGGTGACGGATTCTCTCTCAACACCTAGGGATGGCTGCTGTTGTGTCTGGTGTGGACATGGTCCAGCTGACCTAAGGGCCGTTGCTGACACTGAAGTCTCCAAAGATGCAAATGTATCGGGGGAAAGCACAATGCCAGAAGTGTAGATCATACAGAGTCTGAGGAACCTGTGTACATTCAGTCCTCGATTCTAACCCATAACAAAATGACATACCATGAGTAGAAGTTGTAGTGATCGCGGACTTGTTCTTCATCCTGGTTCTTCGAGTGCACAATGAGCTCAGGGATGAAGTCCATGAAGACATATCTGAACAGCTCCTGGGTGAACGTGAATTTCACCCAGTCGTGATGCTGTTCCAAAATCTCCAGAACATCGCCTTTGACATGTCACTTCTTCAATAACGCTGTTCCGCAATAAAAAATCTCACCCTTGAAGTCGATTTTACCCTCGAAGTACGTGTCGTGGAAAATTTGCATGGGAATCATGTTCTTGCCATTGTAGAGTTTTTTAAGCAGGGTCCTTGATGGGGATATACTCCTCAATGTCTTTGCCTGGCAGAGTGACCTTTTCGTTCTTGCGCGCACCATAGGTGGACATGAGTGTCCAGTAGCCAATGGTGGTAGGAAACCCAGTCAGAAGGAATATGAACCAGTACATGTACCATCCGCCCCGGTTAATTAGGAGCAAGAATGATATATCAATGTATGGAATGACAAGGACGAGGGCAGCGAGATGGTAATTGGAGAACTGTGCATTGCCCTCAGCGAGCCCAACGACGGGCGCATTCTTGATGGAGGCGAGGCTGGTCTCCCGCACACACAGACAATGTTCAGCCTCACCCAAATGTTTCCCCGTTTGATAAAGAACGTAACGGTGTGTTTTTGTACGTTCAATGCAGGGCAAGCTTTGTTCGAATGGTTCTAAAGGCTGTCATGGTTACCTCTGCCGTTTGCGTGTGCTGAGAAAAGTCTTGCCTAGACTTCAGTTCCATTGACAAGATATTTGTGCTTGTCCTTTTCCCGGAAGCCGGTATCATCCGCTATTGTACCGACAAACCCCAGATTTCGATCTCTTCATGCTCACAACAGTACCGTTAGAACTGATCTTACAGAGTTGGCAACGTTTGAGGCCGTCTTGAAATCCCAGAACTAATATTTCACCCTCCTTCTTAACCCGATATCAAACAAAAAGTCCAGGAAGGACCAGGACCCGCCCCCAAATCAAACGGGGTGCCCGCTTACACTCCTTGGCAGAAGACAAATGAATGCAGGCCTGCAGGTGTGCCCAGCGCTGTAGGTCTTGCTTTCCCTTCTGTCCCCGAAAAGTCATCAAATCCTTTGGAGAGAATCAAACAGAAAGAAAAAAAAGAGAGATAGAATCTGAATGAAGTGCAGGGGCACCCAGCACTACCGGTCTTGTAATCCCCACACCTGTTCCTGATGTGATAAACTAGAATCACTCAATACAAGAACACAAATGATCAGGTGCAGGTGTGCCCAGCGCTGCAGGTCTTGCTTTCCCTACATCTATCCTGAACAAAGTATCATTTTTGTGAGAAGCCAAGAAAAGAAAAAGAGGACATAGACTGGGTGAAGACCCACCTCCGAATTGAATGGGGTGCCTGCTGAGTTATCTGGAAAATTGTTGTCAATCTGTGCAGAGGGGACATTCTTGTTCATCGGCATGCGGACCCACATAGCAGCAGCAGGAGTTGGGACACCAATCATAGGGAATGGGGTTGAAGGCCGCAAGAAATTCGACACGAGCCCTGGACATTTTTGTTAGCCCATGGGATTTTGGTGCACGGGGATGCGCGCGGTGAGGCGTGGGTGGGGATGGGGGCTGCTATATGGTTGACAGGTAATGGGGAAGGGTTTTTCTCTACCCGTTTGAGGACTCGTATACTGGTTCTGTACTTACGGGCGACAAACGATCTTTCTTGGCTGGAATCGTCCCCGATTCGAACGGGGGGCCTGCTTATAACTTCGGATCGTTGTTCGGGTGTAGAGGGCAGGTGCGCCCAGTGCTGCGGGTCTTATTATCCCTACACTTGTCCCTGGGTATGTAAATTGGATTTGCGAGGCAGATGATATCCAAAAAAGGGATAGGGTTCAGTTAAGACCTGCCCTCAAATCAAACAGAGTTCCTGTTTAATTGGTTAGAAACGATCCATATAATGAGGTGCAGGGCTGCGCTATCCAGACTGTCCCTTATATATGTTTTCTGCAGCAGCTTCTTGACTGCAGAGGTCCTCACGGTTCTATGTTTAGAAACGACAATCCAGAAAATGCTGGATTAATTGATTGGGCCCACAGAAATAGCTTGAGTGGCAACAAAATAGGAGCGCGAGTGGCTAAGATGCCAACACTTGCCCAAAAAAGAAAAATTTTGAATAGCTGTTTTCGGTGCTTCCTGAAGGCAGTGCCGTAACTTGCTAAGAAAATTGATATAGATGAACTCTGAAGCTATTCAAACCTTTGAAAGGAGTGGCATAGAGTGAAGTACTTATCAGAGAAATGAAGAGATCAATTGAACGAGTCAGTGATTCAACCGTGGGAATGCAGGGCCTTACTAGCCAACCACGAAGATTGTTAACACACTATTGTTCTAATAGTGCGGTCCCATCCTTCTCATACAATTCTGAAAGGTCATAAGAGGCCACTTCAACTTGGTAGAGTTGATATTTCAGAAAAGGGGAGATGATAGGGTGTGTACCAAAACATGCATGAAAACAGCAGTTTTTATTTCATTTTGAAGCTGTTAGTGGGTAGAAGTGAGGCAGTGGATTATGGGTGTACACCCTCCCTGGGGTGGTAGGCTACACTATTGATGGCCGAAAGTCAGTGTAACAAATCAACTATGAAGGATTGAGTAGACTTGACAAGGCAGCCCAAAAGGCTGTTACGTCCTGACTATGATATTCTACACTGAGCTATAGACGGTGCTGCCCAGATTGCCCATGGTGAGCAGGGTGTCTGGATGGTTGTCACCCAGAACCTGTTTCCATTTCTTCAGCACAGTGGCCTGGAGTTCTTTGGCCTTTTGATGCTCTCCCAGGTCTGAGTATGTGCTGACCAGATTGCTCATAGTGAGCAGGGTCTGTGGATGGTTGTCACCCAGAACCTGTTTCTGTTTTCTCCAGCACAGTAGCCTGGAGTTCTTTGGCCTTTTGATGCTCTCCCAGGACTGAGTATGTTCTGGCCAGATTGCCCATGGTGAGCAGGGTGTGTGGATGGTTGTCACCCAGAACCTGTTTCCGTTTCTCCAGCACAGTAGCCTTGAGTTCTTTGGCCTTTTCATGCTCTCCCAGGACTGAGTATGTGATAGCCAGATTGCCTATGGCGATCAGGGTGTCTGGATGGTTGTCACCCAGAACCTGTTTCCGTTTTCCAGCACAGTAGCCTCGAGTTCTTTGGCTTTTTTATGCTCTCCCAGGTTTGAGTATGTGCTGGCCAGATTGCACATAGTGAGCAGGGTGTGTGGATGGTTATCACCCAGAACCTGTTTCCGTTTCTCCAGCACAGTAGCCTGGAGTTCTTTGGCCTTCTGATGCTCTCCCAGGTCTGAGTATGTGCCGGCCAGATTGCCCATGGTGAGCAGGGTTTGTGGATGGCTGTCACCCAGAACCTGTTTCACTTTCTCCAGCACAGTAACCTTGAGTTCTTTGGCCTTTTGATGCTCTCCCAGGTGTGAGTATGTGCTGGCCAGATTGCCCATGGCGGCCAGGGTGTCTGGATGGTTGTCACCCAGAACCTGTTTCCGTTTTTTCCAGCACAGTAGCCTGGAGTTCTTTGGCTTTTTGATGCTCTCCCAGGTCTGAGTATGTGATAGCCAGATTGCCCATGGCGACCAGGGTGTGTGGATGGTTGTCACCCAGAACCTGTCTCCGTTTCTCCAGCACAGTAGCCTGGAGTTCTTTGGCCTTTTGATGCTCTCCCAGGTTTGAGTATGTGCTGGCCAGATTGCCCATGGCGACCAGGGTGTCTGGATGGTTGTCACCCAGAACCTGTTTCCCTTTCTCCAGCACAGTAACCTGGAGTTCTTTAGCCTTTTGATGCTCTCCCAGGTCTGAGTATGTCCTGGCCAGATTGCCCATGGCAAGCAGGGTCCATGGATGGTTGTCACCCAGAACCTGTGTCCGTTTCTCCAGCACAGTAGCCTCGAGTTCTTTGGCCTTTCGATGTTCTCCCAGGTCTGAGTATGTTCTGGCCAGATTGCCCATGGCGACCAGGGTGTCTGGATGGTTGTCACCCAGAACCTGTTTCTGTTTCTCCAGCACAGTAGCCTCGAGTTCCTTGGCCTTTTGATGCTCTCCCCGGGCTGAGTATGTTCTGGCCAGATTGCCCATGGCGACCAGGGTGTCTGGATGGTTGTCACCCAGAACCTGTTTCCGTTTCTCCAGCACAGTAGCCTCGAGTTCTTTGGCCTTTCGATGTTCTCCCAGGTCTGAGTATGTTCTGGCCAGATTGCCCATGGCGACCAGGGTGTTTGGATGGTTGTCACCCAGAACCTGTTTCTGTTCCTCTAGCACTCCTTCCAACAGCTTCTCCCCTTGTTTGTGTTTTCCAGCTTCCCAAAATATCAATCCATATCGCTCCTTGAACACCAGAGCTACTTGTACATCCATCTGTACAGCCAATTCCACGTGTGGACATATTGCCAGGCTTCCTAATTGAATATCATGTTGTGGGCGTTCTGAAAGAGCCATCCCAAGTATAGATCCTGTAGTGGACATGTATTTCTCTGGATTGCTGACTGTTGTTTCGACTCCAAGCATGTACCAATGGATGGATAGAAAAGAGTTTCTTCTCTGTATCAAGGCTGATCAATGAATATGCCTGGACCTCATTGGTCATATTGGAAAACTGTAAAGAGTCCCATTCACCACTTGGCCCCAGAAAATATGAGAGGAATTCCCGAGGTTCCTGTAAATCCTCTTCAGATGGCCCATCAGATGAAATCTGTACTCAGATGCATAGCTGAAGATTTGCTCTGAAATTCCATTATGATGGAGGAATGAACAAATCTGTAGGAACATGGCAGCTGGTGGTGTGAGCTGGTCAACACTCATTTGCCATGTTGTATACACTGTCCAGGCCATAATGGTCATGAGTTTGAGCAGGCATTTCACTAAGTAGCCTTGCTTGGTTTTTTGTATAAAGAGTCAAATAGCCATCAAGATCTTGAGACTTTGATATAAATGAACCAGCCTGCACAATTGCAAGAGGTAGATAGTACAATGCCTAAGGAAGTTTTACCAAAATTGAATGAGTTGTCAGGTGCAACTATCTGACCTTGACAATTTCTGTTGCAGTTAGCATGGTGCCAGTTGTGGCTCCTTGTGCAGCACTCTTGAGTAATAATGCCACTGCATCTTCTTCTTCCATATCTGACACAGGAGAATGAGATCCGTAAACACGTAGTCCAGGATTTCGAGAGGTGATAATGATATTCCCATGATTGCACTGGGGAATAAAATCATTCATATTGATGCTTGGATCATCTGTGCCGTCAAAGACAAGAAGCCATTCTTCAACTCTGCTAGCTAGCCATAGTAATCCATCTTGCAGGGAATCACCAGAACCTTTCCCAACAGCTATGTTCTTGAGACCTGTATCAATTGTTGCAATAGTGCTGGCATCAATGAAAAAGGTGTCTAAAAAGCTGGAACATAAAACTCGATCAGCAAACATTTCCCAGTTGGATGATCAAGCTCACCGGGACGATGACTCATTTATGAATTTCAGGGTAATCTGTGTCTTTCCGGCACCTCCAAGTCCATACAGCACATAAATGTGTTGGATTCCCATGTCAGCTGTGAAAAAATGATGCATTTTGTCAAGGATATTCCTTCTGCCCTGGAATATTCTTGATGGAGGAGGACAATGGTTGGCAATTTGAGATGCTCGGATACTGCTAAGCTGGAATGTTCCTTCTGAGGTGAATGTGGCATGCAGGTTATGTGCAGTGATATGCACAGTGGGACCCAACCCAGTCCCACCATGGCCACCAGTACCATGTGAGTGTCCCTCACCCCCATGACCACCTTGGCCACCTACTCAAAAATGAATAATGATTTCAGAGTAACATATCTGTTCTCCCACCAATGATATACAGTGGTCGAGAATCATCTCGGGAAAGCATGATACTCTCAAGTTGTTGCTCAAAATCAAGAGTGTGGATCTTGGCAGAGGCATATCAATCACTGCTGGAGTTTCCACAAGAGCAAGGACTGACCGAGGAAAGGATTAGGACGGCGTAGGTGGAGACAACGTGGCAAACACCGCCACACTGTCGTAAGTGCGCACGTGCTTGGCCTGTCGAGTCCATTCGCCCCCAAATCTAAGCAACATTCTTCCCAGCCCAGCCCCGCTGCCCGTCGACCATTCAGCCTCCAAGCCTCCTTCCACGCGCCACAATGCCTTCGGGTTCGACGATCGCAGCACGTTCAGCACACCATATGATGTCATCGCCCATGCGCATCGTTTCCAGCCCTCGACTTTCATGGATCGGCTCGATCCAGGGTACCCTTGCTTATCCCGTGAATTTTTTGCTTCATTCTCATTCAATCTTTTTGTGTCTTGTACAGACCTCTGCTGACACAACACTCGATCTCCCCGCATACAAGCGCACATACCTCGCACACGGCTGCATGCTGAAAGAATCGAGGGAGAAGGGCAGTTGGTCGTATCCACGGCGCGTCGCCTGTTATTACTCTCCCTTGCTGATTCATCTGCTTTGTCTTCTCTCAGTCCCGTAACCTCCTAGATAGTCCATTCCGCCACCCAGCGTCCTGAGTCAAACAGGCTAGCCGACCGCAATCCTAGCAGACCCTTCTTCTACAACAGCAACTGCGAATTCGACGCTTGCGAGCGGGTTATCGGTGCGTTTCTCCTCCACCGTCCTTCATTTACCTCTTCATCCCTTTCCTCATCTCCTCGTCTTGTTTGTGTATATACTGACGTCGTCCCAGCCCTCCTGTGCTTGCACATGTGCCCTTCCGTAGCGCCAGTCGCTCCCTCTAGTTCTGCTGGAGCGTCGTGTATGACATGCATCGCCGCCATCCACACTACCACTGCCCGCACCGGCCTTCTGCAGCAGCACGACACCGAACGTGACGCGCTCAGGGACTACAAATCCACTGCCCGCCTCCTTGACGCGCCCCGTCCTTACGACCTCGCCCCCGACGCTGTATCGCGTCCACACACACCTGACCTCCGCACACCACAGATACGCCGCGCAGCCGGCGCTGACGTTCTTCGATGCGCGCGTTGCCCTCGTCAGCGACGATCCTCTGCGCACTGCCGCTGAATATGCGACCCGTACTCCCGAGCGTGGGGCCCGCTGCATCCATTCCCCATCGCATACACTGTTTCCCTCGCCACCCGCCCGCGATGACCATCTCTGGGACTGGCCCACTCTCTTCTTCCCACGACGCCTGTTCCTCTCGAGGCACTGCGCGGGTGCCCCGCATCCCCTGCGTGCGCAGCGCCTACCATTGTTCCCTGTCGTCCCTGTCGCACTCATCGCTGCCAGGCACACCCCGACCATCTTCAGCCGGATTCCGCCCTCACCTCTCGGCGCCTGCGCCTCTGTGCATCCCCAGCCAGGTGTACACGACCATCGGCGTGCCCAGCGCGCGCCACGGCCGTTCCTTCTCGCGGGCGCGTCATTCGTTACCTCCGCGCTCGCTGCGACGTCTTCGGCGCCATCCCACTCCAAGCCTGCATCCGCCACTCAGCAGAAACACGACGCGCAGCCTCAGCGTCGTCTGCAGCATCTGCAGCAACCGGTTGCCACTCGCCTGTGTCGCCTTCGTCGCCTCACCGTGTGCTGCGACGGTCCTCGTGGTATTCTGACTCCGGCGCTCCCCGCTTCTGCTTGTCACGCACTACCGATCTAATGCGCATCACTAGCGGCGTGCGCCCCACATGCAACAATCCCTCCCCATCCCTAGCGCCCCGCTCAGCGCCTCTCCCGTGCTGCGACCATTCTCGCCGCTTCAGACTCCAAGCATAGCATGCGCCGCACCCCCGATATGCACCCCCACAGTCCTTTCCCATCGCCAACGCCTATCGTATCCCTGCCGCCGCGACGAGCCTCTGCATCATCCCAAGCTCGACGCAACTGACCTACGCACACTCCGGTACTATCCGCAGCTGCTGCTGCTTGCGCAACACGCAGCTCCGGGATCCGAGGAAGGGTCGTGCGGCCGTCTTCAGTGCAAGATCGCCGCGCACGCGCAGCGGGAAGATACCCCGCAGTAGGCGCCTGCAGCCATTGCGGGCACGGGTGCGCGCGTAGGCGACTCTAGCAATGCTATAAGCGCTGGTTTTTTCGGTTTTTTCGACACTGTACTGAGTACACATCTGCCTACCGTTTTTCGCATTTTTCCTTCTGTTATCACTCGGTGTAGTACTTTCGGCGCATTCAAGTTCCACATTTTATTGTGTAGTCTTTTATGAAATTCTATATTTTCACACCTGTTCCTGATGTGATAAACTATCAATTTTCCGGGAGCAGAAAAAGAGCAGGAGGGAAGCAAATGACCCCCCGAATCGAACGGGGCGGGCGTCTGCTGAGTCGCTCGATGCCGGAAAAATGCATGATCAAGTGCAGGAGCGCCCAGCGCTGCGGGTCTTGCTTTTCCTGCACTTTTACTCGAATGTGTTCGTTGGCTGTCGAGAAAAGACACAGAAAAGGCGCGACTCAAACCACCGGACCTGCCCCCGAATCGAACGGGGGTCTGCTGAATCTCTCGATACAAGAACACAAATGATCAGGTGCAGCACCCAGGTGTGCCCAAGGCTGCGGGTCTTGCTTTCCCTACATCTATCCTGAGCAGACTATCATTTTTGGGAAAAGCCGAGAAATAAAAAGAGGACGTAGACTGGAAGACCCGCCCCCGAATCGAACGGGGTGCCTACTGAAATTGCTTTCAAGAACGTCGTAGATGAGGTAGGTGCGCCCAGCGCCCCGGGCCTTGTTGTTCCCTACACTTGTCCCTAGGTATCTTGGTTCGCTTTCGGGAGGGAAGAAAAAAAACATATTGTCCGGCTCGATGACCCGCCCCCGAATCGAACGGGGCGCCTGCTGAATTGTTTTGAAAGCGCGCCGAATGAGGTACAGGTGCGCCCAGCGCTGCGGGTCTTGTTATCTATCCTACCCCCGTCCGTAGTATGATTTCCTTCCGTACGCAAGGGAAAAGTCAAAAGATAAACCACCAGGACCATGGCACAGCCCCGAATTGAACAGAGTTCCTGGTTAATTGTTTGCAAAAGATCCATCGGATCAAGTGCAGGTGCACCCAGCGCGGTGAGTCTTGTTATACCTACACTTTTCCCTGGGTATGTTCATTAGCTCTTGGGCGGTAATGAAAAACCGAAAAAGCAGAACAGAACAGGCCAAGGACCCACCCCCGAATCGAACGGGGTGCCTGCTTACATCTCTTGGCGGAGGACAATCGAATCCAGGTGCACCCAGCGCTGTGGGTCTTGCTTTCCCTATCCCCTATCCTCGTCTCTGGTATGGTTCGCTCTCGCGCGGGAGGGAAAACCAGAAGAAAAGTGGAAAGACTGGAGCCCCAGGACCCACCTCCGAAGCAACCGGAGAGCCTACTGAACTTCATAACAGCTGAATGAGGTGCAGGTGCGCGCAGCGCTGCGGGTCTTGTAACCCCCACACCCGTCCCTAAACAAGTAATCAATTTCCAGAGGGAAATAGCCAAAAAAGAGAGCAATCGAAACATGACCCGTCCCCGATTCGAACGGGGGCCTGCTTATAACTTCGGCTCGTTATTTCGATATACAGGGCAGGTGCGCCCAGCGCTGTGGGTCTTGTCGTTCCTACCCTCGTCCTCGAATACTTATGTCAGTTAACTTAAGAATCTATATGAAGTTTACTTAATCAACTTGCGTCTCAACGCATAATCCCGCTTAATCTGTGCTCGATTCAACACTCCTGGAAATCACACAAGGCTGATGGTACAATGAGGAACTCGGTGCGAAACTTGAACATGGTCTGTTCAAGCGTTCAAGATTTAGTGACCACTGTTCAACAAGTTCTGTTGAACTGCTGTTCAACAAGCTGTTCTGTTCAACATGTTCTGTTGAACAGTATTGCTTATCACGACGAGAACTTATGTGCTTGGCAGTCGAATGATGCCTGTGTTAGTATTGCCCGGAGAATGGGTCTGCAGCCGGGAGGAAATAAACAACCACAAGTGCATGATTGCCATTTCGACATCGCCCCAGGTCATGAACTTACAATGGAATTTGAGAACAGTGCTTTCTTCGAAAATGGATCTTAGTGTCGAGTCGTGCGAGAAATCCCCATCGGGGTGAAGTTGATAGTTGTCGATACATCGCTCGAATGCCCGAATGTGGACTCGGAGTACCTGTGTGGTCAAATAGAATAAAACTTGTTAGTCGATGAATGACAAGGAATGGAGAAACAAGCCTTACCTCGAGCGAGATACGAGGGCTGCAAGCCCAACTCGAAGTCTGGAATGAAAAATCAAGTCAGAGTCAAGACAAGACAATACTGTGGATTCCTCGAACATTATACTATGAATTAGGCGGGTTTACATCAAGGCGATATCGCCTGTGGGCAGAGAAAATCGATCCCAAACTCACCGCAGAGTGCACGAGAAGACGTCTGCACGCAGTGATTCATTGCACTATCGGCTATAAGAAGGAACCTCGATGAATACGGTGCAAAATTCAGGCAACATAGCGCTTACAGAGGCAACCGACAGTGAGATATGTACGCTCCTACTGCCATCTGCTTCAAAAATGAAACACAGTTCAATCCTGCGCTGAATAAGGAAACAAACGGTGACAGCTGAATCAGGAACATTCAATGAGAAGACGGAAGATTGGAGCGGCGCACCTTAACAGGCAATAGATCCCACTCTCCACTGTGAGAGTTTGGTCAGTAGCATTGATGTAAACAACAAGGAGTGGCCAGCCTACCTTGAAAGTCAACAAATGTTCTGTGATGCTACAAGACAGACTCGGAGTTGAGTCAGTGAAATCGGAGTGAAGATTGAGGAAAAGTTGCAGGGGTGACCTTCAAAGAGCATGGTTCCGGCATCTGAGTCGGTAAAAGTTGTGCGAACTTGAAGGTCAACAACTTGAAATGTTGGCGGGTCATCATTGAGCCAGATAGGGTGAGCAAATAACCAGCCTTAAATCCCGAATGTAGCGCTATTTATGCTTGAAGTCAAGAAGAACCCAGTTAAATATTTCAAACTGACACATTAATTCAAAACAATTAAACCACAAATCTTGAACCGAAATCTGTGGGCGTGAGCCTGGTTATAATGGGAGCAATTGAGATGGGTTATCAGAACGAATTGAGACTCACGCATTTGAAATGATTCAACCAGCGACTGAATTTAAACGCACACGAGGTCAGTACTCAAAACGAATTGAAACGCGCCCATTTAGAATGAATATGATACAAGGGTGCTGTAATACTGGAGGTCAGTCAACCGAATTCAACCAACGATTCAAGTCGCACATGAGTTATAGCAGCAAAAGGAAGTTCCCCCATATAAATGGTATCATGCAGCATTCCTGAGGACGTAGTACGATCTCTGAAGGAAAAATGCAGTGGGAGCAACCAGAAACTTGAAGAGGTACGAGACACAGATAAATGTCAAGTCATCGAGTCGGTGAGTGTGGCAGCTACATAAAATATGAGTGAATAAAAGTACAATGTTGGAAGTGCAGTACCACCTAGAAGTCGGAGGTGTTGACGCTGAAACGGTCCTCTGGGAGGCTGATCCAAGACAGCCTGTGCTGGAGCGGGAGCTTGATGAAGATGAACAATAAACCATCGAGGGGTCGCGTCGCGCCTAAGTGATGCAGGCCACAAACTTTGGACAAGAGATCTAAAGCGATAATACTGTATCATAATAATTTACAAACAGAATCATGGAGATGAACGGAGGAATGAGCGAAGAGACTCGGAGGATCTTTAGAAGACGAAATGGGGAGAAAATAAACAAGAGTGAAGCACGGAAGAACAGAACGGAAGAAAAGAAGTAGGACATACTTTACGGTAGGGAATTGGGTTGCACAGATCTTGCAGCAACCAGAGTGGACAACCTCAGAGCGTGAAATGTCCCTCACTAAGTTCATCGGATGATAGAGGACAGTAGCCTGGAGAGTCTATGCAGCACTGAAGCCAGTGGGAGAGCGTAGAGAGGAGGGGGGGAGTATGAGGTGGTGTCTACCCGGGGTCAAAGATCGAAAATCGGGATCAATTTCATTGGTTGATAAACGTAAAGATCATATGCACCAACTCAAAGGGTCCGGTTATGGTTGCCGTCAGTGCAGGGTCGAAGATATGGACCGTGACGGCAAGATGATCCGGTGTTGTGGAGCTCAGTGACTGGTTGCAAGGTCGGTTTGGCCAGGTCATCCAGGTCACCCGAACGACATGACTCGGTGACCTCAGTTCCAACAGACGTTGCCACGCGCATTGCCGCAAACATGGGAGCGATTGCTCCCGCTAGCCTCGGTTAACTTCGGCTAGACCACGCAAAGGCAGTGCAGAGGTCAGGTCGTTTGTGCGGCCAGGGGAGCTACACACCAAATAAAGCAAAATTTCAATGTGTATAGAAACTCAGATTGATTTCCCGGGAATCTATGTAAAAATCAGTGCTGTTAAGATTGGGGATATCAAGGTGCACGGAAACTCAAAGAGAGAGTGTGAAAATCAATACCAGAATCAGCTTGAGAGAAACAAGGAGGTTTCAATGGCGCTGAAAGGGCTATTGAAAGTTACAAATTCAGTGCGCATTTCAGTCGTGCAGAAATCCTGAGGTAATTTTGCTAGCGGAGGGTATAAATAGCAGGCCAATGGCAAAAAATGGCTCAGAATTTCAGTGCGCTGAAATGCGCACTGATTTTAGAGCTTTTCAATGGCCCTTTCAGCACAGCCGAAAGTGCTTTGTTTCTTTGTGGTTGATTCTGGTGTTGGTTTCTCATACTTTCTCTTTGAGTTCCGTGCACATTGATATCCCCAATCTTAACAGCACTGATGTTTACATAGATTCTTAGGAAAATCAATCTGAAGTTTCTATACACATAGAAATTTTGCTTTATTGGTGTGCTAGTCACTGGCTAGTCGCCGACTTTCAAAAATGACTAGCCGGTTCAAGTCGCTGAGTCCCACAACACTGGCAAGATCCCAGAAGTGCGGTGAATAGAGTATGCGCAGGCACAAGCCAAAGAATGAATCCAGCGGTCAACATAACTGAATCATTCGACGAATGTGAATTTGCCGACAGGTGCAGGGTCAATAATTCACACACCACCCCAACATTGGCGCTGACCTGATGTATCATTCTTCATGT